>OU974075.1:14828209-15238209 GCA_918843875.1 Diadumene lineata | reverse complement strand
GGACCATACACAGATAAAGACTTCTTTGCGTTCACTGTTCTGAATACCCTTATGGGTGGGGGTGGGTCGTTCTCTGCAGGTGGTCCAGGCAAGGGAATGTATTCCAGACTATATTTGGATGTACTAAATCGACATCATTGGATCTACTCTGCTACTGCATTTCACCATAGTTATGCTGACAGTGGCATATTTTGTATACATGCCAGCTCACATCCTAGCAAGGTAACTTTGATTGAATGTGATAATGTTCACAATTGATTATAATTTCCATGATGAAGGTAATGTTGATGATAAAATATTATCCACAAAGGTTGTCATAATATTTGTGAAACCATGGTATTCAATGGTGATGATAGCTCTGTAGTCAAAGGATAAATACAAGGACAATGCTTGTATTTATAATTATGACAATTTTCTACTTTCACATCCCATAATACCTTCTGATAATGAGTGGGGTTCAATGGGATCACAGACTGGACATCGTAAACTTGCAGGAAGGTACTTCACTTATGATATCTCTAATGTCCTCTATATCTTACAATCTGATAAACTGACTGACATAGCTAGAATCACCAGTCCCTTGCACTGACTGCTTGTCCCAAGGTATGACCAACTGTCCTTATCAATGGTATAACCACGATGGTGTTTGTGATATTTGTGATGAACTTGATGGCTTGTTGTTATTTTTTGACATTGAACAATGGTAATCGAAGTTTATTTTTCCCCCTAGCTTAGTGACCTTGTACGTGTTCTTACAAGACAGTTCTTCAACTTGGTAGATGGTCCAATAAATCATGTAAGTGAGCAGTGATATGACATACAGGTTTTTATTCTTAAGTTTGGAAAGAATATGTTCATGGGTGCCTCAGAGGCATAAGTATTAGTGCCCAGATCACCTATTCCCCCAGACAAAAAATGTAATTAATTAAGACCACTTTCTGGCTTCATGTAATCATGTTCAGAGCCCTAACATTTTGTTCTTTGTTTTGCTTGTAGACTGAAGCCCTTTCCATTTACTGCCTAGAGCCTTTAAAGGCTACCCAAAAATCCTTTAGGGGACTTGAATTCCCCATTGAATTGAATTTGTATACCATTGATATCTTGGATAAAGGCCTATTGATCCAAAGAATAGTGTTATCCATGTTTCATGCGAGAGAGCAGATTATTTGATTGATTATTCACGAAATGCTTTATCTATGCAGGGTGAACTGGCTAGAGCAAAGAAACAGCTTCAGTCAATGTTGATGATGAATTTAGAATCAAGAGTTGTTGTCTTTGAAGACATTGGAAGGTAATGATTCATGGCAATATAGTGCAAAGCGATGTTTTGTTTAGTAAATGACATTGGATGAATATTTATCCTCCCTTTTATTCAAGTAACATACTCAGGTTTGTTCCCCCCTGGTTTGTTGTCAGATTAGCTATTAAATAAATGAGTTCAAACAAGTAAATGAATGTTGACCAATTATTAAACTGCTTGGAATAGTATGGTTGCATGAAGAAATGAGTGAATGATTTGGTGGCTGACTGACTGGATGAATGACTGGATGAATGAATGAATGAAAGAATGAATGAATGAATAAATGAATGTATGAATAAATGAATGAATGAATGAGACTAATGGATTATTGTTTTTTTTAATTAAGGAAAGCAATGGACTGAAATAATGGGATGCTCTTGACAGATAGATTAGATGTGCATTTGTGTACCTAACTATTTTCTTATTTTTTAAGGCAAGTACTTGGACTTGGTGAAAGGAGGTCGGCAAAAGAGCTCTATGATTGTATAGGTAAGTCACTTTACACAAGTTGTTTTTACGTAGTTCATTAAGTTGTGTCTATTGAACTTGAACTTGTTTGTTTTTCAGAGGAAGTGACAGTAGATGACATCAAACGTGTAAGTTCTCGGATGGTCAGTTCCAACCCCTCAGTAGCAGCTTATGGTAATCTTGTCACTTTGCCCAAATTTGAAGAAATTCAGCAAGCATTTGCCAACAAAGGAAATTTCCCTGGAAAGTCATTATTTAGCTTTAGACGATAAAAAACAACTTATCAGAACTTTGTAAAAAAAAGATTGAGAAAAGACAGACAGGGAAAACGAAGACCACTTCATTGGAGATAACATACAAGAAAAGCTATGAGGGGGATTCCTATGTTGATATATTTGAAAGAGAGTCTTGAAAGGCAATGGCATTGAGAGATAGGTTGTTAGTATATTCTGGTGGAACCAGTTCTTTTAAATCAAGCATGTATATGCTCCATTGTTTGTTTGTTTGTTGTTTTTTTTCAAAATGGGTGAACCAAATTATTTAAAGAAAGACAGTACTTGACTAAAATGAGAAGAGCAAAAGAAACCTAAGCCAATGAATTACCAACTACAACAGGGTTTAGTCTCATTAGGATTCCTACTTTACACCGGTTTGGCTGGAAGAGTTTGAAGATTCTTTGACAATTTTCAAACAAGGATCTAGACATTTGTTTAGTTTTACCAGCCTGGATAGCTCATACAGCTGATAAAACCCTTTCCAGTGGATGAATTCTATACATATTCTATGCTATGGAAAAATTTAATCCAGCTGATAAAACCCTTTCCAGTAGATGAATTCTAAACATATTCTATGCGATCCAGTGGATAACTTTATTCAGGATTCGTAAATTTGGACCGTTATCTGTAAAGTAAGGCAGGGATCCCGGAGGCTTTGTTTGCACAAACTTCTTGTCACTGAATCAAGGTTTCTGTAGTGGTTTCTGACGTATTTTGTTACATCATTCTGTAATGGCCTGTATCATATGATTCTTGTGAAAAATGATATTTCTTTTTTTATATGTCACAAACAAATAAATCAGTTTTCATCAAAATTAATTATGTTTTCATTGCAAACTACAGTTGGCATGTGTGTGGTAATAATTAGTTTGAGAGGCAATGCACACAAAAATATCACTAGTAAAGTTCACATTAACCAACAGACACTACCAATGTGTATGTACGTAATTCATAAAAATCAACAATTCCTAGTTTCTTTCCATTGACGTCATGAGAAATATTGGGGAATTCGGAGCGCATACTGGGATTGAAAGAGAGCTTTCCCTATGCTGTTTAGTTTGCTATGGAAATGTGCGTGAAACTTTACTTCTTTAATATACAGCTAACTGTAAAAACCTATTAGATATTAGCGAATAGATGGAATCTTTTTTTATCTCAAATGTGCGGCAGTTGTCAGTCGAGTGAGGTATTCTTAGAATTGCACGCTCGGCCAATCGGTGCACCAAAACATCCTTGGACTGAATGTGAGCCGTTTGCTTCTTGTAAAACTGGCTTAGTTATAACAGCACTGGATACTTATAATGAAACGTAGATGACAGACTTATTAAGCAAAATACCAATACAAATGGAAAAAATGCCTGGAAATTGTGCAGTTTGACTTTTCCGTCCGACTAGCTTTCTTTTAGTTGAACGATTTACCGTTCATATAAAGACATTATATAAGAACTACTAATCCGTTCATTTTTCTTCACTTTTGTTTCACCGCGCGGATGTGCACGCCAATTAAAGTACCTGTTTTTTACCAATTCAACACACTGGCCCGTGAACCGCTGGTGACCATTCACACACAAGAAACTTTTCTAGACATAAATTATTCATATCAATAACTCAATAACAATAGCACAGTCTATGAAAGAATTTGAACAACAAAGAAGTGTTTGTCAGATCATCTTAACTCAATTATCGATATAAGGGAGAAAATAGAACTTCTAATGAGGATTAGTTTGAGCTACTCTTTTTGGGAGTTGAAAGTTTAGTATGGACATTCCTTCTTGGTTAGAATCGGCAAAATTTCAAGATACGGTTTCTTGAGTTTGAATTCTCAGACAATACATTCTGCCCGAGGAATCTTCTGGAGAGAGAGAGAGAAAGATTCGTCAGTTCATATTGATCAGTAGTACAGAACTGGGCGGTCTGTCTTTGGAAGAAGATTTGGTCTTCAGCATTGTTATTTTGAGTCAATCTACAACGAAAAGAGGAGGTTATTTTGTAGTTCGGCAGTACATACAGTCAAAATCAAAACAAAACGCATCTTCAATTGCGTGAAAATAATTACTTTCTGATGCAAGAAGAGGTCAATTGAAGCCATTTTGCAGTAAGTTGCTACAGAGTACTAATATTGCTTCCAGATCAGCAAAAAGTCAACTTTTGTTATTTAATTTATTTTAAACTAAAAGGAACAAAATAATTACCACAAATTGCTACCGCTTGACCCAGGAAGAGCACTTCTCTATATCCAAAAGTTTCGCATGCACTGACGTGAATTCCTCGAGACAGTGTTACCTCAACGTTTGGTTCAATGACGAGATCTTTTTGCAATCACCAACGGGAAACTATCATCTTCCTTCTAGCCGTGTTGGCATTGTTTGTAGTCTTGGTGTTTAGAAATGGAGGCGGTTACATGAGTTACTTACACCAAGATGCCTCACGCGCGCAGTTCGAGATAGATCAATCGTATGTTTTGCTTATATCACAAGCCGAAGGTGCTTCGCATCACTCGGAAGACTGGAAGTCGAGCACCGAGCTTTCACACTTGAACGAAACTCTTATAAAAGAGTTCCAAGAAAAGATAGTGCAAAAACCTACTTTGATTCATGAAAAAGACGCACATGACCAAGACGCACGAGCACGAGGGGTATTGACAAATATTTTGCACGGCAAAAAAGGGGGATTGTTTATTCATTGTTGCTATTCTGCGCGAGATAGCGTAGCAACCGCATCGTACTTAAATGCAGTTTACGAATGGAAAACGCTTATCATGGAAGGAGATAGGTCGGAATACAAAATTTTATTATCACAATCACACAGCTTTTCTCTAGCAAACGTTGTCCTCTCTTCGCAAATTAACTTCACAACGGATTCTTTAAGTAGGAAGCTGCATCAAACTGTGCGCAACATTGCACAGCATCCGGACGTTAGATTTACCGAACAGGCCCAAGACTTCCCTTTAAGCTTTGTAGCAACAAGTTTAGGAAGAACAACAGTAGATTGGCTGGACTTGAATACACGAGGAACAGAGTTTGGCATTTTAAAAGCTTTGTTCGAAAGTGAGTGCATTGTGGATGTAGTAAGTGTAGACATGAGTTCAAACAGGGAAGCTGTTGTAAACTTGCTAACAGAACGAGGTTATACTATATGGGAAGAACATGGGAAAAGGGGGGTGTTTTATAATGGGGAAAGACTTCGAAAAACAGATAAACATGACTTGTCGCCATTGCTTGAAAAGCTACGCCAAGACAAGATGAACAGGATCAAACAGTTTGAATAACCTCCTAGTGGATCACATACTATAAATATTAGGAATTGTAAAGCGCACTAGGTAAAATACGCTATATAATAAGCACTACATTAGTTACATTACTGCAACGCTATAATAATTGCAACCTCTACGGATAGACCTAATCAGCTAACGTATCATAATAAGTGTTTCCCGGGGGAGACTCCCATACATCGGAGGGCGGGGAGTATTGCCACGCCCTTCTGAATAGAACTTTGGTACCTTTTAGCATAGTTAGTTAACTATGCTTTTAGAGGTCATCTTCAAACATTCTGACGAGCATTCCCGCCCTATTGCAATCACAACCCACCTCCCTCCCCCAGGAAGTGCTTCCACCCACTTCAATTCAGCGGGAAGTAAGTTTCATTTTGAATTGGGACTTGAATATACCTAATATGGTAACCATCTATACAAGCATTTAACATAGGCTCTTTTAGCATCATCATGTAAGATTCCTTTAGCCTATTATTAAGAAGGCCTGGACTAGAGTCTTGAGCTATACTCGGAACACTAGCCTTCGAATTATCGGAGGCTTTAATAATAATAATTTAATACTTATACAGCGCATATTCCATGTGTATATGTGGTCATATGCGCCATCTAATTACAAATAATATAGAAACAAAAATGGAAGGAAATAAAAGAAATCATATTACCATGGTTATACAAATAGTGATGTCCTGGCAACAAGGGAATTTTGATTAACCAAACAAACATCAATTATATGTTTATAATACAGTAATAGATAACTAATCATTGATAATATTCATCAACAGCAATAGGTTAAAAGAATGAATATGACTAAATTTCCATGAAAATTTTAATGTCAAAATTTATTTATCTAGAACTATATTTATGTACAATATTTTTCAATCATAAAATAATTTGAAATACTTGTGCATGCAAAGTCTTAATACAAAAACTAATTATATGTATAAACAGCATAAAACCTCTGTCACTTTATGCAGTAGTCAATAGAAACCCTGGTCCCCAGACCCCCAAGGAACAACAGGTAAAGTGACTTTCACTAGTGCTAAAGTGACAGCTTTTCCCTGTCCTCTGGCTAGACAAACGTTTACTGTCAAGGCATCACTCTATATTTTTAACGTTAATACAGTGAGAATTCCCCTACCTCTTCATGAAAAAGGGGTCTCAAAACAGTATCAAAACTGTGGCTATGACATTAATATTGACCACTCTCCCCTGGGGGTTGGGATTTCAGTTATCTAACACATTAAATTTCATGTCATATTTGCAAAAGTACAATAATATTCTTGTGTGACAAATATTTTTGTAGCCAGACTCCAACAGTTACCAGTTCTTTGTTTGGAAGATGCGTAAGGAAATAATCTAATAATTTTACATTTTGCTAAAAGTGTTCTTTGGACATGGTGAGACAATCTTGAATTAAAGTAGCATTATTTATATTGCAAAACTGTGTGTCAGCGATTTGCAACCAAATATATAACTATCTCTATAACTAACATTATAAGTGTTTTATGAGTATTAAGTAATATTCTATATTATTATGTACAAAATATTATTGCAAAATTCTTTTTCTATCATTTGTAAACCTCTCCTAGAATAGATGAAGGTGTAAAGAGCCTATTTATATTGAGGCAACTTGTAAAAACTTGTTCCTCTAGCTTGCCTACATATAAAGGCCTTGCACCATCATGCGTTTGCAGCCTTGACCGTTGGCAGAAAGAAAAGTATCTGAACGAAAATCATTATTTACATGGAAAATAGTTTAGTATCCCAGAGAAAAAAATATCCCGCCTCCTTTCTTGGCTGGCATCACATAACAACACACAAATTAAGTCCATAAAGAGGCACTAGATTCAATAGACTTTTCTATGTCTAGGGTGAATTCTGATCCCAGAAAAGAATAACATAATCATTCAGTGGGTTTGCCTTTTACATTTGTAAAGCTATTTCTTCTTGAGTGTAAACCTTGGTTTCTGTTGCCGTTCCTGTGATGGTTGAGATAGCTGACTTGTTTTAGGTTTCTTAAGCTCTATTGCTTTTGATAAAATCTTGTGGATGTCATTTTCTGGGTAGTTCTGTGAAGTATAAACAATTTATGTTATATAATTATATAGAATGATATGACTTCCATCTGCCTATCCGTCTGTTTTATCTCAGAGTGATCTGCTATTCCTCTACTATGAACTTACTGCCCCCACTTGCCTTTGTTTGATGTACCTTTAAAGAACTGGCCTCCCTACATCGTCAAATGTCTAGACCTCAAGCTAAACACTTTATCAATATCACAAATTAAATTACAATGCCCCAGGCAATGTTTGTCTGCCCACGAGCCTGTTTTGTGTCAATTTTTCTTATTCACATCCCATTTTGATCTGTCTTTGTATTTGTGACTACTTACTTGTAATAGTTTCATACTTTGGACAAAGTCTCCCTCAAGTAGCTGGTCTCGAATCACACTAAAACAAATAATATTAGACACAACTTTTAGAGTTACTGTCAAGATTATCAAAGGAGAATCTTAATGTCATTGATATCAAAACAAGTTTTGCACAAAAATGTTGAAAATACTTACATATGCATTGCACAGCAAACGAAGATTAAAAATTCAAAACGCTTTTCATCAGCAAATAATGAGTCCCAAAGTCGTATAACATCTATAAGTAGAACATTTTATGAAAATAATTAGAATGAACATAACACAACCCATGTAATGTAAACATAAATCAACCTCATAAATGCTGTAATCAACATAGTTATTTTGTTACCTGGTAGATCAAACTCTTGTGATAACATTAATGTCAACCACCTAAAACTGTAAAACTGAGGTTTCATTTGCTGTCTTTCCTGTTAAACATTAAAGAAAGATCAAACAATAACATTACTATCAAAGACATAAGCACCTTTTGCTATATTATGTGCAAAAAAAACTGTGTATTGCCGTGATCATTATCATGTCTTCCCTAAGTGTTGGCTTCATATGCGCAATGGTTCAAAAAGACATTCCTGCACACAACAATACCACCTGTCCAATACTTTATGGTTAGGCTCATGCGTGTGCTAGTGTCTGTGATTTATTTATTTATTTATAAGGCTTTTACACAATGTGTGAGACCACAACAACAGAGCTAGGCTGCAATAACTGTGACGCTCAATGCTGGTTGCTGAGACAGACACTGAGGGTGGTCACTACCAGAGTTTTTTTTTTTTTTTTAACCTCAGCGGTTCTTTTACGTCCACCTTATAACATAGTCAGAGTGAAGGTAGATGGGACCTCTGGCTTTACGTCCTTATCCGAGAAGATGAGGCACTGAGAAAGTAAAGTATCTTGCCTAAGGAAACAACGTGATCGCCTGGTCTGGGAACCCGGGCCAGTAGACCCGAAGTCCAATGCCCTAACCACTAGGCCACCACGTCTCTCTCTTTGCCAAGGAACAATAGCAAGGTTCTTAAAATATTTCTATCTGGTCATGGGTGTTGGTTGTATTGATCCAATATTCAGTTCTATACTTTATATAGTGCTGTAACTAACAAACTACTATCATTGAATTATAACCATTAATATCATTAAATCATTTTATTCACTTACCAATGATATGTAAAGTGCTAGATCTTTTTCTTTGAGAAGATTCAATAAACACTTCATCATATTCCCTTTAGTGAAAATTATTTATAATTAATTCATCACATCATAAACAAACCCTCTATTCTCAGTCAGCCAGTCATTAAAATCCAACCCTAGAGCAAGGAGGCACACCAGTTAGCTTTATCCAAAGGTAAGCAAAACAGTTTTTACCTATGCCAGTAGCTGATTCATCCAGACTTTTAATAAAATTATCCCTAATTTCAGCCATCAAGTTTGTAAAACAAAAGAAGGCATCTGCTTCTGCATGAGCTGTAGACATTAAAACAATAATAATAATTATTTGTTACATTATTGTTCTATTATATTATGGATTGTAGTTATTACAGTGAACTCATACTATGCTTGACAGCTTTTCCTCAAACAGAACGGCATTTTTGATCCCTAGTACATGTATATCTTTTATAAACATAAAAAGACAAACCAGATACCCCCATGAAACGGGACATTTTTTTGGGTCCTAGCACTGTTCCAAATTGAGGAGTTCTACAGTTCATTGAGAGCTAATGGAACATTACTTAATTGTACTGTAGAATTTGTCACATGCAGGACTGTTTTAAAAAGAGAGAAGAAGGGAAGCTTCCTTTTTGTTCCTAGTTTCTAACAGCCAATATATTAGAAAGTCAGTTGCCCATAGAGCTGGCTAGAACTTTACCTTGCCATTCAGGATTGGTGTGAGAAGCAAAAATGTAGTATAGTGGACCAAGTATTTCATTCATTCCCTGAAACCATTAAAAATGTAGGCAACTCTGAGTTAAACAATGAACTCATTTGGAATTATGGTTCATTACAACCACATCACCCTTACCATGATCATAAAATAAGATGCATTGTCAGATGCATAACTAATCACCATGACATTCATTACTATCAACAACACTGACATCATCATTATCTTCACTGCCATCTATCATCATTATTAACGAGACATTTACCTGCACATAGGAAATTCCTGGATTCAGCTTTGCATAAATGAAGAGAATTCTTTCTACAACCTACAATGAAAACATCACAAAACAAGCTTAAAATCACAACAAACCCTTGGTATACAAAGTTAGCCCTGTTTTTATCATTAGCTAAAAGCAATTTATTATTCAAGGTAAGGGTACAGGAAGAGAAAATGTTTTCTAAAAAGAGTAAATCACCCTAGGAACTACTAGTACAGCGGATTTCACTAAACTTTGGCGACAATGATTCCCATATTATTTGGGCACTAAGTAACGAACTTGACATTTTCATTGCCAAAGGGCCAATTCATATAATCTTGATTTTGTTTCAGAAGATGCATATAAAGTATGCTCTTTGGAATAGTGTATTGCTGTATTTTTTTTTTTTTTAAGTTTAGCGATATGGTTTAATACATTATTTGAGAAAAAATCATTCTCACAATAAGAGCGACAATAACAATAATATGTTATTGAATCCAAGAACTGTTGTTGACTTTATTCAGAAATTCAGACTGGAATTACCTCCCAATGTGCTTCTTGTCCTTCTTCTAGTAAACTGTATTCTTCTGTAGCTACTTTCTTTATGGTTGATACCTACAAAACAATATTCTAGTACCATGATTCATGTCCAGATCACTTTTGAAACCATCATCTTCATGCATTTTCTGCTGCAGCAGAATTGTGAGTGTCATCATCACTAAATTCCTATCATGATAATAATTACTTCATAATCTCTACTGAACACCAACGTCAATCATCATCATCGCTCTACTTACATTTGTAATTCCCACTCTGCTAGTGTTAACATGAGAAGCCTCCAGGTGCTGACTCTGTACTCGTTTACGAAGTGTTTCAAAGTCTTTATCATCACCTGACAATAATGCACAAATTAGAATACAATAATAAATTCAAGCATATATATATATAGCTGTCAGGATCCCTGAGTGTACCGTGATCATTGACTGATCTTTGTATGCCCAGTTGAAGAGCTAACTTGAGAGCAAATAAAGACTTTAATCAGAAGTTTGTTTCACATTAGTCCATTTCTCTTGTAATGAACAACGAGCTTGTGAGTTGGAATGGAGAGAGAAAGGTATTCCTATGTGAGCGAGAGGACTGGGAGCCAGTATGCTAATGAGTTGTTTATATGGAGTTGTCAGAACATTGTAAGACCAGTGTGGTCCGAGCTCTTTTAGAGTGTTATTGTGGACACTCTACTGAATTTAATCTAATTTTTCTTAATGTCAAGGTGGCATTGAATACTGTTATTAAATAAATTGTGGGTCGATTGAGCCTGGACCTGTCAAGGCAATAAGTTGTTATAATGTACTTGAGCGAACTATAGGAATTCTAGATTATTAGTAAAACATTGTGACTACATCATTAGCTACCACATCAATAAATTAGATCATTGCTCCGCTATGAAATACATAATACATATAAAGAATATTTACTGTTAAATTTTAGATCAAAACAACAACCTAACAATTCTTCGTTGGGATATCTTGTTGCCATTTGAAAGAAGGAAATATCTGGAAGAAGACGCCTAGAAAATGTAATAAAATTAAATAAGCTCCATTTATTTAGTTCAATTCATCAATTAGTACTACCATTGAAAATACCATGATATTAAATCCTTTAAGAAAATGAATCTATAAAAGGAAAATTCTCCTTCTATTGAATAACATACTTTTACTGCCTATGTAGTTGTTAATAATATATTTTGGAAAAAAAAAACCAGATCCAAATGTTGAGTTAAGCTATAAAATGGTATACATTCATTATAATATACCTACCTGCAGTCTTTGTCAATTTGTAAAAGTGTTTCATTGTCCTTGAAATATCCTACCCATCCACTGTCAGGGTTTGGGTTTAATGGCTATAGGTTAAAAAGTATACATGAGACATAACCTATATTGTCATCATCAGTCCAAATATCAATTCAAACACTATTATGTCACCGATTATTATACCAAGACTCAGGATGTAATGATTATATACTGGGTTTAATCCCTAGACGTTTGTTCACAACCTTCAGCATTCTGGTTTGTTGATGGTCAAGGGCCACCTAAGCTACTAGTCAGAGTACTATAGAGTGCACGCACAAAAAGTGTGCAACCTAAATACCACTGAATAGTGCTATTTTATGCTAATTCTATTGTTTTCTTTTGTTTAATTAACTATTTAGTGTTTGCACTCTAACCGAGTAATGTGTTCTCTAGATAACATTATCCTCATCATTGATTATTAGTATAATCATTACAATCTTTTTTAGCCTTATTTTACAATCATTTAGCAAATCACCATCTCTTTTCCAATTATAAAATTGAATCTACACTAAAGTATTTTTCCTACTCACATGATCAACATCTGTTTCACTGCCGTGAGCTCCTGACTTTACTCCTCTACTCTGCTCTACTATGATTTCATGAACAAATTGCTTGTAGGTTGACCTGTCAGAAAAAGACAATGCACAATGTACTCAAAGCTATAATTGTAAAAAAAACAGTGTGACATAAACAAGAGCACAAACAACATGTACAGATTCAGTAGCCAATCAAGCTGTAGAAGCTTGTAATATCCCAGCTATGTGTTAGCTGTGGCTAACAAATCATATTTATTTACACCTTCAGTGACTAACCTTTGTGCTGACAGGAATTTGCTCCAAGAGTCTTTTTCTGGAGGCAGGTAATTCAGCAACAACTGCATCAAGACAGAAAATTGGATTTTTTAGCAAACAGATGTTATACGTCCAGTAATTATGGTAAAAATGTAACTAGTTGTACATCTAATTTTAATGTTGGTATATAACTTACATTTTACAACAACTGTTTCATTAGAAACACCTACACAGCTCACACTAGTTTTATCGCTAGTTACCGAATATAATTAACTTTAAATGATTGAAAAGGAAGTTGTGATGACTTCATTCACTGGTCTTCATATTTTGAAGTTATTTTTTAAAGAAAAAAAGAAGATAAATAGATAACTGAATTGTTTAAGTTAAGATAATAAATTAGTGATCAAATATAAATAAGATGGATGAATCAGTAAATAACATTGGATGAATAAATAACAAAGTAGTCTGACAACAAATGAATGATTAAATGAATATGTATTTTTTCAACTCATGTACTTACTTTCCAACAGAGTGCACGTATTCCTGAATCATCTGGTACACCTAGTAGAATATATCTTGCAATGTACCATCAAATACTAATATATGAATGTTGGTGCTCTGACATGGTTTTACTTAGGTGCTACCATCTTGGACATTTTCGAAAGTTGCACAGTTTCATGACCCTCGCTCCCCCACCCTCAATTAATGTTGTTATTCGTGAGAGACAAACACCTTAAGAGAACACATTTTTTTTTTGGGGGGGGGGGAGGGGGCTCATTGAAAGACCCTCAAAGTGATGTATCGCAGCAAACATACTCCAGAAATGTATAAGTGTGCTAAGAATCTCAACATTTTTGTCCAAGATTGTGGCTCCTCTATGTACTTCATGCATGCAAATGTATGGAATCCACTCCCTCAATAATGACAGACACTCACAAAATCATAATGGATATATTACTATTCAGTCATTCGTTGATTAGGTTATGGTTATAGGTACAGGAAATAAACATGGAATCTCAATTATTAAAAGAAATTAGTGGATCAAATATATAAAATCAAAAAATATACAAGAAATATATAATAAATCCAAACAATAAACTACTTGTCGAATGCAGCAGAATTTCTACTAGACCAGTTGCAGTCATTCATACTTATTAATTCTGATATAAATTGGACGAGTTCTCAGAAAAATCCCAAAAATAAAGCTATAAAACTGGATGATAACCACATGATCTCCTAACTAACTAACTTACCGCCAAAGCAAAGAATCCGCAACTTTCTTAGATTGATGACAGGAGCATTGAGGGCTGCCTGAAACTCAGCAACCCTGGGAATAAATGAAAGTGAAGGAATTAGTACGAGAAAGAATCTTCAACAGCATCCATGTTAACTGACCTCTGTTTGTACGCCATGTTGGAATATTCCTTTTGACACAGGAGGCCCGGTCATGTGTATTTCTATTTCTTCCGCTCAGTCTGGCAGTCTATTGATGTCCTAGTGTTTCATCAGAAGAATTTACAAAAAGAATTTCTACAATTTGGAAAAAGACAAAGATTTTCATGTGGATTTGTCTCAATTTTTTAAGGAACTTTTAGTGAGTTACGACATCAATAATGATCCAGGCGTGCAATTGCTGTTTATTTTGCGAAAAAAAAGTGATCTACAGGATTCTTATGACAAGGTGAATTATATCTTATATTTCTTCTTTCAAACTATATTATTTCCACATTTTCCCACATATTTTCCCCTTTTCTTGTTTGCTTTGGTCCCTGTATAGTTTCTCGTTGATCCAATCAAAATTGACCACAGCAATCCAGCCAATGAGAGCGTTGGAATGTACCACGTGCCTGTCATGCACCTGGTGAGTTCGTTCAGCCTTTATCCGCGTGGAAGACGCCATCTTTAACAGGAAGAAGACTGCACTGAATTTGAAAGTATCACTGAAATAGGAAGGTTTATCGGCATCCACACCGTTGTTTGTTACTTATTAAGTTAATATCCTTAAAAGTTAGCTATTTTGTTCGTAAACAATTCAAGATGACGGATACAGGAAGCGAAGAAAGACGTCAAAAACTCTTTGTTGGTGGGTTGGATCGCGGCACAAAAGATGACGCTTTGAAAGAGTATTTCGAGAAGTTTGGTGAACTAACCGACTGTGTAGTGATCCGAGATAGTCAGTCAAAAGAATCCCGTGGATTCGGATATGTTACCTACAAAGATTATCAAGTAACTAAGAAAGTTTTAGCCATGAAGCGAGATGAAGGGCCTCACAAGATCGACAACAAAGAAGTCGAGGTGAGACGAGCGATACCTCGAGATGACAACAGCTCAACAGCCCACATAAAGTCAAAGAAAGTGTTTATCGGTGGTATACCAGAGAATGCAAATGAGGACGATATAAAAGAGGTTGTTACAGATGCATTAGAGGGAAACATCGTATCGGTTGATTTACTGAAAAAGAAGGACGACAACACCGCACATCGCGGGTTCTGTTTCGTTGAAGTCGAAAACGAAGATGACGCCGACGAATTATGCTGCATCAAAAAAGTAGAAGTCAAGGGGAAAATGGTTGAAATGAAAAAAGCTGAACCAAGAGAGCGTGATGGTGGTGGAAGACCCGGTGGTGGTCGTGGTAGAGGACGAGATCGAGATAGAGGATTTTCTGGTCGGGGTGGACGATCAGGGGGTTATCATAGTGGAGGTTATAGTGGTGGTGGATACAGTGGGGGAGGGGGTAGTTATGGTAACCGATATGGTAGTGGTGGTGGTGGCTATGATAGCTACAGTGGTGGAGGAGGTTATGGAGGTGGGTATGATAATAGTTATGGTAGTTATGGCGGTGGTGGAGGATATGGTGCTGGATATGATAACTATGGTGGAATGGGAATGTATGGTGGGCAAAGCTCTTACTACCCACCCAGTGAAGGAAGAAGCAACCGTGGGTCACGCTATCAACCTTATTAATCTCAGGTAAGTAGTTGTACCTTTTAAAACTCTATCTTTTCTCCTTTAACCCATACCCTGCTCCACTTTTGTTCAAACAGTCTTAGGTAAGTTTTTTTTAACCTAAAATCTCTGTAGACTGTGCCGTTTATGTTCTCTTTAACTAGTGCTTTGAATAAATTTGTCGAACTTATAGGATCGGTTGTCTCTGTTTTGTATTTAGGTCTAGTGCAGAATGATTCCAGTTTAAGTCGTATAACCCTAGGATCAGGATTAGTTAAGGCTTGCAAAAGACATACCACACCAGCAGCTTTACATCAGAAGAATTCAGCCGACCATCAAATCAAGCTAGGCCAGGTCAACACTTGTTAGGACGATTTCTTTTTAAGCAATAAGGAACTTCATGATACGTTTTAGTGTAAATGTCAATGTTTTATTCAATTTTCATTCATTTCATATGCACATTAGAAAATAATCAATAAAGATTGTTAATAGTTCGTGTAGTCTAAGTTTTTTGAGTGGATAATACTGCTGGTATTTATATATAACATTGCAAGAAGGCCAACAGAAACAATTTGCGTTGTTAACATGAATCGATCTTTCATGTTGAGTGAGTAGGTAAGGACTTATTGTCTACAATATTGCTGTATTTTGAACATAATCACACAATAGACAAAATATTATAAAAACTGGACAGTGACATATAATTTATTTTTTAATTTTAAGTGTGTCTTAAATATTCAAATTGAACTGTGTTCTAAGAAAGTATGACTTGTTTTTCCATTTAAAAGCCTCTAGGTTTGTATGTTCATTTATGTTGATGTGACTAGAAGAGCAAAAGAATATGAAAAGACAAAAGTGAATGATTTAAAGAACATGTGGTAAGACTCTTGAGAAAGAAAGGGGCTGAGAAGTGTTTATGCCTTTCCTGCTTGTAGCAGTCTAACAATGTCCATATTGTGATTTAGTTGCAAAGGATTTTCATTATTATAAACACAAGTTCACAGTCTAGCTTTTGTTGTTAAGAAATTAAAATGTAGGTCAAGTAAAATTACCTGAGATTGTGATAACCAGTACTTGAGAAAAAATATCTGATATAAGTGAAAGTTAGACGTGTAAGAGCTATCAAATAAAGAAAACTGCTATTAGAGTGATAGAACTTGTGCTAGATATAGACTTTACTTACTAGTGATGAGGCTTTCGTGTTCACTTGACATACAATTATTATACAATTATTATTCATGACAGTTTTATAAGCTGGTACATTAAACGAAATTGAGCAAAACTAGAAGATGGATATATAAGGTCAACTGAATAATGTATGGTTATGACTTATTTGCCTTGAGTGACCAAAGGATTAATGGAAACCATGAAAGGGATTTGCTTATCAACAAAGTCCGTATAAGTGTTGCCTATGATATGTGCAAGTGCAAAATCTATTGTGTAAATGCAAATTCCCATAACATTGGTGTGGAATTTAGTATATTGGCTTCTTTGGATAAACCTTATCTTTTTTTACTTAGGGTAAGTCCTATTATATGAATATGCATATTTCAGTTCAATCACCATGGAAATGTATAAGAAACTAACGTTTCAAACGTTAGTCCATTGGCTTTCCTCAATATTTAGAACTGCTGTTCGAATCTTTCCTATACATTTGCCCAGTGCTTCAATGTGAACATACATATTCAACTGTTTCTTAGAAACACCAATGCTAGATTTAGTTAGTGTTTCACTAGTCACCCAACTCATACTAAGTTTTCTGTTTGCTATTATTTATTGTTCAGAATTCAGGAGATATGTTACAAGCCACAATATAAGGGTGCTATAAAATTGAAAGTAGCACATAATTAAAAAAGTAATGTAAACAAAGCCCAAAAAGTTAAGAGTTATAGAGCTTTTTTTTGCACAAAAAAAAGAAACTTTGGTAAATATTAGCAGTCTTGTTGTGACCCTTTGAGAAAAGCCAATCAGTAGATTCAGTTTGCATTATTTTTCTCTCTTTGTGGGTCGTGAAAGATTAATCAGATACACATCCAAAGCTTCTCTCTACTTTCATGTTATCTTCTTTTTCCAGTTTTTCTTCTTCTAATGATAAAGACAATTTCAAATGAGTTGATGTTTCCAATGGCTTTGTTAGTTGGTTACCTAGAATTTTTCATCAAACTAACCCTTCCTAAACAGACCCAACCATTGTTGTCTAAATCTGGGTGCATATATGAAGAAAGGTGTTGGTAAGTGCAGTTTTAGGTTTGGATTTTACAGTACAATGATTTGGCAAACTTTGCTTAGATATATCTGGCCCATGTACTGTAAGTGTTTCTGATTGCTTGACATATCAAAGCAGACAAATGCTATTGTTGTCAGTGGTCACATATTAATTTGGTCAAATTATCATTATTATTGTGATACTAACTTGCAAAATGATAAATTTAAATGAGGTGAGTATTTCTGGACAACATCTGAACTCTACCCGTGGAGGGGCTGCTATACATGTATGTTACATTGATCCAAACAGGGCTACTTGAATGGTTTGGTCGTGAAATTGATCGTGTAAATATTACATTGAGTATTGATATAAAATTTTGTAACAGTTCAATTATTATTATTTGGCTCCCTGACTCATTTTCGTCAGTTTGGCTTGTTATCAGCTTTGATCCTCCATGTGCTATTGTGGGTGATAAAGCTGTATTTTTTTAAATTTATTAACCAATTCAAATTTAATGAAGTAGCACCAATATGAATGACACAAATGAATTATTGTTTTCTTAAGTGTAAGTTTTTATCTGCATTAGCACACCTTGCTTGTTAGTGCATAGTTCTTGAGGGTGGATTCAGAATATGTTTTAAAGAGGGGCTTAACATGAGTAACCTTAAACAGAGACGGGGTTGCTGGAGCCCCCCCTCCCCCTAATTTTCTGAAATCGACTGATAATATTTTAAGTATTTTTTGGGGGAGATAAATGATAGGGGTGGGGAGGGTGGATAAGAAATTGAATTGCTTAGCCCACCCAATCAAAAAACTGTTCCTCCGTCCCTGTTAAAGGGGGATTGTAACCCCATGATTCTCTTCCTAGCCAGATCAGTTGGAGTGGATTCATTGCTAAACCATTCAGTAGTTATTGTTATTAGGGTTAGGTTGTGTTGTTAAAGTACTCCATGCACATGTTGTAGTGAACTCTTTATTCAAACGAATTAAAATAAGCTGTGTTGATGTAGTCATTTTCAGAAACCTGTGGAATAAACTTGCAGTGAAAACTGTTTGAGAGTTTACAAGTAATGTGAACATATCATATGTGCTTTACGTGATTACATTTGTTGATGTTCTATAAGATTTAAAGCAAATTTAGGGGCAAGGCCTTCCCAAAAGACTTTATTACTGTGCCCAGCCACAATGCGGCGGAATGGTTTACCTTTCATATGGTTAATGCAGAGTTTTTGCTCGGGTCAAGTTTTAACACAAACAATTTGGACAAGAGGTCACATATTTAGCATTTTCAAGAAGTCAAATATGTAGTGGAAAATGAATGTTTGTTCAAAAAAGACGATCAAAACACTGACAAACACACACACACCGTTCGCTGTTTGTAGACTCGCACTATTAAAAAGAAGGCAAAGCCGAGCGTTGTCAGTTCCGAATCGAATTGTTCTGTTTGCAAAAACACAAACAAGTTCAAATGAACTTCAAACACTAGCAGGATACTCGTACCAAGACATTTCTCAATTGCACTGGGCACGGTAAGATCTATGTAGTAGTTCTAGTTCATGGTTAACAAAACAGTGTCATCTCCTTAGAAACCCTTCAAATTCATGCAGTGTTTTAAAATGACATAACTGTCAAAATGAATGATCCAAGAGTTTGCATTAAACACTTTGTCAGTTTCATTGTAAGGATTTTTGTTGGATTTCATTATTTTTGCTGTATTACACTAAAGCCATTATGCTTTGTTGAACAGGTTTTTGAAAACGATTTGTGTGTTCAGTGATAAAATAAATGTTTAATATAATAAAAGTTTGAAATCTACTTGAGTTTGATTATTTTGTTCACCTGGATAGGTTCCACGTAGATCCTGGTATATATGTACATTTTAATAACCCTTGTTTTGAATAAAAAATGAAAAAGGTGGTCATCAATTGAAATAGAAATTGGCCCTTTTAGAGTGATTTTTCCACAACAAATCTACAGGTAGACCATGCTAGATGTTTATGACTGTAGTAGTAGAATGAAATACCTAATATAACAGTTGAATTTCAGGCATAATAATTCCCTAAATGTTGCTTGAAATTGACTGAAATTCAATAGGGAGGCAAAATAATAATAACAATACACAAGTACAGACTCGAGTTTTTATCATACTTTATTTATTTTGTTCTTCTGCTACAAATGGCCCGGGGGGGGGGGGGGGGATACTACCCTATATCGACTATACGGGGATGGTCCGCTGAACAGGGTATGGTTTTTCGACCTTGGTGTCATGAACAGGGTATCCAATTCTACTCTATTTCCAATTTAATCCAAATTTTCTGTCATAACCAGGGCCCACAAAATGAGAGAAATTATTTTGCATTTAGGAAATCGGCAGGAATAAGATCGTTGACTTTAAAAGAAGATGAGAGCAGCACGTGTGTCTGAATTGATATATTTGTACAAATCATATAATGTTTGTAAGCAATTGTAATTTGTCATAAACAGGGCATGGAAGTTATGTATTTTTTGTCATAAACAGGGTAACCCCTACAAGATCCCAGCGGAACACCCCTACCCAGATCTGAAGGGAGTACCCTTGGGAGTAGCTTGGACTACCTGTGACAAAACAAACTATTTATTACTGGCCTACATCAAGATATTACCTAAAGGGTTGTTGGTAAACTACAATCTTGGACAAAATGACTTGAGACTGCTTGCGCAAAAACGTCTATTTTTTATTCAACGCATTTCACACATTCATGCGCATTTTTCAGACATGTGACCCTCCCCCTTCTCAATGTTGTTGCCCGGATAGCAACTATCCCAAGCGTCATTTCTAGACTGAAACAACATTGTTCTTGGGGGGAGGGGGGCAGCAACAGCCACAAGACTGAAAAAACGTACAAAAATGTGTGTTTTGTCTCAAGTGTTTTGTCCAAGATTGTAGGTTACCCAACATCTATCTTGTGATGAGAAAACTAACCTTTGTGATTTATCGGCCAGAGTAGCTCTGAGAATGAGGTGAGAAAATATGTTTTTATTGAACTGCCCAACAACAATAAAGCAGTGCTTTATAAAGTATGTCAACATTAGAGTAAGAAAGACTGAAATCAAGACATTTAGTCCAAATGGACACGAATGAAAAAGGTGTGTGTGTGGGGGGCGGGGGGTTGATGATGGAATATAAGCAATCGTTATCAGGGCGGGGTTCCTGTGGCAAAGAGGAGCATGGGGAATTGAAGTAATAAGATATGTTAAACTAAATTTAAGTAAAGTAAAAATGAAAAAAACATTGGAAGTGTATTTACCCTGCGAGCAGAGGAATTGTTTTCTTCCGTTGGAAGAGAGTTAAAAAATTCTTCTGCTCGCAGGGTAAAGTCATCTTGATGATGCGTGCGCAGGCACGCCATGGACATTTGTGGGTTTCCTGTGTTACCCAAGCAGAACCAACAGCGAACAGTGGAACAAAGAATCGTGAAGCGTCTCTTGTCATTGTGTAATAACTTTTGCTTTTAAAAGACTTCTCAACGTTTAGGTTTTAACTTTTTAGTATACATACAAGCTCAAAATATGCAGAAGGTAAGTTTTAGTCAACTAACGAGTAGTTTGTACACGGAAAACAGCTTATATAACGGAAATACAAAATGGCGTCTGTCAAACAGCGTGCATAATTCGTTTGACCATAGATTGTCCATTGATTTGTTATGCGTCCTGTCGCTCTATAAACTAAAAGTTATCTGATTTTTTTTCTCATTTACCACCTATGACTTCTTTTCTTCTTGAACTAATGTGTAATTTCGAAGTAAATGGAGAAACCGTTATTCAAGCTTTCCATTTGTGTGTGAATTTTGGTACCGGTCAAAATCTTCGAAAGAATTACTTGGTCATCGTGGAAAACTCTTTCGAAGCTATTTCATTAATACAATTTATTTATTTTCTATAGTTTTCAAATGTTTTAGATTATGGATGTATAAATTTTAGCAAGGATGGAGATGGATTGAAAATTTCGATTTGATCTGGAATCGATCGCTTCGAAGAAAGCTTTTGAGCAGAAAGCTTGTCATTTTTCTATAAAAAAACTGTTCTGGCGTTAACTTTGTAATAAATACTATCCCATTCAGTTTAAATTTATTTTCTGTGCTGATACCATCTTAATAAACAAAATCATACTTTTCTAATAGACAATGTTTGTGAAAATGTAATTTGATGACCCGCTGTGAACGCGGTTTATCGGAGAGTTTCGCATTTATAACTTTTTATCAACAATCAAGATGAACTTGCTTTCCTGAGTTTGTGTGCCCCCTCGTTACATGTCAGCTAATTATCAACTTTTACGATATATATATCAATGTTTTGCTATCTCATTATATGAAACAGCTGAATTTAAAATCTTTCAGTAAAACTTGAGTCCTAATAAAGTCAAATGAAATTGTTGAAAATTCATGAAATTTCAATTGAATATACCAATTTTGATTATTTACCATTTGTTTTCAGCCTCCAAATTACAAAATTTTGTTCTCTTTTGCCTGACACTGGTATTACAGTGCGACTACTCCAACCAAAGCCACCCTGACAAATTTTTCACAAATTGTTCAAACACGTTCGACCATTTGAAAAAATATTTGCCAAAATTATTTGCACAGTACATTGTTGCTCGCGATCTATGAGTTGTTAATATTTGAAATTAATGGGAAATCTATTGTTTAAATGCTCGAATGTGACTGGACAATTTGTGAAAATTTTGTCAGGGTGGCTTTGGTTGGAGTAGTCGCACGGTAATTCTCAGACGGAGTATTTTGAGAAAAAAAAAATATATGACAATTTATTTTATTTTTACAGCAAGTAGCATCTACAACACCAGAAGAAAGGCTATCTAAACTGTTTGTTGGTGGACTGAACCATGAAACCACGAAAGAATCTCTTAAGTCATACTTTGAACAATTTGGAGAAATTAAGGACTGTACAGTATCTTTCGACCCTAACACAAAGAAACCTCGCGGATTTGGATTTGTAACTTTTAAAGATCATAACTCAGCTTTAGAAGTTCTCAGGGTGAAAAATGAAGAAGGTGGCCATGTTATTGATTCAAAGCAATGTGAAGTAAAACGAGCCATTCCCCTTGAGTTGAAGAGTGATTTTTCCCATGACAAAACCAACAAAATTTTTATTGGCGGTCTGCATGAAGATGCAACTCAAAAGGACATTGAACATATGCTTCTTGATAAACTAGGTCATCCACCAACATCTATCTCGCTCATGATGAGGAAGGACGACAGCACAAAGAACAGAGGTTACTGTTTTATTGAGCTCCCTAACATTGATGATGCAGATACCATGTTCTGCATAAAGAATGTTGAAATAAGAGGAAAGATGGCGGAAGTTAAGAAATCGGATCCAAATGGACGTGGAGGGAAAAGTCATGGTCGTGGTGGAGGTGCTGCCAGCCATCCAGCAGCTGCAGCTGGATATCCAGGCTATCCAAACCAATTTCCAGGTGCACCTCCATTTGGTGGTTACCCTGGATACAGCCCATATGGTGGTTACGGCTACGAAGCTTATGGTGCTGGCTATGCCCCTTATCCTGGATTTGGTGGTCCCAGTGGTTATGGTGGGATGGGCATGTATCACAACCAATCAGCTTCAAGCTTTGGCCCCTCAAAAGGTGGTCCTGCAGGCACTGGTCGCGGTTATCGTCCCTACTAAATCATTATGTAAATAAAAGGTATGTTATAAATAAATATGTATATATTTTTGTAGTCAAATAATTATTGATGTACATAAATATTTTTTATAGATTTGGTTGTATAAAAATGACATATGTTTTGTAAATGAATATATTTTATATATTTATTTATAAATAAATATTATTGCATTGTGAATGACATATTGTATATATATATATATATGTAAATAAAAGTAAATAAAACCTTGGGACAAGCAGATGCCGCCGGCCTCCACAGAGACGATTTCCAGAGAAATTTGTATTTTATGTATACTTTTTGAATATTTATATTCAACTGCAATAATATTATTATATTTTTATATGAACGTTTACTGAGTAAATTGAAATGAAGATATTTTCACATGCTGACATTTATTAATTGCAAAGGATATATATTGATTGATATCTAGACTAGTCTTATCTGTTTCATGAGATTTATAATCACTTCTGATAGTTTTGATTTTTATTAAGAGTAATTAGAATATCATTGTCGTGCTTTACCTTATGTATACTTGCATAACATTAAGAGAAGCCGTATTTGTTAAACATTAATAGATATTGGGTAATATTTAATAACTATTTATTGCTATTGTTTATCAAATAATACAGGTATATGCCAATAATGGCATGACAACACAGGTAATGTTATGATAATAATAATGATATAACTAATTTAACTAAAAAGCCTAAGTATTTCTATCTTATATTTATATCTAGGTCGATAATCAAGTATATTGATCAGCCATAATATAACAGAAGCCATATCATTGACAAGGAGTAATATAACCAGTATATGTAGAACGGGATAGTGAATAGTCAGACTATTTTTTATAGGAACTCAGTGTCTTTGTTAAGTTCTTTGTATGTATTGTTTTTATAACCATATGAAATGTATTAAAGTTCATTTTCACCAAATTCTCTGTTCTTGTGTTATATTACCTAATTTCATACCTTGTATTATGTCAATCAACCAAAAGGTCGCTACTATGAATGACAACCTCAAACTTTATAAAATCCCAAAATTTGTGTTTATTGAATGAAATCAGAGTAAGATATGAGTGTTCAAATTTGCACAAATTAAATGTTGACTGTTGTTTATTGGCAAAATGTAAGGAAAATTCACTCCAGCCCTCATATATAAGCATATGCAACAAGGACTAGCCTTCTAGTTCTTATCTGCAATCAATGATTGGACAACAGGGTAGTCCCTTCAGAGTAAAAATATCCTGTTATCAATGGGAGCCCTTGCAAAAAGATTGAAATTACAATTGTATACCAATCTCCTAAAATCCCTTTGTGGTGAGTCCACAATTGTCAAGATTCAGCCATATGCAATTCTTTGTTTCATTCCTGTGATCATTGTCCCTCGATCTGTTTTCCAGTATTTCATTTAAATTCATACTCCACAAAGGTGTGCTCACTTAAGTGATTTTATGCTCCACCTATGATTAAAAAATCATGCATACAATACAAAATCATAGCCATGACCAAGTTTTTAAATCGGCAAGAGTCATCCCGATTTGCATACAACTGCAACTTGAATTTTCTCCAAAAAAATTAATTATTGTTTGTTGTTGAATATTTCAGCTAAATATGATTTAGGAAATTTTTTTTTAAGCAATATAAAATATTCGCAACTGATTTTTATGAGGTATAAAATGGCTCGCTGTTTAAAATCCTCATAAAGATCAGCTGCTCATATTTTACATATTACTTTAACAAACATTCAGAAATGGACTGGTGTTTTGTCTCATTTGTAGGCTAATATAGTAATATATTCAATGTACAACAATGCTCCACAAAGGCCTACAGACAAAGGAGATATGGGGAACACAAGTCCGCAGGTTGTGGAGTGTGAAGTACGCCATATATAGTCGAGGGAGGGGAAGGGCGGGAAAGACCAGCCCCTGAAACTGTAACCCCCTCGTAGACGTTACCCGGAGTTACGTACTGTCAGCACATTTCCGCTTGAGAATTGCTGATCAACCGACGAGTGTTGTACCTTTATTGTTGTGCCTATTATATACCCCTTGTCACGCATGATTGCACATTGAATAGTAATATATTCAATGTACAACTGCTCCACAAAGGCCTACAGACAAAGGAGATATGGGGAACACAAGTCCTTGGTAAGGCTGATACGACCTATCATTAATTGAGTGGGCTATTTTTACAAACCATGCTAGTCAACATTTACTTTCTATTCCCTTAACTTATTGTTTCATCTTCTTTATGTGAATATCAGCTCTTGCCGTTAGTAGTTTTGCCGGTTTGCGATCCCTCAACTCATTCTTGTGAAAGACTACCCTGAACTTATCACAGGGAATTACTTAGCGGCAAATGCTGGGGTAAACCCTATCAGCAAGTTTCTCTCTTGAAACCCGGCACCAAGCTTTTGCACGAGCGCGGTGTCATCGAATCCGACATCCGATATTTTATCCACTTGGGTATAATGGTCAACCATTTGCGTAGTTTGCCACCCGATGTGGTGGGCAACCTGTTCCTTTGATGCACCCAGAAGCCTCAGAAGAATTGCAGTGCCGCTCCTGAAGCTGTGGGCTGTTTCACCCTCGTGAATTCCGAGTATGGTTAAGTCAATGCTGAGTCTGGATTGGACAGCGTGATGGAGGAAAGGTTCGTCTTTTATGCCCCCTTTTGGGTTGATCGAGCGAAATAGGAAGCATCTAGCAAGGTTGACCCCCCAATACACCAGCAACGGCCACAAAGTAACGCAGATTCCTGACTGGGTAAATGGCCGGGTTAGTCATGCGCATAATGGGGGTTAACTTGTATTTGTACCACTGAGTGTTTTGCCGATACGCTGGTCAAATATTAGATTCTCGAGATCAGCACTTTGTAGTATATCGCAGGTTTTTAGCCTCCCCAAGTCGTATGCTCTCCCGCCAGTTGAAAAGCTCAATGTAAAGAAAGCTAGGTCACGAGTGTAGATAAAGCGGTTCAATGGGGATAGGCTTGTTTCCGCTAATAGAGTGCGCAGGTATCGCATAAGGCGTAGAAATTTGTCCAGAACCAGAGGGGGTGCCTGCGTGGAGGGGGTACGGGCCTGTGCTTGTTCCAGACGAATGGACTTCAGGTAGGACTGGATAGAATGATGAATCACGGGATTGCCTTGAGACGAAAAATCAACCCATCCGTGCGAGTGACCCAAAGAACGGAAAATAGACCGTAACTTCCCGATGATGCTATCAACTGAGCCTGCAACGAGCCTGAATGGACAATGGCAAGGGTGCCTTCCTGTCGAACCGAGGAAGGGGCAATTACCATGATGAACTTGGGTCTTCCCCTTACGGTCCTTTCAAACGAGGAAACGGAGTACATCATTGGGGTTAGTAGAACCGAACGTTTTTGACCATGGGAGAGCTGACAAGAAGGTTTCAAGCTCCCGCTCTAGTTGCCCCTTTTGCTTTTCGTAGGCTCTACTCGCCCGGGAGCGCTCCAGTTCTCTGAGGCGAGAATCAATGGCGTCAACATCCAGTTAGAGTCTCTTCGTGGGGTTATCACATCCAGGAGGCTGACGGGACCAACCGCACTGCTGGTAAAACCGAAAGCAGTTGTCCTTCGTGTACGCACATCTAGGGTATCTGATGGCAGGCCGCCAGAACCGTGGGACACCCTACACAACAGAAAGGAGCTTAGACCAGACTAGTGGACTAGGCGGCTAACTACACAAAATGAACAACAACAGAAGCCACTAACAACTAACCCACAGTAGATCAAATTCCTTTATTAGATTAATTCCAGCCCCCCGGGGGCTATATATCCGGAATCCCCGGCACTGCGTAATGGCCGCTTTTTGTTTTGATTTATTTAATTTATTTTATTATTATTATTATTATTATTATTTTTCACATTTTGTCTGATAGTACATTATGATTGTTGCCGGAACCAAACCTTGGTCCTTGGGCTTAAAAAAAAAAATAATTAAAATAAATAAATAAGTATATAAATAAATAATTTACAAAATACATAAATAAAAGAATTACACTTATAAAGATATTGACAGAACTCTCCTTAATATGTGAGCAGTTCCACGCAAACTATTTTTTGTATCTGTGTACAGTCTAAAGATGTTGGCAGTTTCTTGACATGTTTAGTTAGTGACTTCCTTACAATTCCCAATGCTCCCACAATAATTGGTATGGTAATTGTCTGCATCTGCCACATTTTTGTTATTGCTATCTCGAGGTCTTTATATTTGGATCGTTATTATTATTATTATTATTATTATTATTATTATTCTTTTTTTAACGAACCGTAATGAATAATTATGACATACTACTGATTCTCATTATACAGGAGAAAATGAGCAATATTAATTGACCGTGGGGGTAACAGCCGTGATTACAGTGACCAGTGAGTGGCGATACAATATAACAGTCTATTAACAACGATTACCAAAGCCTGAAAGCCCATAGGCCCCCTAGTAGCTCTAGGCGTTCCCATGCTTGCGGGGATAACATCGCGTCACTGGTTGAGAATGCTCTAGAGGGAGCGTCCGCCACGTTTTCTTTTGAGGGGACATAGTAAATCACTAGTACAAGGTTATAGTGCAAAGCCGTCTCATAGATCGCCCGAACAACGTCTGTCAGTTCTTTACTCTTGACGTTTCCAAGACTGTACGAGAGCGAGGCTATCAACGTGGAAATCGACTCTACTGTGTTTGAGCTCGTTGCCCGAGAGCAAGAGTATACCCGAGGGATGTCAACACTGATACAGCTATAAAGGCGGCTGCTTCCGCTTTTTGGAAGTTAGACCACTGGCATGATGGTGGAGTGGCTAGCTGGCCTATATGTCTATCGTCGATGTACTGGCTACACGGGACGCCCAGCGAGCGTATGTAACTGGTGGCAATCAGGCCTACTGAGTGATAGACAAACGCACTTGCCTTCCAACCAAATGGCAGAGTCCGGTAAACAAAATAGCATCCTTTCCAAGCTAACCCAAATAATGGTTGGCTATCGTCCGTAAGAAGTATGTGGTCGTATCCGCTTTTGTCGTCACACACGCTTTGGAAATGCCCGCGCTCAACATAACGAGGCAAATCCGAGAGATAATCAAGTGAAAAAAGGAAGATCCTTTAACCACAAGTTCAGAAACCGTTCATCGTAGCACATGCGAGGTTTGGTTGGTTCTACGGTTATCGGCATAACCAGGTGCGGTGGGTCAACCTCGTCAACTAAACCCCAGAAACGCAACGAACCATTGTTTACTCTTTCCACAAATAGTATCGGAGATAAATGATTCGAATTTTGAACACGACGTGCAGTTCTGGAAGGATCGACGTGGAGGTAGAGGTGAATCGTGATCTTGCCCGTCAAAACGTCCCTTAAAATGGAATCAGAAACTCCCAGGCATTAACGCCGTCAACGACAAAAGATAGCACCTCAGTACTTGCAACCGACCATGGTGAGGGGCCTGGGCCGACAATCTCGATGGGCTTGTTTTCCCAGTTGCACCAGCGGGCTTTGCCCTCCTGCACAGGTTTGTATAACAAATAAGAAAAAATCAAACTTGGCGCGTTTGACACGAGGCTCCTATGACAAACCGGAAAGATCGAGATCAAAACAAACCTTAAATGGATGAGTTAATAAGTTTGCAACGAGCAAACAAAGTGACGAGACGAAAAGCACGAAGAACTGGCAAAGCTACAGCCCACCGAGAATGTCGGCCCCAGGCAACCCCTAAGGGCATAAAAGGCATTAGACGCCCGCACCTAAGAGCACGACAAACTGGCGAGAAAAATGGTAAAAAAAAAGACCTTGTGAAGCATGTTCTAATTCCCATGACACATACGAGAGGAAAATACATAAATAAATATAGAGGATAATACGTGTGGAAATAAACCTGACACAAGGAGTCGACTCTAACGATTTGACGGCTTAGGAAGTGAGGGATTTCGTGTAAAAAAACAAAAACCAAAAACCAAAAGAAAAAACAGACAAACAACAACCACAGAACGGATTGGTAAGACGTATGAGAGACTTTTACTTTATTCAAATCCCGTGAATTGGTTACAATTAAATTCCATTTGTAGCGAGAAAGCAAAAAACCTGCAATGTGTGAAAGCAAATTGGACTTGGGGAACATGCACGTGAAATTGAGCTAAATCCAATGCGTAATGTCCATGAAACCCGAATGGGACTTATCGACGCCCGCCGTTAGGGCAGTTTCTTTGGAAATGCCCCCCCCCCCCCCTGGCCACAGTTGAAGCAGCGTAGTCTTCCCCCACCCCTATGGGGAGCTCTACCTGCCCTCTAAATACTGGCCTCTGGTAGGGGTGAAAAGCCGGAGCCTGGGGGCTGGCAGCGTTAGAAGACTTCACAATTTAAGCTATGGCAGCCGCCACTTTGGCCTCCTCCTCAGATCCCAGTAAGCGAGTAACCATGTCACCAAGCTGGGGGCTGAACATAAATGGTCGTGTTTGTCGAAGAATAGCCTCGAATTTGTCTGATCGGCTATGGTTGGTTATCCTGGCGTCATCTGAGAGTTTTGAAGTGCCACCATTATGGTGTGGGGATCTCGGAAGCGTGTAGGCGACGTGGCCAACTGCCTGACATGTTCCAGGGAGGCCTCCACACTAACTGCGGAGGTCGTCTTTTTAACGTCTTACAATTCTCTCTTCATGGCCTCAAACCTTGTCTCGAGCTGAAATAATATACGGAGAGCGACAGTCAGAAAACAGTACTTCTCGTGACAACATTTTAAACAAATGCCTATGTTGTAGGTTGCGGGCTTCCTGTGTCATTTTGGGCTTCCCGCCAACTGGGACCAGGCTTTTGACCGTTAGAATCGCGGTCAAGTTTTAATAAAGTCTTGGCTAATATCGTTTTAATCTTAAATGACTAGCAGCCACAACTGCTATCTAGACAAAACCTAATGACTAGCAGCCACAACTGCTAATTACGCAATCTTAAGGTAATTCCGTAGAAATAAAACCGCCCGATGAAATTTTTTTATACTCGTTCTAACAAACAATTTTGAGAAACACTTTCAGAAAGCACAATAAAAAAGGGGGGTCACCGACTTCGTTTTTGTGCAGTATGACGTCAAAGTTGATGCATTTTGGTGACTTGAGAACGTAAAGAAAAAAGCTCAAAAACCGTAGAGAAGGGGAGCAAAAACATAGTAGTTTGTCTTTCAAGAGAAAAATTCGTGTTTTGTGCAAATGTCTGCACTTTATTTTATTAAAAAAATATGATCAGATGTATAAAGAATATGTGATCTTGAAGTAATTGACGAAATACCAACATGCGCACGAGCTGCTAATTCGTTCGAAAAAGTCCTAAGCTGAAAGTGTTTTGGACATTTCTCAAAATTTAGCCCGATGACCTATGCTCAATTTTAGATATATTTGATGCTACATTATAACAAATAATTTTATCAAATAAAAAACATAGGTCACCGTGCTAGTTTGCGAAATATTGTGAAAAATATCGTCATTTTATTGTCAAAAAACAGGTTTTCCGAGAGAAGACTGGGTCGAGTTACAAAATTAACGCGTTTTCTCGCTCGAAAATATCGCAATTCTTCGAATTTTTTATTTAAAGCACTTTGCAAACATAATTTGACTAGATTACATGATAAAAGTCTTGAAACCAAAAATCTTGAAAGATGCGCAGAACTATGCGCAATGCAAAACTACGGAATTACCTTAAATGACTAGCAGCCCCAACTGCTAACTACACAAAATCTTATAAGACTAGCAGCCACAACTGCCATTTACCCATTATCTTATATGACTAGCAGCCCCAACTGCTATCTACACAAAAACCTTATGACTAGCAGCCACAACTGCTAATTACACAATCTTAAATGACTAGCAGCCCCAACTGCTAACTAGACAAAATCTTATAAGACTAGCAGCCACAACTGCCATTTACCCATTATCTTATATGACTAGCAGCCCCAACTGCTATCTACACAAAAACCTTATGACTAGCAGCCACAACTGCTAATTACACAATCTTAAAATGACTAGCAGCCCCAACTGCTAACTGCACAAAAAATCTTATAAGACTAGCAGCCACAACTGCCATTTACCCCTTATCTTATATGACGAGCAGCCACAACTGCTAATTACACAATCTTAAAGAATGACTAGCAGCCCCAACTGCTATCTACACAAAAACCTTATGACTAGCAGCCACAACTGCTAATTACACAATCTTAAAATGACTAGCAGCCCCAACTGCTAACTACACAAAATCTTATAAGACTAGCAGCCACAACTGCCATTTACCCCTTATCTTATATGACGAGCAGCCACAACTGCTAATTACACAATCTAAAAGAATGACTAGCAGCCCCAACTGCTAACTACACACAATCTTATAAGACTAGCAGCCACAACTGCTGTTTACACAAAATCTTAAAAGACTAGCAGCCACAACTGCTATTTGCACATTAACTCGTATGACTAGCAGCCTCAACTGCGATAAAAGACCTGTAGTATACTGTATAATAGCACAACTAGCAGCCCCGGCTGCTAAAATTCGTACAATGGAGTCGCCCGTAATGCGATTAGCATACTGATGAAGTGAAAAGCCCGCGAAACAATTTGATTATAATCTTTTCCTTTTGTGTGTGTATGAAAAGCGTTAAACCCACTAAAGAATTGAAATAAAGCTGTTAATGAACCGGAAAGTTACGCCCACAAACCAGGATAACAACTAATGCAAATTACCTAGGAAATATGACTGAACTTTAACCGTAGGTAAATTGAAAAGGAAACGGCTAACAAATAAAAAGCGACTGGACGTAAATATACAGAAGTACAACAGAAAAACAACAACTGCCCGGGGAAAGCTAATAATACCGCACAAGAAAGTAGCCCCGAACCAAGGATAACGACAAATATAAATTACCTAGGAAAAACGAGTGAACTATAACCATAGGTAAAATTGCAAAGTAAAGCGGCAGCAAATAAAGCCGAACAAGGGATAACGACAAATGTAAATTTCCCAGGAAAAGCGAGTGAACTACAACCATAGGTAAAATTGCAAAGTAAAGCGGAAGCAAATAAAGCAATTGAACGTGAATGTGCAAAGACACCACGTGCGAGAGAGAGAGAAAAAAACAAAACTACTCGCTGGAAGTTAAAGCCAGGGAAAATAAATTACCTCTTCAGCATTCGCTGGCCTAGGTGGTTCAGCAGGTTGAGACGCCGCGTTTTCTTCACCGTATGCCGGCAAGGCCGGCAAAACTACAGGAATTTGAGGTTCTACGGCGTGTTCTTGGTCCGCCATGATGCGAAGCATTTGCAGATCAACCGACGAGTGTTGTACCTTTATTGTTGTGTCTATTATATACCCCTTGTCACGCATGATTGCACATTGAATAGTATTTCATTTGAAGTGTAATTAAAGTAAAAATGATTTTGAATTTCAACAACTTCAATTCCCACCACTACCCCCTGGGAGGAGTGGAGGAGAAATTTCCCTTGAGGGGGGAAGGTAGGAATAGATGAACACAGGCTTAAAATACCCCTAAACTATATCAGATGTTCTTATAGAAGGGTGTGTCCAAGTAAAATTGAAATACTTGACATTTTACTAAAACATTTTACTACAACTACCAGCATTCTTTGTGAATTCTCTTTCATATTCAAATTCTTAATCCTTTTGGAGATCAACAGAACAATTTGTGCTAATTGCGCTACAAAAGAAAGTAACCAAAGCATTCTTGTAGTTGTAGTATATGACGTCATAATGCAAGTGGCCTATTCAAAGCTGCACAGTATACTTACATAGTTGATTATAATTGTATATTTTGACTCATCATTTCTTAAAAAAAATATTGATTATGAGATGTAAATGATCTTGCTATTTGCTGCTAAATCAGTATTTTAACTGGAAGACCATTGAGGATCCTGGGAGGGGGGGGGGGGGTACTACCATATATTGACTATACGGGGATGATCCGCTGAACAGGGTATGGTTTTTCGACCTTGGTGTCATGAACAGGGTATCCAATTCTACTCTATTTCCGATTTAATCCAAACTTCCTATCATACTCAGGGCCCAAAAAATGAGAAATTATTTTGCATTCAGGAAATCGGCAGGAATAAGATTGTTGACTTTAAAAAAAGATAAGAGCAGCATGTGTGTCTGAATTGATATATTTATACAAATCATATAATGTTCGTAAACAATTGTAATTTGTCATAAACAGGGTATGGAAGTAGGGTATTTTTTTGTCATAAACAGGGTAACCCCTACAAGATCCCAGCGGAACACCACTATGTTTTGTAAGTCCACATTGAAGATTTCAGCTGAAAAAAAATCCACGTGAAGAATAGAATCTACTTCAGTACTAAATCGACGTAAAAAATATAAACGTTTTATGACTGGAGCACACTCAAATTATAAAGATATCGCCTTCGAATGATAAAATAGTCGGGGCTGATCAAAGACTACTGATAAGTTTTGTGGTGGGCTTCCTGTTTTAGTAAATTCCCTCGCTGCGCTCTGGTCAGCGGATAACACAAACAGCATGCGCATATAGGCTTTCGTTCTTTTCGGCTTTTGTTCTTGGCGGTGTCCATTACTGAGAAAAACGTTTTACGAAAGCTTTGAAAATCTACGTTAAACCTCTCTTCATTGGTAAGTTTTCGGTTTTTACATCACTAATAACTGCTTCTACTAGTTTATGAGTTTTCTACTCTTAAATTATTGAAGATTTCAGATAGAAATTGATTTTGATGAGCGTGCATTGTTTGAACCCCGGCGAGTGCAGTCAAATTTCGAAGCACATGGGCTTGGCGCAAAAGCGAAAGCAAATTTACTTATTCTTTCTCTCTTATTCTTATCATTTTATAACAAGTGTGTTTAAAGTGTCATATTTGTTAATCAAATCAAATTAAAATTGCGTTTAGGAATAATTTGTAAATTTCTTCGTCAGTACAAGCCACGTGCCTGTGAGCTCGGATTTGTCAAGCGTCCTTTCTTCGAACTTCCACCTCCCAAAAAACACACTTAAAAACGAGATGAAAAACAGTATTTTTATTATCGGGAAAGAGTCAACATGGTTTAATTAGTTTTACCTTAAAATATTTACCTATATCTTACTTTTTAGTTCGAGTGAAATCTGAAACTTTTGACATCAAAGGTTTTCAGCGTCCTCGTACGCGTCTTTGTGCCTTGAGGTCGAGTAACTTCTTTGTTTTAAAAAGCTTCCATTGTGTCAAACAAAATGTTTATGATATTTATTTGCCTGTTTTAAAGAGGCAAATTGTAAGTAATTGTCAGGATATTTGACATTTTTGATTTAATATAAACACGAAATCTACTATAAAAGGTAATACAGTATTTCATTTACTAGTCTAAGAGACCTCTTAGTGAATGCTGCCTTTCATTAGTTTAATATTTGGCCTAAAGGTGTTTGGAAAACTCATTTTAAATAGAAGAGGCTATTTATCTGCATGACTGAGGCATGCAAAAATGAACAAGACGGCAAAAGTTGCAAAAAAAAAAATAATAATAATAATAATAATAATAATTTAAAAAAATAAGAAGTTAACACAAAATTATTGTACGCTATGACTAAGTTTCTAATATTGCTCAGTGGTTGAATGGTGACAAGAAGATATCAATTTAATTTCAATACGAAAACATAATAAGTAGTATTTCTGGATTAAATTTCAATTTAAAAATATACATAATATAAATCAACATCTTAGAAACTTCATTATTATCATTAAGACGTAATTTTTGAAGCAAGAGCCTGCTATTACTTTTCTTGAAGTCATCTTCCCCCAAATTTGATATGAACAGAAATGAAAAGATACGAAAATATAAAATTGAGCGGTGAAAAAATTAAGAGCTCACATTTTACAGTCACGCTAAGATGACCTTTGACCAGATCTAAATAGTTAATGAAATATAAAGCATGAACCTTGTTGTATCTAAAAGAAGTTTCTGCAAATGATCTTCAGCCAAAATGGATTCAATAGAAACAAAAAGGTGAACAAAGAATCAGTAAATACGCTCGCTCAGGCTCGCTTCGCTGCGGTAGCAAAATCGTGGGATTCAAATACAACCGTGACCCTCAATTGACCCTCAAGATCGTGTGACCGAAATACAATACCTCAAACAAACTCGCAAAGGATCCTGGAGGACTCAAAATTTTGATTTCAGCTCCCTAACTACTCAATTATAATGCTGCCTTGCTACGCTCGCCCCGGGGGGGGGGGGGGGGGGACTCCCTATTGAAAGAGGGTGGGGATGCTCGCAGTCCCTTTTAGGGGTTGAAATCGAGGTTTTGGTCCCGCTTAGGGTGTTATGAACGAGATTGCCTACCAGTTGAGTTTTGTGGTCCCTTTTAGGGGTTTTAAAATAAACAGCAACAACAATGCTTCTTTTCAACGATGTTTATTCTATATCAATGCCTTTCTGGATTGTGTCAATTAACACTTGTCAATAAAAGAAATTACATTGACTTTTGACAACAATGACTGTATTCTAATGGTCTCCTTTCTTGCCAACTTTATTGTCAATCGTACTGGAACATTGATTCCTCCTCCGCGTCGATATCGTCCATGGGGATCAGGAAAAGGAGGGCCAGTTATGATACTGCCAATAAAACGAAACATTAACGTATATACAGGGTTGATCCTGTATATACGTCAAGTGGACGATTAAGTAAAAGAATATCTTACCTTTTTTAAACCAAGTAAAACAGCGATCATGGTTACCGCAAAAATAATTCTTGTTACTGTTCTTGTAAAATAACTTATGATTAGCTTAATCCTGATTTAACAAGACAAATATCAACGAAACATTGAAAACATATGATATCTATTTTATACATCTTATTCAAAATCTATTATAAAAGGGTTCAGTTAACGATTTTTATATGACGACGTCGTCATAAACTCATACGAGAAGAAGGCGTTTGATGTTAATAAATTAAATCGAGAAACCCAGCCTTGAATACGTTTTTGCTTGGTCCCTCTTAGGGGTAGAATTTTATCCCTGCCACGCCCATAAACTGACAACACAGGTCCCTTTTAGGGTCCATTTTTAAGATTTTCGGCGAGCATCCCCACCCTCTTTCAATAGGGAGTCCCCCCCCCCCCCCGGGACGCTCGCTCAGGCTCGCTTCGCTGCGGCAGCAATCAGGTGGGCCCCATTTAGATGATTTTTTGATCTTTGAAACTTTTTGGAAGGGGAACATCTTCATCACCTTTGATCTTTACACATTTTTCTAGAGGTTGACACAAATCAAGAAAAATAGTGTTAGTGAAGTAACAATAACCTGTACTAATTGAAAATCATTTCCTTTATTTTCTAACATGTTATTGAGTGTTTTTTTTAAATTATTATTCACAGAAACATGGCTGTGGCTGATGACTGGAAGGATAAAGACAATCTGAAGAAGATCTATGTTGGCCAGCTTAAAGAAGACACTGATGAAGCTAGATTAAAAGAATACTTTGGCCAGTATGGTGAAATCACGGATCTTAACATAGTACGTCATCCAGACGGCAAGTCCAGAAGGTGTGCCTTTATCAAATTTGCTGATAGCGATGTAGTTGACAACATCCTGTTCAACTTTGAGTCCCACAATGTTGATACCAAGAAAGTTGATGTAAGGAGAGCTATCCCTAAAGATGAACCTGACCCATACGCTCACATCAAAACCAAGAAACTATTCATTGGAGGATTAAAAGATGACCAAACTGAGGAACATATCAAGACAGCATTGGCAACATTTATTCCATTTGAACCAAATAGCGTTCAGCTTATGCGAGACCGAGAAAGTGGCAAGTTCAAAGGCTTTGCTTTTGTGAACTTTGACAATGAACACATAGTTGACAAGCTATTCCTAATCCGTAAAGTTCTTGTCAATGAAAAACAGGCCGAGATGAAAAAAGCACATGAGTTGGGTACTCCTGGTGGTGAAGGTGGACGCGGAGGCCGTGGTGGTCGTGGCGGACGTGATAGAGGAATGCCCAGAGGAAGAGGTCGACCTAATGCTGGCAGTGGTGGAGGCGGAGGTTATGGTGGGATGGGAGATGGATATGGTAGTGGCTACGGTGGTGGATATGAGGGCTATAGTGGATATGGCGGTGCTAGTCAGGGTTACGATGGATACAGAGATAATTCATATTATGATTTTAACAACTATGGTGGTGGTTATGGTGGTGGAACAGGATATGGCAATGGATATGGTGCTAGTACTGGGGGTGGCAATATGGGACAATACTCACAGGAGCAGTCCGGTTATGGCCCAAGTAGAGGCAGAGGTCGAGGAAGTAGAGGAGGAGCAGGTGGCGGCTACAGGCCTTACTAAACTAACTACACTAAGTAACTTAAGCATGTACCAAACCATAGGGGGCTAGTGATTAGTTTTCTTGATTGCCTTAACAAATATAAGCCATGAAATCAGTCGGATGATTTGCAGTATATAAACAAGCATAAAGCACATATTGAACAGTAATTATTAGTCCTGAAAAAAAACTTGGAAAGGTTTTTTCAAACTACTGAAAAAAGGTTTTGATTGAACTTTCTAGAACTCTCAATCATTTTGTCAACTTGGTCATACAATCAAGCAACTTTCCACTGTATATAAGTTTCATTTTTTGTAAATTCTTTGACGGACATGATTTTTAACATATAAAGTATCATATCTATTACCATGATCTATTATCAATACGAGTGACATTGTATGCTTTTCTATTGTAACCGAGTTTCTGTTTCTCAAGTATTTGAAACCTTGTATTGATATGCCTTAGTTTTATTCTTTATCAAGTTAATAAATTCTCTTTCAACAGTTTTTACTTTTGCCTGTGTCAGTTTTTTTATATAATTTTGTGTTTTGAAAAATGAAATATTAGTTTTCAGCTTTTATATGAAGAAGAAGAAGGTATTGGAGCTTTTGTCCTAAGTTTCAAAAAGTTTTACACTATGGCTTTGTTTTGAGAAAGAAGTAATTTCCAGCGTTTTTGTTATTTCCAAAGAATAGTGCAGATAAATTTTCAGTTGTATTTGAAGGTAATGTAAAGACATTTTTTTTCAATTTCATTTATGTGTTTTCATTCTCATTCATATGTTTATATTTGTGATTTTGTTCATTTTCATTCTTTGTAAATTTTTGTATTTTTCCATTTGGTTATGATGATTTGTTCTTTGCATGTTGGATTTTTAGAATGGTATTTTGTTCCATGAGAAGTATTTTCATGTTTTGCATTGATGTTTGTGTTTTTTTTCCTGGATTGTCTTTGTTTTTCTTTTGTCAAGTTTTCTCTAGTAGTTGTGATGTTTGTTTTTTGATATTCATAACATTGCTTGCTTTCTATTTTATTTTCAGACCAAGTTGTTATTATAGATTGTGTATATTCATAACATATTTTTTGCTTTTTGTCTTTTTACTTTCAGACCATGTTGAATATTGTACATATAGTTTTATGCTGCCAGTAATCCAGTTTCAAGATCTATACTGTTTCTGATTATGATTTTCAATAGAATTTCTATTTATATTTTACATGGTTTTTCTATTGAAGAAAAATTGCTACTGTCAGTGGCATCCAGTTCTCTTTCAAGATTATTTCATGTGTGTATGATTTGTTTTTATTTAAATTTTATTATTTTTGTATTCCTTTTCAAGAAGTCAATTCTAGTTTAAGAACTCTGATTGCATTAACTTTTGTTTGTTTCTTCTTTTCACAGATGTTTTAATGTTTCAGTACTAAAATCTTTTGAAAAAGTTTACTTTTTGGAGTAGAGATGTCTTTTAAAGATTCTTGACCACTATTTGGTGGCGATTTTCCTGTTTATTCAAAACAAGAGTTTCTGATATCAAGATGTTGGCATATTATTGTATTAGTGTACACATCAAATACATGAATATTGTAGTGATATGGAAAGATACATCTTAGAGCAGCAAAAATTATTTGGATGTTAAATGTTGCCACAGGATTTTGTATAAATTAATATTATGGGATGATTGACAAAGAGCAAAACAACATTTCTGTAGAAACACAACATCTAGCACAACTTCAAAGTCTTCACATTTGAATGGTTTTTGCTGTGTGAAAATTATAGAGAATCGATGAAGAAAATATGTTTTTAGGGATATCATCATTCTGTCAGCATCTGTAATGTTGATATATCTAATGGAGCAAGATATATCATTTTTGAAGAATTGTTTTCAAAAGTCCATTAAACAAACCAAAATAATGAAGATGCAGTAGGGCAGTCAAGTTTAATGTACCAAAAACACTAAATCTATGCAATAAAGCATGAGGTTTTCCTGAATTTTTGAAAACAACTTCAAAGTGAATATTTCAAGTCTTCCGAACATATTTTTGTCAGATATGTGGATTTAGCAAATAACAGGGAAGACATTTTTCATTGTTCAGTAAAACTGTAAAGTCAATGTAAAATCTGAAAAATGTTAATTTTAAAATTATTTTTTTAATGAAATATTTTGTAACGTATTTATATTGAAGCTTATTATTTATTGATGATGTTTAATATATGTGAATAAAATTTTGTATATAATATATTATGTACATAAATATTTTTACAAAATAAAGTTTTTTATATTCGACATTTTGTAAGAATTCATCTTGTGGTCTCCAAGGGGAGGGGCTGTCAGTTTCTGTTTTTCATTTTGTCGATGGGTAATTGCTGAAATATTTGATAGACATACGCTTTAGGAGATGAAGTGTATGCCAAATAAGAGTGAGATAATTCTTGCTATTACAATGAGGAAACTCGAACCATGAACACTTGTCATTATTTGGGTTTTCATTTTCCGAGCTTTCTACTGCTTCAAATCCTCTAAAAAAGTAGATTTGAACTCAATTATCAAAATGAAAATGCTTTCAGATCGATTCACTCGAAGGAAGCATGTTAAAAAAGTATTAAAAAAAGCACAAAGTGTTAATGGTTCGAGTGCCATCGATGTAAGAGTCGGATAAGATTTAGTTGTGCATGAAGAATTCACCAAGGAATAAACAATGCCACAAAAGGATAGAAATAAAAGCTGTCTTTTCACAACCACTTTAGAAGAAGCTGAAAGTCTAGTTAGAACCTGGCACTATGTTGGATATCGATCAATTAGCAGTCAAAGTGTCCAAACAAATGTGACATTCTGTCTTAGTCACACACTGATTTTTTACTGATGTCCACCAAAATGGCAGTTCCTAGACAAGACTTTCAGATTTGAGGGTTACACTTAAATGAAAATGGTTGTAAATATACATTGTATGTTTTTTTAAACGACTGCAAGTCTGCCGATGTTATCTCGCATTGAAACTCCTAATGTTGAGTAAATTTGAAATGTAAGTTATGACATCAAATCGAAAAATTGCAATTCATTTTTATTAATTCATTAATCATTTACAAGCTTCCAAACACAGTGTTAGCAAGATCTTGGCCAAATCCATATCAAGTAGATAAATTCCAAAGACATTGTTTGATCTGACGTGTGGGTAGCTTCATCCATCCGTTGTGCAAGTGGCTCCTAAAATGCAGTCTCATATCAACTCATGGTCTGAAAGATGGTTTCATTCAGAATGTTGTCAGCTTTCTGTGTTGGTCTTTCTGGTGTATTTTTTGTTTGATGAATTTCTCTTTTTCCTTCAGTTGTTTTAAGTGATCTTCCACGTCCTCAACTTTTTGCTTGAACAATGAACTTGTACTTTTATCCCTATATTTAATAGATGGGAAAAAATACTATTGTCATCTGGGAAGAACTTGCTTATGATATCTAACCTTGAAGTACAAATCAACAATGTGGTAAATGATTTCTTGGGGTGTGAAAATTAATAGACTCGGACTGTGCACAATAATTTTAACCTAAACAGATACAAACCATGATATAATGAACGTATATCAGGGGCGGCGGAACGGGTAGGGGGCCGGGCCCCCCATGGCTGTTACTTTTCCGCCGCCCCTGATATATGTGGCATATTTGATCTCTATGACATAGTTCTTACATTGATTGTCTTTGGTGAGCTTGTTTTTTTCTCTTTAACTGTTTTTCTGCATATGCGATTTCTTCGTGGATTTTAAATAGCTAAATCAAATGAAACTCTGTTTTAGTTTTAAAGATACTTAAACATGGAAATGTAGTGCAATTATTTAGCCTGGCATCTTTCCCCTCATTTTACCCTTTCCACACGTAAACACATGTGACCTCTTTTTACATCAAAATGCTGAAAAATTATATTTTTGTGTAAACTTCAAATTCATACAGCAAGCCCAGCTTTTTAAAGCAGTTTCTAGTGCCACACCAAATTAAGGAGATCCTGTGCTGTCCCATATTCTGATCATATACATTTTGAATTGTCATAGACTCCAACTGCCAACACTGCTCCTAATCACCTTTATATTCCAGTTTGTATTTTTATCATCTTGTTCTTTTCTTCTTTTTCTGTCTTTGATATCAAATTGATCACCTGCAGTTGGGATGGCTGCTTTTAGATCTTGAATACTACCTAGTAATTGAAATTATCAATTGAATGCTTTGGGTAAATTAAATGTATGAAAATATCTAGCTTTTGTTTGTACAGTAGGGTGTTGTAAATGACTGGTTTTCAGGTCAAGGCTGGCTTTAATTACAACAATATTGCAACTAATGTAGTTTGACTGGACTGTAAAGGAGGCTATTTATGTTGCACAATTGATCAAGGATGGGTAAAACAATATGAACTGACTTACTATACAAACAGTCTTTGTGGCCTACTGACAATAAAAACCGACTCATCAATGACATAACAAAGGTCAAACATAAGGATAAAATCAAAATTTCCTTATACCTTTAGCATTTCCAAGTTTGTGATTAATGAAGCCAAAAATATCACTAACTGTATCCTGGAAGAAAATGAAATAAAAATACATAGGTACTTATGAAAAAGATTAACATTATCTATCATTTTATTACAGTGGAGAGCTATAATTATATCTATTTAGCTATATACTCATTAAAATCAAACAACTTTAAACTATTATGTAAATTCAGCATGCAAAATCAATCCCCACTAACTAGTAGCCAAACTGCCTATTTACAAATTAGTAAATAATTAATGCATGAAGTCAAATGAAATAATCTAAGAATAAGTGTTTTGTCTTGTGGTAATTGACACATCAGACAAGAACTCCAAAGACGTGAGTTTGATTCTCTCCAAGATATTTTTCTATCATTCTAAACATTTACAAAACTTGTTTGGGTAACTGTACTGTATTTTGCCCAAACTGCAATTTGGTCAAAATTCATACAATCAGGTAGGTTAGCATAGGACTTTAACTGGATTGAGAGACCAATGTTCTGACATGTGCACATAACAATAATTTTGACTATCTGAGATGTTACAAATGAAGAATGGTTACCTTTTTATGAACTGTGTTTGCTTGTTGCAATAAAACTTTCTTTTTTCTTTTCTTTTTAAATGGTTCCTTTAGCTTCTTTTTCTCTCTCAATTCTGCACAAGCATCTAATGATTTTCCTGCAAAATACAATTATAATTGAAGCAATGCTAAACATAAAAACTTGAGGGATGCAGATCATGAGCTGGGAGCTGCTATGTACTTGTGGATATGGTTAGGCTAGCAAAGTTGTGAGAGCTAGAACACTACCTCACCAAATCCAATGTACATCCAGTTCAATTCCATGCTAGGAATAGGTGATACCTGAAATGAGTTTGTTTGAAATGTTCCCTCTATTGCCACAAGGCATTTCCTTCAAGTCTTTTGGTTTACCCCTCTAAACAAATCGAAAATCAACATGGAGGCAAAGAAGTGTGTGAAATAGTAAATGTAGTCTGTGAGAGACAGTCTCTCTAAATTACAACCAATTATTAAATTGACAGATTTTACCATCAAAACAGAAACAACTCAATAATTATCTACCTAAGAAGTGTGATAGGCCCTCTAAGTGAGAGAATGTCTGTTAGTAATAATCAAACAACAAATTGAACTGTCAACCCAATTTAATTCTAAACATTTGTTTAAGAAAAATAAATAGTAATCCCATAATTCACCTTGTGGCAGCACAACTACTTCAACAGGGTCCATTCTTCCCTCACCATCTTTACCAAGTCCATTCCTGTCATGCAAAATTTTTATAAACTAAATTTAGGTGGACAAAATCATTGTTTTTCAAATAATGTTCCAGTTGTAAAAACATTGTCTCTTCCCTTTTTTTAAGGACAGTCAATTGATTTCCTAGGCTGATGCTTCTTTAAACAACTTGTGTGATAATTAACATTAGTTGATACAAGATAACATCCATATCCCTGTCGTGAATTTGGTAAACAGATTTTCAGAAAAAGGCTAACACAAAATGAAGCTATGAAACAGATGATAGAGAGGGTTATGATTATTGGATATAAATGCAATCTCATACTCGGAGACTGTAATGCTCATCGCCTGCAGCAGAGATCACATAATTTCCGCAGCTTGCTAGAGAGGTCACTGGTTCTGAGTACAAGATTGATATAAGTGGCACAAGGATGGTGTAGATGGGTTTCAAACACAATCTTTCCGAAAATATCAAATCGGAATATGTAAAATAAAAATTTTTAAATTTCGCACATTATACACAATGGAATATGTTTGACCATTAAAATAGTCACTTCATCTTTGTAAAAATGCTTTTCGATTTTTTCTTAAAATGTTTGACAGTTCCATGTCCTTCCTATGTCCTCATGTCGAGAACCACATAGCCAAGATGTAAGTATGCACTTACCCAAAAATGTATCCCATTTGTGCCATCAACTTGGATCCAATGCCCTGAAAAAATGTTTTTATCTTCTCATTTGTTATGAAACATTTTCTCTTATTTGTATGACAAAAATGAAAACATTTTCAGTGTTAAACATATCTGTTTGACATGTATGCACAAACTAGTTCGACAATAGGTCTTTTGCATTATGATGACATTTTACTACAACTACTAGCATTTTTTGTGAATTCTTTTTCAGTGGGAAATCAAGTTTTTAATTCCTCTGGAGATAGTGGTAGTTGAAGTAATAGTGTTAGTTGAAGTAATAGTGGTAGTGGAAGTGTGGTAGTAGTAGTGGTAGTATAATATGTCACCATGCAAATTGCCTGTACTTTCAATGGAAATTCACTCAAGATTAGAAAATCCCAAAACTTAGCCATTAATGCATCATCTCCTTGCACAATAGTCTTACAGACAAGTATGTTAGACTTATATGAGTAAACCATGTCACTTAATCTACTTATCAAATGAAATGAAAGAAAATTATCCTATGCTAACTATTAACAGATTGGTGGATTTGGCTTTATACACATTGCATTTGAACAATCTTTTTTAATTACTGGAAGCTAAGGTAGTACAGATTGGTTTTGCATGTATTACAGAGAATGTGGATGGGAACTGGTTAAGTAATAAACACAACAATACCCTTGTATGTTGCTCCCAGTCTCCAAGAGTTGTCCCGGTTGGTTTCCATTCTAGAATCAAGTCATCATTATCATCATTTGTCACATCAGTTGACAAACTGTCACTTGATATAGATGACGTATCATCATCGGAATCATCAGCAGAACAGTTATCTGAGATAAAATGTCAAAATAGTAGGAATGCCATGATCATTTGATGACTTACAATATTCAAAAGCAAAGAATTATAACTATTGTTGTTGAAGTAAGACCCTTTGAAGCTCAAAGTCTTGTCCAAAACCTAGCACTTTGGTGGACATCAATCCAAAAGCAGACAAAGTGTTCACTTTGAAACAAACACAACAGTCTGCCTCACACTTTGTTGGCTTTTTGATTGCCGTCCACCAAAATGCCAGTTACCAGACAAGACTTTTAGCTTTGAGGGTTGCACTTCAACAAAAATTGTGATGATATTATAAATGATGACAAGTGGTAAAAATCTAATAACAATATTTACCTAAAGGAAATACAGCTTCCATTGCCAGAGTGGCTTCAGTGTTGTATGTGTCATAGTGAATCACAAACTCATGATTATCATGATTTATTGATCTGAAATGACAAAGAAAATACTGTCGACATTCACAAAAACTAGAACAAACAAATTCAGTTGTTTAGTTTGGTATCTAATAACAACTGAACACAACGCTAATCATTCAAAATAACTGTTGTGACCCCATCTGTATGACACATGTACTCATAAAAAAGTAACTGTCCACTCAAAGGGCTTGTAGAAACTTAACTTAATATTAGATATCCAAATCAATTACATGTTGACAGATGATGACGATTATATATATATATATCTAGCAGGCATGTTGCTCACATAGGAATACATTTCTCTCTCCATTCCAACTCACAAGCTCATTGTTCATTACAAGAGAAATTGACTGTTATATATCCCAATCTATTAAAGATCGACAGATGATGACGATTATAATCGTAAATATATCTAGCTTACTTGATTGTGGATTTATACCAAACACCATCAGTATATCTTGCTAAACACTGCTGTCCTTCATCAACATCACTAAAACAGTAACATAATTTAACTATCAATGAAAATATAATTTAACTATTTAATTAACAGATTTAAAAACTCTACTACAGTTGGACTTGCATAATATATGACTAATCACATCAACCTCATTTGAGCACCAGACAAAATCTCAACCATTCAGCCATGTACTTTTTACAATTCAGATAATGTCCAAAGTTGAAAGACAGCTTTAGAGAACAGACTGTGAGAACAATTACAAGAAACAATGAATACTTGCCTGAAGTTTGGTTCCTTGAATGGCTTCAGATGTTCAACATCGACAAGAAAACCATGTGAATATCTAGACATTGTACAAATAGAGGTATTTATTTAGGATAAGTTGTAATTTATATTTTGTCAATTTATCCAAATTGCACCCCTGTCTTAGTAACAATCATTATTCTATAAAGCAGTTATGTGTCCATGCTACACTCAGTTGCAAAATTGTTGGGACATTGACAGTTTTTCCCGTTTCCTTTCGAAACTTCTCCTTTTTTTATGAATACAACGTTTTCACACGCCTCAAATCCCCCTCCCCCCGCATCAACGTTGCATTGGCATTGTTGTGACATGTTAATCGTCATGGAGACTACCAACATTGTGGAGGGGGGAGGGGTTAGAGTTTGAGAACAATACTGAGCGGTTTACGTCTAAATTATGTGTAGTGTCCCAACTAATTTTGCAACTGAGTGTCTGAGTCATTTTTGCAATATAACTCGCACGCTTGTTTTATAACTGCAAATGAAACATTTTAAAATGAAAAGCCTCACGATATACAACCAAAAAAAAAGAATGAAAATGACATTTAAACAACGAAATGAGATGTTTTCACGTAAAATAAAAATGTCATATGACAGCCATTATGTAATAGCGCGCGTAAATATGTAAATTTATTTTGTAAATGATCAAGAAGGAAATCCTTAGTTTTGTGTAGTGTTAGACTTGATCATTAAGCATTAGCTTTTGCGTAACACTTGTAAGATTGCAGTTTGTTACATGATTTTACATTTGTCACGATAAAGATGAAAGATGATAGCCACAGTTAACCCGGTTAACTGTTTTAGTAAAGGATTATGAGAGTCTAACAATTTTATTATCATGCTGTTGTGGTTAACTGTGCAGTTCTTAAAGATATAATATGCAAACATCTCAAAGTTATAATACATATGTAGTAGTAATCAAAATGAACATATGATGGTATATGGATATTAAAAATATTTGCGAATGACGGATAAAACGAAGTGAATTGAGAGGTTAACTGTGGTTGACTGTTCGTTGTCAATTTCACTTCACGTGGTATGAAAACATAACAATTTATAAACATGTCAAAAATATAATACCTGGTTTTAGCATGGGTTTCTTAAACCTATGGCCTTTAGCGTATTTAGACGATTAATACTATATAGTACTACATTGTACTATATAATTACAAAACAGTATAAACATTATGTACATCCTTATATATCAGAAGGAGAAGTTGTCTCAACGCACGGCATGACATTATAGGAAGTTGTTGTTGAGCCGCTTATTAACTAATCTTCAACTGTAGGTTGCTAGTGTTGTTCATATTTTGTAGTACTGTTGTTGTAGTATACCCGTGTTAGCTAGTGTGAGCGTCAATGCCTGCTACTGAATTTTGTCACCATTTATAGGGGTTGTGCTATATTCGCGCGATGTGCTTTCATGTTTTTAACATCATTGCATTTTTCACAAGCACAATTTTGACCAAAAAAATATTGCGATTTTTCCATGTATGACAGTCTAATGTTCGGTAGGTGTTCATGTTACTTTGATTTATCAGTTTGTTTACTTTTGGTAACGCTTTCACACATTTGGTTTGTGCGGAAAAAAAAAATACGGAGCCTATATTCAAACGTACAGTTATATCTGAGATTTTTTGCTAATCATTTTGTTAAGAAAATTCACTTTTCGATGGCAAATTTTCACCACGTTTATGGATTTCCTCAAAACTCCATATTTACTTGCATTTTCATGAATTACACTTTATGTATCAAATTCAAGTTTGAACGTTTCTTGTAACTTTTTTTATCGACGGTTTTGTTCCCAGACACTCAGTTTCAAAATTGTTGGGACATTGACAGTTTTTCCCGTTTCCTTTCGAAACTTCTCCTTTTTTTATGAATACAACGTTTTCACACGCCTCAAATCCCCCTCCCCCCGCATCAATGTTGCATTGGCATTGTTGTGACATGGTAATCGTCATGGAGACTACCAACATTGTGGAGGGGGGAGGGGTTAGAGTTTGAGAACAATACTGAGCGGTTTACGTCTAAATTATGTGTAGTGTCCCAACTAATTTTGCAACTGAGTGTAGCTAGAGTGCAAACATTAATGTCTGCAATAGTTGTCAGACAAGACAGTTGTATGTGTGTCTGTGCTAGAGTGCAAGCATAAAATGTGTGCAATAGTTGGCATGACTATTTTTAACAACGGCAAAATATAATTGATAGAATAAGCATGACATAGCGCTATTTAGTAGACTTCTAGTATAATATGTTGCACACTTTTAGTGTTTGTACTCTAGTTGTGGCTTCTTGAGAGTTAGCACAAATTAAAATCCTTTTGGTTATCCATCAATGCATAGCTTATGTTAGCAGGATAATTTTATTTAGCTTTGTGATTTTAACTCAGCCAGAGTTGTTATTATAAGTTGTACATCATTTGATATAATTTACCTGCAGTCATCAATACTGAATCTACATTTTCCATCCAAGAAATATGGACATGGTACCATAGAAATGTGAGTTGGATTGAGGAACAAGACCCTTACCTGGTAATCAATTAAAGTAAAATTATTAGAGCATTTTCACATAACAAGCTAGTACCTTATATGCTTATGAGTTCTACAAAATGCTAATGCGTCAGAGCTATGCTGATAAACATTGCACTTGGGAATGTACACTCAACAACGACCAATGAAATGTATATTAATTAATGGAACAAACAAAATCAAAACTAATCAATTAGAAAAATGAACATTTATGTGTTTTCATTGCAGACAGATAGACAGAGACACATACTGAGGCATACACAAAAAGAATGATTTGGCCAGATAAATTGCCCTCACTCACTTTGATGTCACATCAAAACAATCTTCAACAATCTGTTGTTTGAACGCAAAGGATCATGGTCATAAGACCGGATCAAATTGACCCAAATTTACAGAGAATTGTTCTAAAACCTGTGTTAATCTAGGAAAAGAAGAGGAAAAGCCCCCAAAGTCCTGGATATTATTTTCTGAATTTTCTATTTAATTTGGCAATTTTATCCCCTACGTAATCAAGAGTGATGTCATAGTGAATTGGGGCAATTCGGTAGGATTATAAAAAATCTTTTTTTCAATCTTACCATTGCCTTATCTGGATCTTCCTTATCACCAACCTCCACACTAAATACCATAGCATTGTGATGTTCCATTAAACCCCACTCCTATCAACAAGAAATTATTAGAAACACAATTTTTTGTACATAAATAAATTACCAACACTATACATCATTGCCCTTGGATTGACATTACAATATAATTATCATGATTGTGTTGGTGCATTCAAATATAATTATTTGATTTACAAATGTAGGTTTTAATGGCCAGAAAGGGAGTAACACCCATCACTCAACCCTAGTTCCACCTCTGCCCCAGTCCCTTTCCATTATACAATGTCCCAGTTTATCACAGTAAGATACCTGTGTGTAGGATACTCTACATTTTGTCCCAATTATGTCATCTTCATCTATGTCTTCATTTACCTCATCTTCAAACTTTTGAGAAAAACAATATTATATTTTAAAGATTTTTACAGAAATTAGAAAAAAAAACTAAAAATAAAAATAAAACAAACTAAAAAATAACTCATGATTGGGATATAATAAAGTCTATCCAATCAGAATGCATCATTAACAATGTCATGTTTTGATTGGTCAGGCTCTAGCGTATACATCAGCGTACATTGTAACACAGTCTTTTAAAGGAAGACCCTTATATGTTACAGGGTGGAGAATACAAAAAAAAAGCACTGATTTAAATGGTCAAATATAGGTTTGAACAATATCCTATATATTTGCACTCAATTGTCCTTGCATTTACTTCAGTACTTTTTAACGAGAATGTGTGACAGGTTAATCTTAGACCATTCTATTCAAATTAAAGCAAATAAAATTAATTCTAGATGATCTCAATCACACATGGGCTGTTGAAAATATAGATTTAAATACTCAAGTACATATTTTAAATGGTTCAATGTTATATAACCTTATCTTCGATCAGTTGTACACTTGTATCATTAGAAGTTGATGGATTGTGATTTGATTCTTGTTCATCTAGCAATTGAAGCAATTTGCTTTTCTTCAAAGACAGTAAACTTTCTACATGGAAAAACAATAATACATAGTTTACCAAAACTCATGAAACAAAAATCATAATATTTTATACACATATTACCTTCAGAAATATGAATGAGTTCAACCAAATCGTCCCGTAATTTAACAAGTTCCTCTTGTCCTTCTTCGCCCGTTGCTTGCAAAACAGTCTGAACTTGGAGAAACTGCAACAGATGAACAAATGCAAATGGTGGTTGATGTTTGGATAAAAGAATGTCAATGGAGAAAACAGAAATTGAAAGGTTTTACCTGTTGTTTGTACTGTTCGATATCCTGTGATAATTTTTCCTCGTCCATTTCTTGAAGTTATAAATTCAAAAGTAGAATACGAGACATTTTCAAAAACTACATAAAATTTGCCAAACGAGATGACTAGTTTCACAAGGCGTTTCTCGCTTTCATTTTTAGTGCCAGTCCTACTCGATTTTGACTTACAGGGATCCCGGTGTTATGACAGAAGAAAAAAAACAGAAAAATTGCAAAGCATTTATTTTTATATCATTTCGAATGCTTACATATTTGTTGTCGAGGGGAGAGTTTTTACATTTTTTATCCAGAACATTTTACGTCTCTATCGTTGTTTGCATGTCTGGATGTTTGTATTTTGGGGTTTTCATTTACCAAACAATTATTTTCCTACAGTCGTCTGTTGACGTATATGGATTGGCGACGTTTCCACAAGCAGCTGGTTTCTACGTCATGGCGTGGGCGAATATAGTGAAAAATGACCGCGGAGTGTTCTATGCAGTGCATTTTGGTGTCTAATTTGTAAGCGAAGCACCGCTATCTTGTCACATATACAATTTATATACTATTCTTTTCAGTACTTTATTTACGGTTCTATTTATTAAAGCATTTTATAAAACTTTTGTTTTGGCGTGGCAGTTAAGTAATGTGGGTGAAAGTGTGCAATCTGGATCATTGCAAATGTTTATGTCAGTTTTAGCAATTTTCGCCGGATAACGAGGTTAAGCCGGAGGTCCATATGGTGTACTAGCCTCGTAAACGACTTGAATGTTCTATTGTTTACTACACCAGTACCTAGAGCAGAAATCGTCAAATAAGATAAAATACTAGTAATAATAAAATCAATTCAACGATAAAGTCAAGAGAAAATGAGTTAAGATAACCTATCCCCCATACTAGGCTTTAGCATCACCGGCTACGTTAAGTCTATTTATTGTCGCCGAGTTATTTTAAGAACGGGACGTGATTGGTCAGATTGACCAGCCGAGGAAATCAGTAGCTGGCGTCGAAGATAAAAAGCAGCGCTCTTCACATTTGCAAAAGAAAAACTTAACAATGCTGGATATATTAACAGGTTCCCCAGCCGCCTTTCTCTTCAGAATACTGGTTTTAGCGAGATTGGTAACAGACTAAAAATAGCCTGGTTTCTAAAAATAGCACTAGCAGGGTTCCTGATGGGGTCCGGGGATAGGTTCTCTTACCTCATTTATCTTGACTTCCCATTTCCCTTGTCTGTTTGCTCCATTGTATGAGAAGGATTCTCCCACACAACTGAAATTAAAATGATTTCTTTTTTTTTCCCCAGCTGCATCAGATCATATTAGTACTGATCCCAGGTAAAAGAAAGGGTGCACTTTTGTTAGTTAAAACTTTATTTGAAACAACACATTTCCGCTAGGAGGTGGTGCGAATCCCTTGCACGCGGCGTCTCCTCCTTTCCTCTTCCTTCCAACCAGTAGCGCTTTCAGCGGATGCCCGCGGCTGACTGTCGAGCTCTGAATTAATAAAAGGTGTCAATCTATTTTCAGTCTTTTTAATTGTAGATTAAAAACACCATCTCGCCGGGAGAAAATTTCACAAAGGCTGGCCGGCCGGACGATGTTACCACACACTTGCTGTAAAAAAGCTGTTTTAGTCAAGTGCGCGGAGATTGATCTATATATAAGTGCTATATCCGGTTGGGTTTAGTACAACCAAGATCATATACCTGGGGGATCACTATCGAAACGTTTTTCACGATTGACGAATGTTCATTTGCTAAAACAAATTGATTAAGTTAATGGATGGATGGATGGATGTATGAATGGGTGAGTGGGTTGATTGATTGATTGCCGGTTGGTTGGCTTCATCCATCATTGAACAAGAAAACAACTCTCCATTCACTCGCTCATTCATTTATCTGTTAATCATGTCTTCCTTTACTTTTCCAATACTAATTTGTGACTTCTTTCCATCTTCTTTAATCTTGATATCCTATATTTAATATTTCTACTAGCGACGGTTCGCGTACTATAGACATTTACTCTAGTTAGTTATTAGTTTTTACAAAGTGAGTTTTAATACGGAGAACCATTATAACATTCAATCGTCTTTGTTTGTTTTTTTTTTTTTTTTTTTTTTTTTTTTTTTTTTTTTTTTTGTTAGCAAAAGCTTAATGTAATCTCAGTAAAATAGATATGGACAGCTAGATTTCTGTCTCTTTCATTATTTTACATTTTATCTCTTTTGTTATTTCTTGGTTCTATGGCCGGTTCTGTCTCCATGTCTCTGCAACTGTTTTTAATGCGCAATCCCGGGGGGGGGGGGGATTTTTCTAAAAGACCCCTAAAGGCTGATTTACACGGTACGATTTGTCGTATGCGATTTGTAGTATTCGACTAATCGTGAGGTTCAAAACGTTCTAAAACTAGTCGTAGGACGTTCTAAAACACGTTTAAGAGCGCGAGCGATAAGTTTTAGAAGTTATCACTAGTCGTTTATTACAAATCGCACCGTGTAAATCGGGCTTAAAAGACACCTGACGTTTTTCAAAAGGGCGTGGCTTTGCAAAATTTTCATCCCTAAAAAAATACCAAAATCATGGGTTTCAGTGCTATTCAACCACTGAAAGATACCAAAAAGTGTGGAATTTGGCAAACCTCACATTTTAAATCCTAAAAGAGACCAAATCGCTGATTTTTACCCCTAAAAGTCGAGATACGACGAGCATCCCCGATCGTTTACCACCGGAGTCCGGGTACGCAATCCGCAGTTCCATCTTGATTTGTGGCGGATCTTTTGCCAAGGATCCATCAGTCTCGATTATCTTCTTCTTCTATGCTAATTCAGTTCTATTTATATTTCTACTAGATTTGCAGCGGATTGCGTTCTATCTTTTCATTATCACATACCAATTCAAATTCACACCAAAGCTTTTAAGCAATGCTTAATTGGCGTTGCGTAGGCGGATATGTTGATCAAGCCTGAAAGATTTTGCTTGCTTTGACGTAGAGCTTTATTCATTTGCCGAACACCTTTCAGAAGTAAGTAAACCGACAATGTCAACATTTGAAGTTTTCTTAATATAGACGTAGTGGGGTAGGGTTAGGATTACAGTGGGACAAAGGTAGAAATGTTTAGGGGTAAAGTAAAAGTATAGGGCATGGTTAAGGGTTTAGGGCTAAACCTAGTAGCTAAAGGGATGAGGCATTAAAGAAACGGGAGGAGAGGGGAGAAGGGGTCTCCACGAAACAATTTCTTTCATCATCGCTTCTTTTAATGTTCGATGACAGTCCCTTACTGAACCTCAATAATAGACTCACGAGTGAAAGAGAGCGCTATCCTCACTCGATGTTTGAGTAAGAATCGTTTAAAATTACTAACAGGCATTGACCCTACATGTACAGAATTTTCTTTTTATCAAGCATGCTTTATCAGGCCTCCTTAAATATAGGGTCGACATGAAAAAAATAAATTAACATCTCCCCACCCTTCCCTCCCTCCTCTAGCTCCATTTAACGATGAACATATCAAATATACTGTAAATCGCATTGAGTCAATATTAGTATATCTGAACACATCGGTCACATTTTGGCAATTAGTATTGATGTTATACTGTAGTGCTAACTGGGGTGGGATGGGGTTGCCGTAATCTGCTCCAATATAAATATTTAACACCGACTTTCATTTAACCATTGCGCAATTTTGAAAAGTAGTCACATATTTTTATAGAAGACCAAGCAAGCACTTTGTCTGAAAACGCGATCATTGCTCGCCAGTCAAGCAGCGGGCGTTGTTTTTTTTTTTTGTATGCTTTTCAATATAGTTTTATGAATTACATTGATGAAGCTCGATCGCGAACTACTGTATCATGAAGCAGTGCAATCTAGCTCGTATCTATATTGATCAGTATAGGGACCAAGCATTAGAAGGGTAAGGAAGGTATGGGAGAAACACAGCATATTCAAAGCGTAAGAAATTATGCAAAAGGACTACCAGAAAAAGTAAATTCACTGGGAATAAAATGGCGAATTTCCCTATTCCATCCATGCCCTAACTGGGAGTCACTTGTAAGGAAATATATCCTCGATAAAGGTGTAACTGATGTTGTTCAAGCGGCGCTATTTCGTATAAGTCCTCAAAAGTGACAGTCAATGCACCGTGATTTAAACAGCACTAGAAACAAATTGAAAGTACAGAGAAAACACACACACAAAAAAAAAACAGAAAGAATAAAATACAAAAGGAAATCAGTCTGTGTCAACTCGAGTGTTTTCATTGGTTAATTTCGGTTCTTTCGTTCACTTTCGTCTAGTTTCTAAATGCATGACCAATCCTCGCATGGGACTGAGCATCAAACCACTCAAACCAAACCATCCAAAAAATGAACACGTTTTCTCTAAAACGTATCAATACTTTTTTGTACATTTTGCGTGGATTTACGAACATTTTAGAAGAATTTACCGGCATTTTAAATTTTATGCGTGTACGTGATGCTGATTAATTCTTAATCAGACTTGTCCTGGTTTTAGGGTCCCACTCAAAATCACTGCTCAAGTGAGTAGGTTTTCCTTCGTTAACTTAATCAACACATCTCGAATGAATTTTTGTTGAATTAGTCAATAATTATCAGGTGGTGTAGTCCAATGTACCCTCTAACGGACACTGCGGTAATGCGGTCATTTTTGGCTGCCCGCTCCGGATCAGTCTGAAATAACTGGGTTCCTCTTTATATCTGGAATGAAATGTTGGTTCATCTATAGTATACGTAAATAACTTTGATATATATTACATACTATAAAAAAATATGATAAGTGTATGGTCACACCTGACTACGAGACTGAGTCTCTAAAATATTGGACTTTGAATTTCCAATACAAAAATAACTTTAATACTATCATACACTAGAAAGTCAGAAAGCAAACGCTTATTTACACTAATGCTGAAATATTCCCATGCATATTATCGAAAAGTAACAAAAGATAAAATGTAAAAAAGTATATTTATTTGCCGAAGATGATAGGGATGTGTGATATTTGTCTAGTTGTGAAAATTTATATCAATATCAGAAATAGCTCAATGCAAATCAAAACTGTGTCCTGCTAGCTTAAATGTATATAAAATATTATAGTAAATGTAGGGGTAATGAGTGCGAGAGAAAGTTTTCGCAATTAGTATAGAAATGTTAAAAATCCTTCAGAGACTACAGCAAAAGCAATATTATCTAATATTTTAAAATAATTATGACCGCCAACTTTTTTCCAAGAATACAAATTTTCAGAAAAAATCTCAGAGCTAAACTCATTTAATCTTTTGATTTCATTTTTTTCTAGTGAAAAAGTAGAAGTCTTACTATGAAACTTTTCAAAGTATTTCGGGGGAGCACTTCCCTTCGAGTGCAGCTTGGTTACCGTGGCAACTTATACATCAATTCCTTCCTTCCTCATTAACATGAACGGATTTTCTTTTCTTTTCAACAACTCTCTTATCTTTGCCATCGAAAAAATATAATTAAATCAATTTGGATGTCTCTGGTACATGTCTGTAGTATTTATTGCGGGCAGTTTGGTCGTAAACGCGAATATTTGGCCCTTAAAAAAACATTTTTGGTCAAGCAGGCAGGTTCTTCTTGGTTGCCTTTGACGTCACTAGTTTCAGATATTCTTCGTGAAAATAAAAAAACCAAACTTGCTCGGTTGAAAACTCTACAATTAAATTTATCATAAAGAAAGAGAAATATTGAAATACCGAAAACCCACCGTTAAATTATATTTTGTTGTCAGCAAATTAAATTTTAATGTTAAAGCTCTCGGCAGTTGATCTATTTTATAACTGCTATAGAGCCAGAGATATTAGAACATCAAGAAAGACCTTGTATTGTTGAATAATGTTAGCTCGATGCAAAAATACAAAAAAATTGAAAAGCCTTGTTAGAGGGATTTATTTGAAAAAAGTCGTTCTCTAGGGATTAGTATGTACAAAGATTTTGTTTGGGGTTTTAATTTTGGCAGACTCCATGTTCATCACAAAATGGGTATTTTTCTAAACGTTAAAAATAATTCTCCATTCCATTAGAAATCATTCCCAACATAAAAAAATAACTTTTGAAGTATTTTTGAAGAAATAGTATCGAATTTCACATTTTTTTAACTTTTCATCGCCCAAAAAATCGTGATTAGAAACTGATTTATGCGATGTCATACCCAAATATGGCAAATATTTCCCAAAATGCATTGCGTCGTATAAATACTAGAAGCGCTGGCCCGCGAAGGTCCTCGCGAAAACATGATTCGAAGAAGATGGTGGAGATGAATGAACAGCGATGAAGTTACCTTTCTTAATTTTCCTTCTCTCTATTCTACGGAGCACTGGCTGGTGTCGTGCTTTAGGTATGTCACTAATTGTTTATTGTACCAGAAATTTGTTTTTTTTGCCTGGTTTTTGACGGTTTTTTACTACTGTTTTTGCAGGTAGTAGTGGCAACGCTTGTCCTGAAGAGACTTGTTTCTCTTCCAACCGAGAAACATGTCGTTTTGGTTCAAGTGAATGCGGTAGTTGCTTCCAAGGCTTCGTAGAAATTGGGAAAGCTTGTATACGTAAGTTGTTTGTGTTAATTATGATATTTTAGTTATAAAACCTGAGTAGTTTGTACGAGAAAATCGAAGTTTCCGATCAAGAGTCGTAATCTTGCTTTGCTTGACCAAGAACTGTTTACTATTTCATTATTTATCAACACAAATATTCTGCTCAAAATGTTTTAATTTCAGTATGGCGGAGTTGTATTTTTTAGAGAAAATATTGTGCAAAAGAATTCTGTAAGACTTGTATGACGAAATTAAATTCGGGATTTTATTTTCCGCGTTTTGCATGAGCGACTGCAAAAATTTTAGAATTTGGAGTTGTTTTAAAACCCATCTCAATTGCTCGCTCCATATTTCGATGAATTTTTCGCTGATTTCTCACCCAAACGTTTCTAGATATAAATTGTTATATGTGGGATACTATTTTAATCGATTTTAGTATATTATTTTCGATGTCTTGGTTATAAAAATTCGTTCTTTGAACACGACGCTAACGAATCGTGTTTCGCTCCACCAACCCGACAAAACTGCATTCGCGTTGCACCAATGATGTACGTATTTTTTTCCTTTTTTTGCCTTAACACGTAATTTAGTTTTCCTGCGTTTGAAAGCCTAGAATTTTGGTTCCAAGGGTGCTATCTTGACCAATATTTAATGCATTCGCGGTTAGGGAAATATTTCGATTAGTTTTGTTGTGGGTTCTATCAAAACAACAACCTAGAACGCATGTTTGAAGTATTTGAGTATAATTTCTGGTGTCAGGATGAAAATATTTCAATCGAAAAGTCCAAATTAGTGATTTCTAACTGATTTTTCCTTGTATTTTCAGCTGTTGAATCTGATTCTAACGATGACTCATGGGAAAGCGATCTAGAGGGAACCGATGGAAGTGATTTGAACACATTATTCGATACACCTATAACACCAACCGAAAAACCAAGAAAAACCGAAAAATATCAGCATTCATCCCATTCTTCTCCTTCATACAGTGATTTTTCATCTCCTTCAGCACCAGCAACGGCTGTGGAAGAAAATACCAATGAATTTAATAATAAAGATAATGATTTAGGGTCAAAAGTAGAGGCTAAACATGCCGAGAAATCAGAACATCTACCTTCAGGTGAAACGAAAGCAAAAGATAGCAATGGCTTGAAAACTAAAAGCTTGAACACAAGAGGAAAAGAAAAGAAACCGAGAGAACATTTAGAGTTATCAAAAAAGTACGAAAAGAAGGAAGAATGGCAACTTTTACGCGAGAAACACAAGAAACTCGACGAGGATAAATTGAATAATTTCCTCTCGAAAAAACAACAAAATGAAGAGGAGGGAAATAAACTGAACGATAAAATCGTTTCTTCAGAAGATGGAATGAATTTGGAATCTAACTTCAGCACAAATCCCCCTCCATTCATTAGAAAACACAAGGTTGGAAAGCCGGACGAAGCAAAAGCATCAGAAATGGATGACATCTACTTTCTATGTGAGTAAAATTTTCGTGATCTGATATATATATTTTTCCTTTTTCTTGTATTCAGTATCCGATATACTAAAATATTTATTAATCAGACAAGGTTTTTTCTGCAGTTAATATAGAGAATTGCTCACGAATGATAAAATCTGAAATTTTCGTCAGAAAAACTGTTTGCTGTCACACTTCAGATTGGTACAGTGTTGCAGTTTATTTGATTTGACATTCTAGAACCCCAACTTCATTCAATTTCGAATTGGGAGATTTCTGCAATTTCTAAAAATATTAATCAAAATAAATATATATATATATATATATTTTGCCATTTAACATTAAACCTTTTCTTTCCCATTGCCATTCTTCAACTCATTTTTTTCCTTCAATTTTTATTGCTTTGGAACTAATTGTGCTGGACATCTCAAATTTCTATTACTTCGTTTTCTCATTTACTCATTCAATTTATGATATTCTGTTGTAATACTGATGAATTGTGCTATCTGTATATTTACTTTTCGTTTTTGATTAGAGAAACAATATTATTTTCTTTTGAATTCCTTTTAAATAATTTTTTTTAATTCAATCTTCAGAATATATAACTATTTGTTTGACCAAAAAAATTAGATCAAATGTAATTTAATACTTATAAGGGGCAGAGTATTTTAGTGATTTGAAAATGTTGAAAATTGGCTTTTGTTCCACATTTTTTCATTTTCCCATTTATTTACTGTTTTTATGGGTTATTCAAGTTTTATTGATTTTTTCGTATTTAATAAAATTGCAAGCATTTGATGTGATCTGTTTAAAATATATTTTATTTTCATATTTGATTTACTGAATTTAATTGTTTTTTTTTTGTTGAAATGAAGTTAGTTCTTCTCTGTTCTGTGGCCATGAGTGGGTGGTAGGGTGTGTGATAATATCAGATGAAGAATTTCAATGCATCTCCTGTCAACCCCACAAAAATGCCACAACTTATTTCAATGCAAGGAAGCTCAGAAAGCCAAAAACTGAATAGCAAAAATGTTAGACCTTTTAAGCATGTTGAACTATGATTATTATGTGACATGATTCAAAGGAATGTTTGTGAGATCTTTTTTAATCTGAATGTGTTTCCTATCGGGCTTTAAGTAATTTGATAAAATTTCCTCCACTGTTTTTTCTATTTTTATCTTTTTTAAGGAAAGACTCATTTGCATAGAGGAATTTTTAATTTCACCTTATTCGATTGTTTAAAGTGATTTTCATGTTATTAGATCTCTTGTTTCTGTTTTGTTTTTGTTAATTTTCATTTTCCATTCATTTTACCTCTTATATTTGCTTGTTCATTAATTTTGCTCTCTCGCAATTTATTTTTTTCTTTTGTGTTGTATTCTCTTTTCGTTTCATTGTTTTACTCTTTTTTTAATTTTGGTACTACTTTGACTTTTATTGCTAATCCCAATTGTCATTATTTATTGTTTTTATTTTCTCTATTTTCCTTGTTTTCTAAGACCTATTTATCCCTATTAAGAATTTTTTCTTTGATTATTCCTAACCTTACCTTTGTACAAAAATGGTTTTTTGGCAACTTGTTGTTTATATATTTGGTTAATTCTTTTATCCTTAGTGAGAAAACCTAGCACCAAAAACGGTGTGAACTCACAGCAAGGTTCAAAGATGCTTCTTCTAGCAATATAAACATACAACAAAATATTATTGTGTTGTTTTATCTTGTTGTTGTGAGTTGATTTTCATACAGGAAGGAAAAAAGCAATTTGGTAATGAGATTTTTTGCTTAAAAGAGCCTCATAAACGATTATCATTATAAAGCACAGAAAAAATCCATTGAAAACTAATTTTAGATTTTGGAGCATTATTTGTTTCTGTTTGAGGTTTATCCCTTGAGATAGTTAAACAATACCATTTTTTGAAATAGGATGAAATATGTTGCACTCCATTGTATTCAATAGCAATGAAGAGCAATATCTTAGTTTTCAAGTACTGTAAATAGACACAGTTTTCAGATCAATGTTGTGAATATGTTTTCAAATGTCTACTTGAAGTTCAGTATGTTTCAGTCATAAGTTGCCTTGTAGAAATTAACTTCATCCAATTACCAGATAATACTTCAATTTATATCAGCAACATTTAGGCTTTTTTCATCATTTACACTTTATTGCCATTTCTATCTTAATTTGTATCAGTTCTAATGGCAAGTGTCATTGTTTAGAAACCATAGACCAAGCTTTAATCTAAATATCAAAATTATGCTCATTGCAGCTCAGAGAATCCCAACAGTTTGTCATGTCCTGTCATAGTCACAGCTGTTGCTTTCAAATTGTTTCTCTTCTTTGAAATTGTATTGTTTATGAGTGGAAAATAAGTCTATTCTTTATAGTGACAATGTAGTGAAGAAGGCTTTTTCACCATGTATTGTGCATCTTAAAATGAGGTGATAAAGTTTATGAAAAATAAATTACCAACAGTTGTCTGTGAGAATGATGATCAGTTGACACATAAAAAGTCCACGAAATGTGTTTGATATGATTATAAGCAAATTATGTGGGATTGCAAAAATACTGTTTGTTCATAAATCGTTGTTTTTTGCTCGAACTTAGTGTTATGAGGACAACAATCGATATTTGCATTAAAATGGATTTTACAGTCCAGAAATAAATTTAAATTTTTGTACAATCAAACACAAAAAAGTATATAATATGAAATTTAGAATTCAGAGCAGATTAAAATGACTGAACTATTCCAAAACAATTCATAAAACAAATCAGGATTGACTAGTTTGATAAAAGAATAAAGTTTTGCAATCTATTGGTAAATTGATTTGAACACATCCCAATATTCTATAAACATAAACATCAACAACATCAGACAATGGCTCTCATTAGGTGGTTGAACCCACCGTTAAGACAATCCAACAGCATAAGGGCAAGTCTGATCCATATGTGGATGAGGTTTTTTTTTTACAAAAACATAATTTACATCTAAGTCTACTATTTTCATTTTTTGAGAAGCACAAAGATTGATAAGTGCACTAAAAGAAAGTCGTTAAAGTGTATGTTGTATTTTAATTCTATAAATTCACAGTAAAGCATTGTTTGTGATGATGCCACTGTATTGTGTCTTTGATGTGCTCATCAACCACTATCTGACTATACTAAACCAGATAAATTTGAAAACACAAGTTTATTTATCTGGTTAGGCCTTCTGTCTACACTAAAACGCATGAAGCCAAAACAATTGTATGGTAATTCTATTGTTTAGTGAATTTTAGTGGAACAAAAGTTGAATTTCAAATTTATCCAACATAGTGTAGCCAGAGTTTAACAGACGTTGTTTTTATCATCATATTTTATCATGCACTATTGACAATAATGCCATAGGAAAACAATGCTGAACAGCAGGGTCCAGATGTGAAAAACAATGGATACTATTAAACCGTTAAAAACCTTTGACTCACAAAAACAGTGAAGCATATGTATCTCTAATAAATGTTTGGTTGAATGTATGTACCTCATATAAAGAGTGCCTTTGGTATTGATATGTGGACAGGTATAAACAATATTCTTTGAAGTACTGTGTCATCCCAAGTCAGCTTGATCAGCAATACAGTCTATACAATATGAGCGTGATTTAAAACTGTGAGCTGCAAGCGAGTTGGGGCACAAACATGATATACTGGTATTGCTTTTCAAATTTCTAAAGTAATGCTGCTAATTTAGACTAAAAATTCTGAAATAAGATGTAATTATTTGTTCAAGGTATTTCAAGCTAAACCAATATACAAATCATGACGACTTCTGTATATTGAGGATTTATAGAACACACATTTACTGCAGTGATTTTGCATTGTTTTCATATTGGTCTTGAGCATGCATTATAAATGAATTTGATAACATTTGTTTTTTTTATGATTGAAGAGCATTGATTGGTATTGATCAATTTAATTGTTACGCAACAGTTAAATATATTTATGATTTTTTTTGCCCAGACCAAGCATGGGTGCAACAGTACTACTAGCCATCTTTCATAGCTTAGTCATGTTATTTACCTTATTTTTATTATAATCATTTCAATCTTTTATGTCCGTTTCATATAATTGTGGTATATTTACAATAATAACTTTACAGGCTATCTATGTAGTGATGAACTAAAATCTTATTATAATTAGCATTACTCAACATTGCCTTCCACATATTTCAATTTTTTCGTTTTCCCAATTTAATGAATTTCTAGAAGTTTCTTTTTCATATATAAATATATATATTATTTTTAGCTAGTCTATGTTTTCTATTCGTGTAAACTTGCATTATGTTATCATCAGCATTATTGTTATTAGCATTTCAAAGTTTGTTGCATTAACATCAATTCATGTAGTCAATTACCCTATTTCATTATGACATCACATCAAAACAAATCAGTTATTTCAACTTTAAGAATCATGGTCGCTAGAGAGGATACCGCATGCTTACTTCAATTAAAAATAGGCTAAAATTCTATTTATAATAAAAGAACACAATATATGTTCAAATGCAAAGCAAAATTTGCTAGAGGAAAACTATTTAGCCTGAATTAGGTCTGTTCTTATTCATGTAAACAAACCATGATGTCATAGTGAAATAGGGCAATTGTAAATCACTTACTTATCAGTGACATTTACAATTATAACAAAAAATCAAATAAAGTTTTTTCATCATTAAATGTTATCATTATAATCATGATTTTGTCCTTTACAGCAGGTGATGTGTATTGTATAAAATTATTTCTTAATCGTATTATATTCCACGATTATTGGTCAACCACATTATTGAGCTTAACAAAGTTATGTAGTCTTTTAATCAATTTAAAGTAGTTTGCTGATTAATGTACCATTAGAGTATAGTCGAGTCTTTTAATATTTAAGTAAGCATAGTTTTGAAGATGTGATTAAAAACTATTTTTTTCTGTAAGCCGAATGTTTGTAACAGCAGAAGCTCTATTAAGTAATAAGTACAATTTCTTTTAAACAAATCAATAACTTAAGCAGAGTGGATTTTCACAAAGTGATTATTAGAAAAATATTGTATAATGCGTTGTCTAAGTGGTATTCTTTGATGTTAGCCTGCTTGATTGTCATTGTATGTTTGGTGACGTCTAAATATGTTTTTTTACAACAATTTTTCTAACATAAATTTAATCAATCACCCATTTATTATTTTAATCAAGCAAATAGTCTAGTAATCAATTATCAATCAAGTTTAATTGGTGTTGAATAGCTCTACACAAAGCTTTCCAAAAAAACTCAATATTGAGGATATTCATCCAAGATCTTGTGATTTGTTGTTAATCGTAACATCAAACTAAAACTGAAATAATTATTTTTGTATCTATAATAGTATGATTCAGAAAGAAATACAACCTGATTATTTAAAATACATCGTTAAAAGCCTTTTACCAAAATAGTTTTCTAAAAAAGTATGAGTAGTAAGTTGTTTTCATCTACCGGTAATATCATATACAAAATTTTGGCTGTCAAAATAATACACATTGGTATTATTTCTTAGAAAATCATGTAAATAAATATCTAGATACACTAGTGTGATGAACTGTTTTGTATTGACTCTATTTTTAATTATAAACTATTTGTTTTCTTAGCATATTTCACACTACAAATTAGTTACTAGGGTAACTTAAGAGCTAGAGTGTTCAATGTGGCTCTGTGCTTCTGGTCATGGCTGATGTTTTACCATCAACACAGGTTACAGCAATTAACTCTTTGTATTATATCATTTCAGTCATTGTTATCGGATGCAGTGTTGCAGGCATCGCTGGCTTAGGATTGGCTGGATATTGTTGGTACAAGTAAGTTTATTCTGTGATCCACTTGGTTATTGATTGTTTTCTTTTTCTTTTCAAAGCAGGGTTTGATAAAGAAATCCTTGATGTATGATGTTTTTGTTTTATTTTATTTTTAAAGTTTCAAAAGTATTACTCATTGGTTAATTATTTTATACTGTGTTTTAATATCTAGCATTGTCTATTTTTTCGTTTTTCTCAAGTTGGATACCTTTTTTTGGTTATTTCCATCAGTGATTTTATGTCTTGTGTTTTGTTTCAGACTCCATACCACAGCAAAAGCTGTCAGTGAAGCAGAATATTCAGGTTATGGAATGAAAGGAGCACCAAAACGACCTCCATCTATACAAGTAAGGTTTCCTATTGATGTTAATCTTCAATTCATTGGATACAGTTCCTAAGATTTTACTTGATTATTACATTGAATTGCCGTGTATTGGGTGAAGGGAGGTTTGATTGCCATATACTTAACCATTTTCTCATAACCTTTATCTCTGTGTTTTTTAGGGAGATGAAAAATTAGATATCAATGCTGAAATGTACCATTATCATCAAACAAAGAGTCAGCTGACAGCCATGGAAAAGTAAGATAGTTTATTCATTTCTATTCATGCATTATTTATTCATACATCCCTAAATTCATTTTTTCATTTATTGGTTTTCATGCAAAGCTAGTAATCAATTAGTTGCTTATTAAATGATTTTGGTCATGTTCATTTACACTCAATTCATTCATTGATTTAGCCATTCTTTAATTTTTTCATTCATTCATACATTCTTTTTTCATTTTTTTATTTTTAGTATATAAAACTGCTGTGCTGTTTAATCATTTTTATTTGTGTTTTCATCCATCATGCATACCCACTTCATTTTTTCAATTGATTTTGCCATTCTTCCATGTCCTATTTCTCCCATCATTCATTTACCCACTTGTCTTTTTCATTTATTCATTCAACATTTCATGCATTTCATTGAATGTGTATTTTATGATCAAGGTGAGCTTCCTTGTGATGGTAGTTTAGGCCAGCTCCAGTCATTCCCTACTATGCCAATATTCAAGTATCGTTAGTTATGTTCATCATCAGGTGACCGGCCTATTATGCAGTGATCATAATAGAATCCTCTATTTTTACACAGGGCTGGTGCAAAGGGCTCCAAGCAAGGGTCAATGGATGACGATGAAAACAGTGATGAAGGAGATGAGGGTGACTACACTGTATATGAATGTCCTGGTCTTGCACCTGTAAGTCTCTTTGTACTAACTATTCACTCAAAAGAGTGAAATAGATTGTCTCTGTTTCTCAAGGGAACAGAATTAACCATAATCTTCATCATTGGTTGAATGATCAATGACTAATGTTGAGTACAAAATATTATCTGTCTTGAGAGAACAGATTTAACTACAGTATTGTTTGAATGATTAGTGTGTGTTTAAATGAGTGAAATAAACTATGTTCTGTGTGTCTCCCACAGAGAATGAGCTTGGGAAATATTCATTAATATTTTTACACAAATTGTAGTAATAGAATCATTTCCTTGTTGTGTTGTTGCAATACAGCTACTGTATTTCCCAGTGTATAAGACTAACCGACTATAAGTTGAACCAAAAAAATGATTAAAATTTCTGATTTTCCCCATTTTTCTGATTTTTGGAAATTTGATTGGAAAAGGTTGACTTATACACTGGCAAATATGGAACCATAATGTCAATTTGATTGTTTTCTTACAAAGCAGAGCTCCTTGTAAACAATGCAAATCATTTTTCAAACTGTCCAGTACATTTCCTTACTATCTTTCTTGTTTGATTATATCCTTAGACGGGTGATATGACAGTGGTGAATCCATTGTTCAGTGACCAGGAAGCTGTTGGTAGTGACCAGGATGCTAATGGCAATCGCAGTGGTCAAAGTTCTCCATCCTCGTCCAGACATAGTAGTACCAAAAAATCAGCTGAGTGATAATATGAATGTTTTGGGGATTATTAATGGATTATAATATTATTAGTTACAATTAATGAAATTCATTCTCAGAATTATATATAATAAAATCGTTATTATTTCAATCCATTTTAAAATAGGAATGTTTAAAATGGGTCACACTAATTCAAATCTTTTATAATATGGGGGTTAGTAATTACTAAATGAATATAACTGCTTTGGGTGCAATTTTGTCACGTTTTGTTGCTTTCCTAATTGGGTGGTTTGTACAGTTATTTTGCACGTATTATATCACATGGGGTAAATGTTAACAGAAAAAAGTTGGGAATTATGTGAAACTTTGTATTGGATTTGTTTTTTTTTAGAATAACAACTGTAGTATATTGATGGTTTTCAACCATTCCCAGGAGAGTGAGTGGAACAAAAGGGTCCACCAGTCACTGTGGTTGTTTTCTTTTGAAAAGTCCACCATCATGGCTGCCATGTCTTTTGTTTAAAGTGTCTCTTGGGAATGGTTAAAAAACATCAATATGCACTTGATATAATTGAATGGAATCAAAATTGGCACATATAATCGTGGATTGTACAATAGTTATGGGTTCTAAAGATAACAGATAGCACAAATTAATAGATTAATTCTGAAATACAGAGAGTAAAGGAAAAGTATATATCAAGGATCATTTTGATTTTGTTCAATTGTTGAAGTGTTTGTGCACCCAATCAAAGTAGTTATACCGTTATAAACTTTGTAAACTGTACTTATTTTTCACAAGAATGGGAATGTTATTTTTTATATTGCTGTGTAGTGTTTTTGATGTTGGTGTTCATGTTAGAGTCAAAGAAGGAATATGATCTTAATTTGTTGTTTTTTTATTAGTGAGGACTTTTTACCAGAGCTTTTGAAAGTAATGGTGTTTTCTTGACAACTTCATGGAATTGTCTGTTTGTAGTAAAAATATAATTACTGCTTGTTTCATACAGATCTGATGATTCATGAGTGTAATTGGTAATCTAGGCACAGTATTTAGATGTTTATGTATTCCCTGCCTACAAAACAAAATCTCTCACCAGAGATATTCCCATCAGAAACTCATTTCTCCTTTGTAAGATTGGTGATCTTAGGAGAATTAGTTTTATGATCAGTGAAGGCCTAGGTACTCTCACCTTTCATTTGAACTGATCATTATTCAAATTCTCCTTAGGTGTTAAAATCGATACAAAAGAGATCAAATCACTTGCACTGATCAAAACTTAAAATCTCTATAATTTGGTTACTATATTATTTTATGAGTTTTGAATTTTGATCATGGTACAATTAGTGTAGCCCACTTAATAAGGCTATCGGATATTATCAGTGGCTGTTGGTCATGAATTAATAGTTGTTTAAAATCGTTATTGGTTACCATAGTTACCAAACATGGTGTATTTATCCTTGGGCCAGACGACCAATTGCCAACTGGTACATTACTACACATTTATCTCAAGACTATAAAGGAATGAAGGGAATTCTGAATTAATAATAATTAATGATTATTATTAATAATTATAACAGCTGCATAGTTATTGTAACTTGTTCTGATATAGCACATTTCATTTGCATTTTAATGTTTGAAAATGTGTTTCAAAGTTCATGCTCATCACAGATGATTTCGAAACGAGACAAATTTAGAATTGCTTTCATTCTAAGTTAGTTGGGGACCACATTTATACAAATTATCTGTTATATAGGTAGACACAGTACTTAAAAGTGGGCACTTGTTGTAACAAAGATGTATTTCAAGACTTGCATACTAACTAAATTTACTTTAACAGTCGCCAATTCCAAAAAGAAATTGTCTGAAAAAAACATTGTAACATCAAAAAGTCATTTCGTTATGGCTTTCAATTTGAATTCCAATGTTGTGAGTGAAAGGCATTTACAAAAATGTCGTTCACAGATGACTGTTTACTATTAGATTTCAAATACGTGAGAGTTACCAATGAAATCATGCACTTGAAATATGCAGATAGTTTTCATTCACTGGTGATGTGATGGGAATTATTCTATGATATTATTCATATTATTTCAAATGGATAGGATTCAAGCAGTCTTGAAATACCTCTTTGTTATTTGTGGTGTTGTCTTTTTAACAATAGTTTGTTGGTTACAAAGATAATTATTTTTCTCATGGGTGTTGGCAATACAGACCTTTGCCTTGTTTGGAAGGGGTTAGAGGGCAATGTTCTGTTTCTCTTTCATATCTTCACTCTATTCATATGTCTACTTTACGTGCTGGTTATTCTCTATCAGCCAGTCTATCAGTGTATTTGTTTGTCTGTATCTCCTCTATCTTCTTATCTTCACACAACAAGTCATAGACACGAAATTGACAGAATAGTTGTCCTTAAGAATCACCTTAACTCTACTTTGTACTGAGAGAGGTCTATATCTTACCATACATGATAATGAGGCTATTGGGACAATATAGTACCATACATGATAGTGAGGCTATCTGGTTAACACCATACATGATAGTGGGGGTATCAGGTTAATAGCACACATGATAGTGAGGCTATCAGGTTAAAAAGCTGTCAGGTCAATATTGTGCCATTTATGACAGCGATACTATCACATGATAGTGAGGTGATTGGATCAATACTATAATTGTCTTGTTTACATTTCATTTGTTTGCAAACATAACGGCCACTACTTAACTAACCAACAACTTACAACAACCAACTACCCTTCCAATAAGGCATAGGTACTTGACCCACCCTTAAAAGACCCATTAAACTGGGTTATAGTGTACATAGAATATGTTGGACATCATAATAAGTCCTCAATTTTATTTTAAGGGAATATAATATGATGATGATAGAGGTATTTATCTGAACTAGTTGTTCACTGTTCTGTGTTGTTGTTGGTATCAAATAAAAGTTCTGTTCTCTCAGTGTAGTCACATGTCTTCATTTTTGCCATACACTAAACCCTCCCTTGCGGCCTGGTCTGGTGGTGGATCCTATTCTCCGGGCGGAGAAAGCACAATGTTAGTGATGTAACAATAACCCTGGTCCTAAACCTAACACTGTACTCTCCCAGGGAATAGTGTTTTCCAGGTATGGTATGGTCTGGTCAGGTCATGGTAATCCTGGCCCAGACAATCTGATTATGATTTTGGGAGGACCTTCTACAGTGCATATTTTTGGGTAGAACCTACATAGCAAGCAGATGATTTAATTTACTCAAAAAACCTATTGTGTTTTAATGTGTTCCTTGCTCTTGTATTGTGTGTGTTGTATTGTCGTTTTCTGAATATATTACATCTACTGAGTGCTATGTAGGCTCCCCCACTTCTTTTCATCAGTGAAGTTCATAAATAGAGTGCACCCCTCATGAGTGAAAGCTATTTCACTACTTAGAGCTGCTAGTACAATAATAGTTGAAGTTGCAATGCTTAGGGTCGCAAACTCTAATCACTGCTCAACCCCCACTTCTACATTCTGCAGGCTTTCTATCCAATAGAACTGATTTAACATAAAAAACTTTAATTATTTCTTTTTTGTTTGCTAAAAAAAAGTCTGGCTTTAGAAATAAAGCACACTTTAAAAAAATGATTGCAAAAAGCTTAATTCATTCTTTTGTTATGAAATTATAACTATCAAATAACTAGCTAAAATTAATTCTGAATATTTCGTATCTGCATTTGATTATTGATATACAAGCTTACTAGAGCACAAACATTAAAGTGTGTAACATAAATACCACAAATAGTGCTATTTTATGCCAATTCTTTTGTATTGTTGATATGAAACATATTTAAAAAATTTATAATAACAGTTAAAGTCTGGTTCCGAACGTTCCGTATTTTTGATCCTACGACCGTTTTCGATCCATATACCATGGCGATTGAAATGGTTCAAAAAAGGTCGATCGTTTGCGACCGTTCTCGATCGTTTGCGATTATATGGAAAACTGGCTTCAGAGCACAAACAATAAAACCATGAACCGTTATAATTAGTAGAGTGCAAACAATAAATCCGTGAAACACTAATTACTATTTCGTACAAAATTGTGTTAATTAAACCTGAAAGAAAACAATTGAATTTGCATAATATTGAACTATTTAGTGTTACTAAAGTTTCAAGGATAAATTGTTTGCACTCTACTAAAATATTATTTGCATTTGCATTGAGCATTACTCAAGTTTCACGGTTATATTGTTTGCACTCTTCTGTCAACAGTAACCATAGATTAATAGCCCCGAAGCGATATGACGCTTTACACCCGTCTATACCATACAGGGGCCTTCGACTAAGATGCTTGCCGCAGCTCTAGTCTATCATGCGCTTATAGCGGGAACAGTCACACTCACTACAAAAGAAACAATAGCCGATTTGCATAATGGCGTTCAACAGTTCCAGCGCAAGAACAAGGATATAAAATCTTGATCCTTTGCGCTTGCATTGCCGATGGTTCCTAAGAATTTTTCCGCGGAATTAAACCAGGCCTTATTGACTATTGGTTGACTGATTTTTGAAGATTGTTTATAAATTTGTTTATTTAGCTTTGAAGAGAACCGGTATGTCAACATTAACCCACGCAAAACATTATGGTTAAGACAGCTCCTGTAACCGTTTTTAGACTTTAGTTCTTTCATGTTCATTTGTTATTCCCTCGAGAATATAGGAACAATAGTCAATGAACAAAAGTAATGTGAAAAGGATTCTGGTATAGAGACGGGGGTGAAACCTCATCACACATCAGGACTTAATACTGGTCCATAAATGAATCATATAACCTCACTGACGTGGATTTAATAACGAGTCCAGTTAACAGTCATGTCGATTAAACAAACCATATTGTAGTCACATGACCTCAGATATGGTACTTAACTAAGTCAGTTTTCAATTTGTTCCTGGGGAGAATCTTAGTATAAAGCAGGAGTCAACTGAAAAGTTTTACAGTGGCCTTCAATCCCGTAGACAGTCCAAAACATTCCCAATACCCCTATGAATCACCATAGCAACGTTATACCTTTATATGTCATAATTACGGTGAAACGTACGGCGGTGATGCTGTTCTGTAGAGTAGTATTACATATTGAAATGTCAATAATAATATATTGTCGATGACGTAAGTTGAGTTATGTTGCTAAAGAATCATTTTGAATTGCATTACTTTGACAATTGCCATGGCAACAATTCACCTTAACATGATGTCATTGAAAAATTAGATATTTCTAAAGTAACGTTAACCTCTACTCTCTATTTCCGAGACCTTTTTCACACATTCTAGCGGCATAGCATCAACAACGTCTGATAGTTTTTTCATCTCTCGCTTCAATCGTTCAAGATCCACGGTATATTCTTTGATTCTTTCTCGTATGATAGTCTGTGTTTGTTCAACATCATTCACCGCCATGTCCAGAGCTCGTAAACCAGTGACTTCTTTCTGTAGTTTCTTCTCTAGCGTAGCTAACTGAGTAGTGTTGACCGAGTCAAGACCATCGATCGCTTTCAGTAAGGCTAACAGCTTATCAAGGACCTCTTGTATCTTGTCACGTGCCCTTTTTGCTGCTTCAGTCGCGTTTTGTGCTTTGTCTTTAGCGGAGTCTATTACGACCTTGTCTTGCTTGGCCTAAACAAAGAAAAGAACTTAAATTTAGCTCATGCGTACTTTTTCATGAAAGCCAGCTCGGGCTCAAACTGTACTGGAGAACCTTTCAGCTGTAGCTTTGCAAAAGGCGTATTCAGACAAGTGGCGAATAAGATTTGGGAATGTTTTATAAATAGATGTCTTTTTAAACAGGTACATAATTAATTAATTAAGCTGATTTTTACAGTATATAGTCTTAGGAATCAATTTATTTATTTTTTGTAAATTACTTATTAATTGTAATGTAGATATTATTACCCTTTTAATAATTTGTCACCTAAAACGTTTGTTTTACTTAGGATCAATATAAACTAAGACTTGCCTTGTCATTTAGGGCTACAACTCGTTCTGCTACTCGCTTGGCAGGCTCACTGACTGTGTCTTTCGGCAGTTTAAGGTTTTCTGCTTCGTCACGGATCTTGGCTGCTTTCTGTGAAACCAAGTAAATATGTCGTTAGACACGATTGTCGTCATTTACTGCAAAATATAGTTTATTTATAGGGTCTGGTATAGAAAGTCAATTTTCTGCAAAATCGCTGTACATCTGTCCTTCCTATTTCGCGTTGTAATTCAACTATTAGCTGATGACTCAGCAACTCCCCTTCCCTGCTAATTATTGAACCGTCCCTGAGAGTGATTCACAAACCTTCTGTGTTTCTTCGGCAATATTCTTTGCATCTTGTGCTTTGTCTTTAGCTTCTTCAGCTAAAGTTTGAGCGTCCCCTAACGTACTGGTAGCATTGTCTGACTTGTCATTGGCTGATTCGATAAGTCTTTCGATTTCTGGGATATTGGCTTCTGCTTTCTCGGCATCTTTTCTGGACTTTTCAATAATGGAATTGAATTTCTAAAGAAGGAAAAAAACTCTAAATTGGAGTTGTAAATGATTAAGAAATTAAAAAAACAATCAATCAATAAACTAGTAATTAGAGAATATTTATGTTCTAATTTTACAGTAAATTTATTTCATGATAAAATTAAAACTTTCGTAGATTCAAGGATTGCCCTCCGTAATACTTTAGACTGAGAAGATTTACTTTGTGAAGTAGTTTCATAATTAAGGGTTCAAAACAATATAACTTAAGGCTATTAGTGGTATGAAAACTTCTTTGATTATCTGTGTTTTATATTGCTATTCTAAACATTTCATTTGAATATAAGAAGTTGACAGGTACTGCGTGACATAACAAAGGTCACGGAATTGATTACTTTTTAACATTTATATACAAATCATTGTGCGTTTGCTTTATTTAGTAAAATTTCAACTTAGCGTTTAATCAAATGTCGTTTCTATTTTTAAAATTCACCAAAATCAATTTTATTTACAAGCGAAATTTTCATCATAGATCGAGTCGAATTATTATTTTTTCTGTACTTTGAGTTGATATTAAACAGAGCGAATAAATAAATCTAATCCCATTTTTCAAATTTTATATCAAAGAAATCCAACTTGAATGATCTTTTATATCCAAATTATCTTTTCAGTATTTGAAGTGCACATGCGTATCAAACCACAAACAAAGGTCAAAGTACGCACGCGTGGGGAGCACCGTATCATCTATCCCACATGTTACACCGTAGAAAGGAAATACTTAGCCAACTTGTAACTCATAATAATCTTTAAGACCGTACTTACTAGGATCATTTCTATAGTACGCGTCCCGACTTTGTTACCCAACATAGTCACCACAATAAGCCACGATGATGATTTATATCGTTCTCTTCTGAGCGGGAAGCAGATCATTGGTTTTGCCTTTATTGGAAAGTTACCATTGATCATTGATGACCGTTCCGATCTCTCTATTAATGAGAGATTGGAGGAAGAGAACGTATTCTGAGTGGTTAATTTCATACAAAGAAAAACTAATTAAAGTAAAAGAAGCTATACTAAACGCTTAAAAGAAAACATATAATTGTAACATAATTATGAAGTTGCCATATTTAAACGCTTTAAAGACAACATTTCCTTGTGATAACACAGAAATTATATTTCGTCAAGAATACATGATTCGAAACTTTTGATGCTTCTCAGTAAATAGTTTGCTTCGAATCGTTTTTTGCCTTTTCAATGATTTCATTTGGATAAAAAACCTATATGAACAGATCGTAACAATCAATTTAGAAGAATTAAAAGAGGCTTCCTGATATATTTTATAAATACGGCACGACGTGTCGACGTTATGAAACGTCTTATGAGATGAGAAAAAAAGTTAACCGAATATATGCATGAATAATAACGAGGAATAACTAAAACAAATATCATATAAAATGACGTTTGACAACGTCGTGCCGTATTTTATCGCTATATATTATACATTTTAGAAGAGCAGATATACAAATGTCAAGTGGACTGTATTTTTGTAATAAATGTTGATAATAGGATTAAAATCACAAGCGCTACGCTTAGGCAGATTTGCATCTTGTTGGTTAGAATTTTTGACTTTAGACCCATTTCGCTTGATAATGTCAGGCCGATACCAAGACGTAGCGCTTGTAACTTTAATCTTCTTATCAAAATGTCAAGAATCAACGATAATAAAACAAAGATAATAAACGACAGCAAAAAAAAAAAAAAAAAAAAAAAGATAAAATAAGACATTTAAAATGTAACCCGCAATATTGTTTAATGATAGCCGAAAGCTTTAATTTTCTTTCCTCATGTTTTCTTAGAAAGCTTTTATTATCTTTTTTTATTAGAGAAATAAAACCACTCAGAATACGTTCTCTTCCTCCAATCTCTCAGTAATAGAGAGTTCGGAACGGTCATCAATGATCAATGGTAACTTGCCAATAAAGGCAAAACCAATGATCTGCTTCCCGCTCAGAAGAGAACGATCTAAATCGTCATCGTGGCTTATTGTGGTGACTATGTTGGGTAACAAAGTCGGGACGCGTACTATAGAAATGATCCTAGTAAGTACGGTCTTAGAGTATATTATGAATTACAAGTTGGCTAAGTATTTCCTTCCTACGGTGTAAAATGTGGGATAGATCACGCATGCGTATCTAACCTTTAAACAGTTTAACACACGCATGTGTGATAGTTAGGCGACAAAAAGTTTTGATTAATGAAATTTGGGATTCCTATATGGAAACATTGACCATGGTCAAATCATAATCGATGGTAAAAAGATACGTGAGCATTTATTTAAGGACAAAGGAAATGATAGACATGTCAATAAATTAATGTAGATCGAGTTGTTTTCAAATATAAAGTGAAACAGCTCAAGCGAAATAGGGTATAACGAGGGTTATACCGACCAGAATCACAGTCAAAGTACCTGAATCGTGAATACATAGAGATCATGAACGACTTCATTAATCGAAAATTGATTTAAATTTTCGATTCGAATATATTCAAATTTGAAATTAAGTCTTCGAAATTCAAAATAACGTATTTCTAATAGTAAATATATTCTATTAACTATAAAAAAAACTAAACAAAAAAACGTGTCATTAGTCTGTAGTGGTGTAGGCCTATCATTGACGATATGGTCTTAAGCTATGGCCCCAGTCGTTATTTTGCGTGTATTTTTATTATTGATAAGTGTACTAAATATGTAAATAAACTTAGACGAGCAAAATAAATAAACAATACATAAATAATTCCCAAAACCACTTTTAAAAATAGACAACAAAGCCTCTAGTACATGTTAAGTACAAGCAATATATATATATATAAACACTGAAATATCAAACTATACAATACCAGTCCCTACCTCTAGAGTGTCTTTCATCTCCATTGCTTTCTTTAGTGTATTTTCACCGTCCAAGAAAGCTTCCCACGCTGTCGCGTTAGCATTGTCAATGTCAGCCAATAGCTTCTTAAGTTTATCCAACAGGCCAGGCCACTCTGCCATTTTTTTGCGCACGTCATCTTCTTTTGCATTGAAACTCGTCACGAGGCCTTTCAAATCTGACATCATCTTCTCGGACTTCATTTTGGAGGTTTCAGCTTCTATTTTTGACATGTTGGCTTTTTCTGATCACAATGAATTATAACAATTATTTCAAGGAATAGATTAAAATCCATAAATAAATAAATAAATAAACAATTAGGCCTTTGATTTGGAAATAGTAAAAATGAACGATGGATTATAAACCGATCTGTGCTAGTGCACATACCAGAAGAAGGACTGTTTGTTATCTCTGGCACAAAAAGCAACTCGAGAGGCGTCAAAAGTTTGATGGTTTTCAACCATTCCCTGGGTAGCGATTTGAACAAAAGGGTCCACCAGTCACGGTGGTGGTTTCTAGTTTCTTTTTAAAGGTCCACCAGCATGGCTGTCATGTCTTTTGCGTAAATTGTAACCTCGGAATGGTTGAAAATCATTTATAGAATTCAGGCTTCTCCCAAATGCCAGGAGCGGATCCAAAGATTTAGAGGGGGGACACTAATCAAAAAATGTTTCAGAAATTTTGAAAGGGGCGCACTAATAAAAAGATTACTGATTGACAATCAAAAATTAAACGAAATATCTATAAACATAAATCGGGTCTTTCCAAAAGGGGGAGGGCACAGGTCCCCCTTGCCCCCCCCCCCCACCCCCCTCTGGATCCGCCTCTGGATTATATTTTGCCCACCTTCATATGCCGTTATGTTGAGATCAGGTAAGGGTTCTGATCCATTCTTGAACAGTTCATTTGCCTCGTCTAATGCCGCACTTGTTCGACTCTCTGCTTCTGTAGCGTTCATCTTAGCCATAACCTATAAAAATGCAGTTCACATTGGTAAAAAGAGTTAATTATATTCGCTGTTAGAAAATCTTAATCTCTGTTAACGTTGCAAGCTTTTTTTTCAATTTTTGTAACAGCGAATTTGAAAGCGTCTGCTAATGGACACACTGTTACTGGATTGCAAAAGACACACACGGCCGCTAGCTTTGTGTTAATTGGGAAAACCGAAAAACATCATCTCCGTTTACCTGAAGTTGTTCCGTTTCTTCCAATCTGCGATACAAGTCTTCAATATCCACTGACGTCTGGTTTTGTATCCCGACAGCTTCATCCACTACTTTAACGACTTCTTTGGATTCTGTGGCTGCTTGTTGTGATTTGGTGGTGATCTCGTCCGCTTGTGCTTCATGCTTGTTGGCTAGTTTCCTCGTCTTAAAAAGAAAAAAAAAGGAACCCGTTACAAACAAATATTTTAAGAGGGAGAACTATGTTCAATTACAACAAGGGAAAAGGAATTTTTATAAGAGGAAATGATAGAGGAAAGAAAAAAACATTTAGCCGAAATGACTTGTTCGCTTCCTCTTACTACACCGCTTATAAAAACCAAAAAAATAAGCGTACACAACCAGATATGCACGGCAGAAAAAGGAAGAACAGGATGAAAAGAGATCACTACAGACAGATGATAGAATGATGAAATGCAAGCAAACCTCTTCGAGAATCTCCCTCATTCTTTGATTGTTAGCATCAGTACTATTGGCAGTTGTAACTGAATCATTCAAAGCCTTCGCTCCTTGGTCTTTCAGAAGTTTACTTATCTGATCCAGAAGATGTCGAGAGATGTTCAATGAATTTTCAGCGACACTCAGATTACTGGCTCCTTGTTCTGCAACTTCGTACGCATGCGTGGTATTCGTCCACATATCGACAAGGTTCTTTTTTGTTTCGTCGACTCGTTTATCTGGTGATATCGAAATAGAATAATCGGTAATTATGACGTATGATGATATCGGTGAAACTGAACGATAAACCTTGTAATTCGATATTTTAGTCACAATAAAAATCAGCTACTCTTCGTAGAAAATTAATTGGCATACCTATTATAGCAATTTCATTCTGTAGTATACTATCGGTGTTATTCGCCGCCTCTGCCTGTGCCAATAGTTTGTTCACACGAGCTGTCAAATCTTTGAGTCGTGTCTCAAAATCAACATCAATTATCCTACGATCGGTAGTATTGAATCTCTCAATTATATAAATTAGTTCATGGAGCTTGGTTCGTAGGCCTTTGACGAGAGTCTGAATTGTATCGTAACAAGGAGGACAAGCTGAAAAAAATAGAAAGAGTTATAAAAGTACGTACTGTACATTAGTCTGACGTTAGCCATTTCCATATCTTTCTTTATTTTTTTAAGAAATGATGACTCAAAATGTACAAAATAACATTATATGTAACTATATAATAAATGCAGCTTTGCATCGTTGTTTTAAGTCTATCTTAAAAGGGTTGTCCAGTTGAAATACTGATTTAGCGAATAACAATGTCATTTGCAAATATCAAGTTTTCTGTTTTCTTGTTTTTAAGAATAGCTGTATACGTACCTATACATCCAGCCGTAAGATTGTGGTAGTTCTCACGGCAGCTATCACACTTGATCCCCAAGACACCAGGACGACAGTTGCACACGCCCTGTTCATTGCAGGTGACGTTGAGAGAGCCTTGTGGATTACAGTTGCAAGCTGTATTGGATGGAAACATATAGATTAGACGAGAACACAGAGACAGGCAGACAGACAGACAGACGTTCTACTTATGTCATATGGGATCGAAATATATAAGTTAGACAATAACACGGACAGACAGACAACAGACAGACGTTCTACTTATGTCATATGGGATCGAAATATATAAGTTAGACAAAAACACGGACAGACAGGCAGATAGACAGACTGACTGACTGACTGACAGACAGACAGTAAAATAGTTACTTACCCAGACAACCGGAACTGGAGAAAGCGTAGTGATCTACCTTACACTGATCACACATTCGTCCCGTCACACCAGGTTTGCATGGACACTGACCAGTCCTGACGTCACAGGTATTGTTGTATGAACCAATAGGATCACACTGACACTGTTCACAGCCTCGACCTGAGCCCACGTTCCAATACTCAGATATACAGCTGTCACACTTGTCACCCACGACGTTAGGAAGACATGTACAGCGACCTTTCGAATCACAGGGGAAGGGTAGGGTTGGGTCGTGTCCAGGAGGCGACACGGTCCCTTGAGCGTAGCAGTCACATGCTGAAACGCAAAAGATAAGAGAAATTTATGTGGTTTACACTGCGCTTCTAATTATGCAGATACTTGTCAAATACATTTGAGCGTCGGGTTGCATTGCAGCGTTTGATGCATGTAATGGCTCGTATGTTATTCCGTGCAAGAAATAGTGCACGCCATAAGTTTTTACAGCACTTTAATTGACGGCGATCATGGTTGGCTGATGCTTGAGAAGCAGATTCATGTTATGAAATCATAATGACAAACAGCCATATATGACTACAGTAAATCACATGCATATTGACTATAGCTATAGCTTAACGTGTTTATTACTGATCTTGCGTTTCATGACCATGGCCTGTGCATTAGGTGAATTTATCAAAGTACATTCCTTAATTCGTCTTGCGGTAGGGTAGTGCGCTGTGTCTCGCGAAAACAAAGTGACAAAATTCAAATTTGTTGAGTTTCTCAAAACCTCAGAGACATGCAAGTACATGCAGTTTTTTTACCTTTACATTGCGGTTTAGAGTAGTGCGCTTAAAGGAACGCAATTTGCTATGCCTGTGCGTGTATTTCTTTTCGTATACTCAGTAGAACGAACGTTATGAGAGATGCACGTTTAATTACGTATTCCTTACCTTCACATTGCGGTTTAGGGTAGTGTGTTGCGTTTCCGTAGTACCCAATAGCACACAGCTCGCACTGTTTAAACGGTCCGTTACGTGTATTGTAGATACACTTTAAACATTCTCCAGTTTGAGGATCACACGATCCAATAGCGTTGGGGTCAATGTTACCACTACAGTTGCACTTTTTACATCCAACCGGTTTGCCCTGGAGTCCTTTCGGGTCTCCAAAGTAACCATCTTGACACCTGGAAACAATATTATTAAAATCATTAATATAGAAATGGTAATTTAATGTAGTGCTTTACAATCTCTAGAATAGTTATTGTATGTAATCCGGTTTTACAAGCATGAGGTTTATTAGTTGTTAGTAGTTAGTATGTATTAGTGTAGGCCTGTCACCGAGGGTGGTTGTGACCTGCGTCTTCAGTCGTTCTTTTACGTCCCCCCGTTACTGGTTAATGTGAAGCGTGGTGAGACGGATTCGCCATGTAACGTCCTTATCCGACAAGACAATTATAAATCCAACAAATTCCAGTAGTTTTGAAAATGATGATTGTGATTACGTTGATGAAACTAATGATGACGATGATTGTTGATGATGATGACCATGACAGTTTCACGTTGATCATAATAATGATGATGATGATGATGATGATGACTGAAAATAATACACTTACCTGTCGCAAAGGTTTCCAGTATGTCCAGGTGGGCAATCAGTACAGACAACTTTACCAGGAACCTGGACACAACGTGTACCAAACACACATGGACACTTCTTACAGTCATTCGGGGTACCACGGGTAGGATTGCCATAGTAACCAGGTAAACATTCGTCACATTTTGCGCCCGCGGTGTTATGTATACAGAGGCATTTACCAGTAACGGGATGACACGGTGATTTGGAATGTCCGTAGCACTCACACGGTACACACCTATACAGAAAAGATAAAAAGTGTAGCTGGAAATCGATGTTTACCAAGTCGTAAATCCTGGCATACAAGTCCATAATTGTGAATGAGTTTACTAATCAAATACGAAAATTGTGCCGATTGGCATAGGAAAGAACAAAAGTAATGGAAAAAGAATTCTGGTATAAAGACGGGGGTAAAAAGTCATCACGCCTCAGGCCTACTGGAATTGACCATTAGTAAAACTCAAACTAGCGAAGTCAGAAGAAACCTTATCCAACTTTTAAGAGAGCAGTTTTGTCGAGACCTATGATATACTACTGCTGGTTGAAGTTAGTACTACCAGGAAACAACTTGATTTATTACAATTAAATCAATGGTAGAAAATATGCAATATTTCCGAGAAAAATTGTTAATTAAGAGATGACTTTTTACCCCAGTCTCTCTACCAGAACCCTTTCACATTGCTTTTGTTCTTTAATTATGACTACTGTTGCTGTATTCTCGAGGGAATGAAAAAATTTGAATGTGAAAGAATTTAAAAAATTCTTATGGTATATATAGAGACGGGGGCAAAACGTCAACTCGCTTCAGGGCTGTTATGTGCATTATATTTTAAAAAATCAAGTGTTTTGTAACTGTCGTCTGTACTTACAATCCATATGGGTTCTTTACTCCATTTTCTCGCGTGAATCCCTCATTACAGTGTTCACAATGACTACCGCGATACTGCGGAAGACAATCGCATTGTTCTACCCAATTAACCGGCTGCAAAGTCGCAGGATCGTAAACTGTAGACTCGAAGAATACCTCGTCCAACATACCAGTGCCTTGATCGGCGTAGTTGACACGAATCTTGACAGATCGCAGGTTTGTGAGTAGTTTCTGGAAGTCATAGCCGTTAAGCTTTGGTTCCCAACCGAACGATGGATGTTCGTGGAGTCGGTAGATATAGTACTGGAAGTTAGTAGTGGGCTTTGGGTTCTTTTGAGATGTTAATTGGGTGGTTATTTTGAGGCCATCTTCTCCTTCGAGAGTTACATCAGCAAAGTCGACCTGTGGGGAAAAATGGTTGGCGGATTGAGTATTTGACCATACGTTTTCCGATTCGTAGAAGAAGACAGAATTATCACCTCTATAATAAGCCACCACCACCATCAGCATCACCACTACCATTACCATCATCACTACTACCATCAGCACTACCATCATCACCACTACCATCACCACTACCATCACCACTACCATCATCAGCACTACCATCATCACCACTACCATCACCACTACCATCATCATCATCACCACTACCACTACCATCACCACTACCACCACCATCATCACCACCACCATCACCACTACCATCACCACTACCATCATCACAACCACCATCATCACAACCACCATCATCACCACTACCATCACCATCATCACCATCGCTACCATCATCGCTACCATCACCACTACCATTAACACTACCATCACCATCATCACCAATATAATCATCACCACTACCATCACCACTACCATCATCACCACTACCATCACCACTACCATCATCACATAATACAAGACTTACCGCTACTTCCTCAGTAGAGCCAACGCGGAATCTAAAACCAAATAGCTGACCATAGCTACTGCGCCTGTTGCCATAAAACACGAGGGATGCCCTGGCATAAAGTGTCTCCTTACCAACAGCTGTCATGCTGATGAAACCGCTGGGCGAATGTACTGCATATTGGTCTGTAACGTCTTTACCTAGAGAAAGTAGCCAAATAGTTATACTTACACAAGAACAGTTTTAGTAATATGATGAAGATCATTACAATCATGATACAAATATAATATATAGGGCCTCCACCGCTCGACATCATATGCGATCGATGCAGCAATAAATGGTGCAAGTTGTTCAATCCACTCAGTATTCGCTAATTCTCACCTTGTTGATTCTCTACAGTCCATCCTTCCAGTCCAGTGGTAAAGTCGCTAGTAATATTCCTCGCACTATAGTTGGGCGAAGCCTTACACACGGTAGAGTGGCGATAACAGAAGCATTGTCGGCAACCATGGGGGTTCGTTTCCTCTAACCCATAGTATCCCGCACTACATTTCGTGCACTTGGGCCCAATCACGTGACGTTTACAGGAACACTCTCCTTTCTCGTTACACTGAGTGTTGGCTGGGTCGGTACCAGGAATATAACATTTACATTTACTAGATTGAAAGACAGAAAAAAGTGAAATAGGTGTAACTCCCTTTTACATAACACTTCTGTCGCCATGCGGATAAGCGACCGTTGGAAAAAAGGATGAACACTCAAAGAGTAGGGAGGGACGTACAAACACAGAGTCACCAAACGACATCAGTACTGCACTGAACTGGTCGGAACTTGGAGATATGAATTTCAGTAATATTCGATTGGTATATATATAAATCTTTCAATCAACACTTCCCACACCATGCGATCTCCCCACACACCCACGCAATAAATTAATATCCTGACAACGGGAATTTAATAAACTATAACTATAATTCATGTATAGCCCATTCCAGTGATCTCAATGGACTACACAAATAAATTGATAATACATGTTTAAAAACGATTTAATGGCGGTATTACCTGCATCCATTCTGCGAGAATCCAAAATAATCTTTCTTACACTTGTTACACTTGGGTCCAGTAACACCAGGCTTACACTGGCACTGTCCGTCGCTATTACACTGAAGGGATACGGAACCAACAGGGTTGCAGTTACAGAACAGACACGGATCGTTGCGTGTCTTACGGAAAAAGTTCTCCTTACAGCGTTCACAGTTAGGACCGTCTGTATTACCTCTACAGTTGACACAGACGCCGCCGCGGCCTGTTTCACGGAAACGCTTCTCGTCAAAAACACATCTTGTGGCTAGACCATTACATTCGCATTCTGTGAAGAAAGAATAGTGGAAAAACGTAAGGAAACGTTCAAAGTACGCAGCTATTAACGCGATGAGAAAGGATGAGAGCGTCCTACGGGAATAAAAAGCGTGTAGGTACTATGTGCTTAAATAGAAGTTCGCATGAAATGACGGAATTATATTCTGCTCTATCGTGAGGAACGTTAACTCTTCGCATGAAATGTACATGTATAGTTCACAAGAAATAGAATATTCTACATCTTTTAGTCGAAAGAGTACGGCACGCAAACGCGATTGATTGAACATAAAATACGCAACCATGAGACGTTAAAGACAATCAACATAAAATAAGAAACATTGCGTTAATGGAGAGGAATCCCTCAAAATTAATGTGATCGCATCATTGATAAAGACAACTACACAAATCCAATACAAGTTCCAATTTCTATAGTGATTGATGTCACGCAATCTACTGTCCATAACCAAAACCTAACATTATTGACAATACAAACCATTGGGTTCGATATGGTACAATTAGAGTATAGAACCCCGTTACTGCGGCCACCGAAGGAACATCTTAAAGTGATCGTATTAAAGCGGGTGGCCGTTCAAATGTAAAAATAAAATGAGATTGAATAGGGTCGTTTGCAAAAAGCCTTGATAATAGCTATCTTCTGCATAAAATGTATGTATAAATTCGTGTTTATCATTGTTAGTAAACTATTTTTTCGCTGGACATATTTCGTTGATGATAAGCACTATACAGGATTCGTGCACCCGGGCCCTGAAGTATATTTTTATTGTTTTCGTGAAAATGTAGTTTCCGGAGAAGCGCCCACACAAACCTCACACACAAAGGTAGGCACGATAACTTTCCCGTGCAGATAACAGGATGAAATTAATGATAACTAATGAATTCTTAAAATGACATTGAAGCATATCCGGGGGGGCACTGCTCAGTGAAGTAGTTGTTACACGTGTACCCCCTTAATTTGAAGGTTGAATGCGATAAAAATATTTTCAATCGAAATTTTAAACTGTATGGTTATCCTCGCTTGAGTTATCATTGGGTCAACCGGACATGTAGTAGGTATCTTGACATTTCACTTTTACTTGATTTAAATTCGTCAAATTTGAATATTCCAAGAATGTGAAAAATGCAGCGATAGAGGGTCGCATTTCTTGGTGGGCCGCAGTCACGATAATTGACCGTAACCTGCAAAAATGTCAACAATGTAGACATATTCCCTTACATTAGTTTAGATATAAAATATGAAATATTTTTACAACATAACAGCGTTACCATCAACATATTGACCCCAAACTGCAAAAAAATCAAAAAACAAACTGGATTTCCGTCTGTCATATTTTGCAAGCTCTTTTTGCTTTTCGAAAAAGAAAATTAAACAATCCGCCATCAAAGTTCTAACTGTGAGCAATCTTCAAAAATCTTGGTGCTCAAAAACTATATGAACAGCTCCTCTTGTGTTGCGTGAGCAGCAAAATTATGATTAATCATCTTCACTGTGCATCGACTTTATCAAAATATATCAACTTACGCAATCATTCACGTAAAAAGTACTTGTGGTTTGCGGTTTTGGCTATAACGCAGATTAAATACCTCTCTTTGATTTTGTAGACAGGGCGTAGAAATATGAAAAAAAGTTTAATTGATATTTACGTAAATTGCTGCAGGAAATCTTCAGATAATGATTTCACTCAAATTAAAAGTCTTGTGGTCTTTTTCAAGAGCACACAAACAGTCTTTTTTCAATACCGAGCAAACTGCAGATCATTGTCTTGCTCAAATTTACATAAACAGTAATAGTTCAAGACTATACTAACGATCTTTCTCAAGACACTTATCCACATAACTGATTTAGTTATTAAAACGCATGTCGACATTTTTCGGGCTGGGGCATAGTTCACTTAAAGGTTGGGGTTTAAAAACAAAAGAACATGATTTTAGCGCATGGGTAAACAACACATGAAGATGGATGACATGAAAAGAAACCGTACGAAATCCTAATCGTGGTCACTTCCGGATGTCTGTAGCGCCCAAGGAGGTTAGATTACAATCGAAAACACTACTGAGCAAACTTAAAAGTGCAGATTTGATAAATACTGAGAACCATTTACTAATTAAATCACATGCTATGATTGTAATATATATTTTCAAGTAACAAGTTCATGACAATTAATTTCTGATGAACATTTTTCGTTTCTTTTCCATTATTATCTTTTTTTCTTTTATGTTTTATTATTACTTTCTTTCTCTTGCTGATTTTTTTTTAACTGAGTTCACCGTAACATTTTAGAAAGACATTGATGTCAAGTCATTGATATTAAATTTGCAAAACACAAACCAGTGCAATTTTTTTTATTATTGCGGATTTCATACAAATTTGCGCAGCATAACGATCAAATCTTCATATTGTCAAATACACATAACCACATATTTCAAAACCTAAAATTGAACTGATACTTACTTTGACAGACGTTTGGATTAGTCTGCGTAGCCCTGGCCCATTTACGATCGTTATACAGAGGCTGACACTTCTCACAGTCTGTACCATCGGTATTATGTTGGCATTCACACACAAGCCGAACATCAGTCCCTTCTTGCAAGCGGCGACACTCAGAAGCGTGTCCATTACATTTGCATTTCCCACCAACGGCCAGGTCAATAATAGCAAAGTAATAACTCCGTAAAACGTTGGGATCTCCGAATATATCGTCTCCAAATGTATTCATGCGATCAAGGTCGATTCTAATAGCAACCACGGTCACCCAATCTTGCAAGGCTGGACTGTTGTCAAAGTTATAAGCATCCGGTCTGTCTTGGAGCGTGCTGAAGGCAACATTGCCTCCCGTTAGAGGAGAAATACTTGAAAACCGGTCAGAGCAGAGAGCCTTTTGCTGATTATTTCGGGGGACATATGAAGTTGGGTCAACACCATAGGTATCCTTGCATGACGACGAGAAGTACTGATAGGGTACCCACTTCGCGTCTGGTCCATACGAGGTTTTCTTGTAAATAGCCATTGATTCTGGCCTGGGTGATCGGAATCGAATACGAATGTATGAAACGTCGTAGGATTTCCCTAAATCTAGAGTTAGAATGACTGGCCTTCTCTCTGGGTTTGCTAACAACGACCGTGACTGCCACCACGTTTGATCTTGATCGTCTTTAATGTCGGTGATGTATGAAGCGGGATGAGCAAACTGACTCTTCGATGCATCGCAGATTTCACACTCTTTGTTCACTTCCAGGACTCCAGTTTGAACGCAGAAAGTTTCAGGCTTATCTTGGCCACAAGTGTCGTTCGATATTACTCTCTTATTGAACGCCGCATTGCCAAATGCTGGTATACATCTTTGAGGAGACTGTTTGTTCGGATATCTGTAACATTTCATCTGCTGACACACAGACGCATCAAACGTTAGCAGAGTAACCAGCGACGCCAACAAAAGCGACACAACGCTCCGACGGTGAAACACCGACCGACTATGCAAGCTCAGAACCATGTTGGTTTAGCTCTTCACCACTGTTTTGCCTGAATTTCACCAGCGAAGGAGTCGTAAAGCAATATGATCCTTAATATCGAAGATATGATAATAATTTGGTGACCTTTTGGCTTCAGCTTCAGTCGAGAGGTGCGAACGTATCAATTCGTAAGCGCACGTTATGATTGGCTGGCTCAATCAAGCGCTCGATTTGTAACCAATCAGGTACGAGGGATTGTAATACGAGAGGCTTTCCTCTGAGTTTCGCGGTCTGCAGAAAGCGCATGGCTGCATTGCTGTAATTTCACACGATTTGAATAGTTTATCTTCATAATAATTCTTTGTAATCCAGAACAGAAATATCAAATTAACAGACAACATTTTTCGATTTAAAACATCTATACACCATTAGCAACAAAATGTAAAGTTAGTTTTAATTATTTGAGAGTTTTTGATTTGTTTTAGTTATAGCGTGACTTGATTCACAATATTTCCAACACCATAATAATTTGATTGGAATTATCTCACGTTACAGAGCACATATATACTGTTTTAAAAATTTTATGCTCTTTTCTCTGATGTTTAAAAGTTTTTTTATATTCTTGTAAGTATTTGAGTACCGGTGTTCGCGTGACTTTATGTAGTGTAACGTGTCGTTTACAATGCATGATAAACATATGTAGAAAATCAGCATGATCGTGTCTCCGACAAAAACGATATAATAAATAAAAGTGGAATTCATTATTTTGAAATACTGTACTGGAAGTTATAAGCCTGCTTGTATAGAACGTAATAGAAAGCTCACAATTTAAAATATCCAGCTAATTTCCTGAAGTTACTCTATTTTTTCATGGGTCATCATATTATCATTGCCATCATTAGGTCCGAGTCAAATCGTCATCAAAACTATAACCTTATCTTATCAATATCATCATCATTGTCATCATCATCATCATTTCATCATATCATTGACTCATTCAAAATAGACCACCTTATCAATATGTGTTGAGAAGAACGAGATTTCAATTTAGAGCAAACGCAGGAAACCCATTGTATAAAAATAAACTAAATACTAACAAATAGTAGCTACTTAGTCACTATTTGTCACTATCACTCAACCAGATGATATTAATGTCCTGAGGCCGTTTGCTTAAAGCTCGATTTAGTGATATTCCAGGATTGACTCCATAGGTTTTCCTAAGAGTTAAACCAGGATTAGTGCTTATAATCAAGCTTAGAAAAACCCAGCCCTGGTCAACTTCTAATTAATGGCAAATAGTTACTAAATAGCTACTATTTGTTAGGAATTAGTTTTTTGTTATTTTATGTGTTTTTTTGCGTTATATTATTATTAATTATACAAATAAAATAGATATCAATAAAGTGAAGTAAAGGATAAGAGAACATATAATGTGCTCTTCATTGATCACTATTATAAAGAAAATGACATCACTCAATCACAACCAACAATAAAATACTAACAACAACACACAACTTCAATGTAATATGTCACAATAATTTATTGAGAAACACTTCACTGTTGATTAAAAAAATACAAAATAAATAATAATGACATCATCATCATCACCACCAACACCAAAAATAACAACCACAAAAATTCAATATGGGATGTCACAACAATTTTTCAGGCATTCCATTTGTTCCTTATTTCGTTTTTGATAAAAAAACTATACACAATAAATGATCTGGTGACCTGTGTGCCATCTATTAGCGTAAATAGTCTGCATTTCATATGTTTCTTATGCTACTAATTGGCTTATGATATGAAACATGATAGGTTATTAAAAATCTGTGAAGATTATCTTCTGGTGAGGGCGTGGACTAATATCATTCCTGAAACTTTAACCTTATTTTGCACGTCTTCACACCCATTTCAATATCTTGCAAATATTACAAATCTGTGAAGGATTTAGACTTGAGAGGGAGTCAACTTTTTTTTTTGTCTGGATTATTGAAGGGGACAGTCAGTGAAATTGATCCCCACTCACAGGCTACTACTTCAGGTTTTCTTGTGTGTTTTTTTTTTTTTTTTTTTTTGGGGGGGGGGGGGGAAGAGTACCCCCCCAGTATTTCAAATAATTAGCAGCAATTATTGATCAAAGTAATGTTACTTATATTGAAATGCTGGAATTATTATTTAGGTTCTGTTTGGGGTGGTATCAAGGCTGCCCCAACTAATCGTTGTTCTTCCAGCAGAAAATTAAATGTAGCTGCTGCATTTCTCTGAAAAATGAAAAAATAAAAATAAAAAATAGAATCACACACAATAGTATTATTAGTAATTATTGATTAAGAGTAAAATATTGCAGAATAAAAATCTAGAACTTCAACATACATACATCATGTCTCCAAAAGGCCGATATATAATATTTGGGGACTAAAATATGAATCTTATTTGAGGCTAGCATTTAATTCAGGAGGGTAGGGGTGTTTATTCCTACGTGGTAAATGGTCAAGACTGAAAGAGATGAAATTCCAGTCTTTCCCCAATAAAAATTCCACAGGAAACCCACTTACCGTGTCCTGTACTTCCAACATGATATTATGCTCTTTCATATGTTTGATAACTTCTGGCGATAGTCTTACTATTCTATCACCTGTACCAACTACAAGGATTTCTGAAAATACAAAAACACAAACTATTTTATAAAGTATGTCTTCACGAATCAACACATTAACAATAACACATTGACTGACACAAATCACAATTTGTGAGCTCAACATTCAATCTCTTTTGATTTTGCAAATCCTAAAAAAGTTTCCCTTCGATGAAGGAGAAAAAAGATTCAATCTCTTTTATGCACACCCCTCTTGATATAACAAATCTCGCCATAACGTAAAAACTGCATATTGTGGCTCTTTAAAAAGCTCAAACTATTTTGGTCTGTGGATTTGTGAACAGAGAACCCATGACAACATCTGAAAATGAAACGTAATTTCACCCAATCACAAAGAATAGTTAGTTTACCTATAGGTGGTGCCATCAGTGTGAACAATGACAGACTTTCTGGTGTAATGTCATTAGCATTATGAACCTAAAACATCCAACAACACATAAAATAAAACAAAAAATAAAACAAAAAATAAAACTTTGTCTTGATCAATGTCTTCTTTATGTACTTATTGCAATTTTAATTTATTTCTTGCACAACGAGTGAGAATACTAATGGCTATAAAATTATTCAAAATGGTGACAAACTTTACAGGGAGGGGAGGGGTGGTGGAATTTCACTAATATTTTGTCTGGGTGAGATGTGAACTTACCAATAATTTATCTAAAAGCCTGTGAATGCAGTGCAACTAAGACTTTTGAATGTCTCACCTTCCAATGATAAAAGTCATCAGGTACAATAGCTACAGAACCAAACACTTTGATATTTTTTATTCTGAATCCCCTTGAGCTGTATCGTGTGACGTAAGGGGGTACATCTTTGTCTTCTTTGTTGTTCTCACCTAAAAATGTTACTGTTGACTTCATTGGTTCTTTCTCAATGGTATGTGCACATCTTGACAATATTCTGGAAATTTAAAAGACCAGAGCTACAATTAGTGTACTGATTTGCTATACTAGTTAGTGTGTGAGGGTCAAATGTGATAACTCTTTGAGTTAATTTGTTAGCCTCTGTAAAGAAAGATTATTGTGTTGTATTGGGGCACTACCTAGGGGTTGCTCTTTAACAATCAATGGAAAATTTCCTATTTTTATTGAAAATATAGACCATATGTATAAAAAAAATCAGTTCCTTTTCAATCTCAAAATATGCTCATCCAATCAGAATGTACTTTCTATTGAATTATATGTTCTGATTGGTTCAATTCTGGGACAACCATGTCACACCATATCTGTTTAAGAAGTACAAAATGAAATACATTGTTTTAAAATATTCTGTGAATTGATTCTGTGAATTGAATGACATAAAAAACACGATAATTTTATATTTTTGAGTCAAAGGTGAACAGTGTCTGATTATCAAAAATAAACAAAATCTCAACAAACACTGAACACATTGCACATATTTTCCTCCATTAATATATATCACATCATATGATTGCCTTACAATGGAATAGATCTTTTGCAAGAAAGCCCCAACAACCTCGTACATGCAGCCGCCATCTTGGATTTAAAACTGCGCCAGCGAACTTTCTTATCAGCTGTTGTACACGGGCGGGAAAATTGCACAGTTTTTGCGCAGAATTTTATGTCTCTGTATTTTTCTGCTTTATTTTTAATTTTTGTCGCTATGCTTTATGAAATTTTTTCATGGTTATATATCAGAAGCTATGTTCTTTTAATATTAAGGGAAAATAATGTTTGTTTTGAGGTGAAAGGAGACGAAAAGGTACCGGAATATTCTTCTAGTGGTGCAAGATGGCGGTGTCACAGCGATTTCGGTACCCCCGTGTAAAATGTATCCCCGTACCCAGATCCCTAGCGATTTGTGTATGCCGTACCCAGATCCCTAGTGATTTGTGTATCCCTCGTGGGGATACACAAATCACTAACAAATCACTAGAGTTAACACCAAAATGAATCTTTGTTAAAAAATGGTGAAGTGAAGCTTTTTTTCTAGCTTTTAAAACGATGAACTTTTTTAAATGATTTTTGAATGTAATTTTCGATAAACACATGAAACTCGAGTCGCTTTCTACGACAGCCTCGTACGTATAATTTCACTATTCACAGTGTGTGTTGAAACGCATCAATGAAGAAAATATAAATTTGACAGAATTCAGGTTGTCTGCAAAAATCAGCTGGAAGGTTGATTCTGGGTAGTGACAGTAACACTAGATCTCTACCTCTATTTGAAACTGAGAACTTGGATGGCTACCAACACATCAAAACATGAATGAATAAAATATTTTGGAGCTATAACTGAATTCGCTGGCACCTTGCAACATGAAAGACTTAAATAACTTAAACCATTTAGCAAAGTCAGTGCATAACCTAAATAGAAGAAGATGGTTACGTCAGGCGGCGTCAGGCAATCTAAAAAATGGAGTCTGTTGTTTCCGAATACGATCGTCTTAATATTAATTTTTCTTGCTTTCAGAAATCGTTTGGATAGTTATTATTTACTAAATATTCAATTAGATTTGCCTATTTCGCAAATTCCATCTCTCTCTTTCTCTCTATCTGCCTATTCTACCGGTACAAATTTTCCGCTAAAGCAAAATTTGAGGGGAGGGGTAGGGGTACAGAAATCCCTGTGGGATACACAAATCGCTAGGGATCTGGGTACGGGGATACATTTTACACGGGGGTACCGAAATCGCTGTGACAGCGGCCTCATCTACATCTACTTTATTAATCCTTAAAACTTACGTATCACAAGGATATAAAATAATACATCAAATTGAAAGTAATTATAAATAATACATAAATAATAAATAAGAAGAAAATTATAAAATATATATAGTATAATGATATACAGATAATAAGGATATAAAATAATATAAGAATATAAATAATACATGAAATTGAAAGTAATTATAAATAATACATAAATAAGAAATAAAAAGAAAATTATAAAATATATATAGTATAATAATATACAAATAATTTGATAAAGAGATATTTGTAAATATATATAAAAACATATTAAAATTAATTTGATCTTAAAGATTCTAATAATTTGCATTTAAATGCGTTTGAGGATGGAGCCAGAACAATTTGGTCATTTAAAGAGTTCCACTCACGAACTGATCTTGGGAAAAAACTATTGTTATAATAATTAGGACCAGTTGATAACTGAATAAAGGATTGTGAATGGTGGTTTCTTGTAGATCTTATTGGTTGCTTCAAGTCTTCAGGTAGATTTATGGCGATCTTGTTGTTAACTACATTATAGAACACATTAAGTCTATTTGCAGTTCTTCTGGATTCCAAACTGTCCCAGCCAAGTTGCTTAATTAGACCAGATACACTGGTGTTATATCTATCATAACAGTTATAAACAAAACGAGCAGCTCTCCGTTGGACAGCTTCAATCTGCATGATATTTGATTTAGTGTAGGGATCCCATGCAGCAGAAGCAAATTCAAGATGAGGACGAACAATTGTAGTATATGCCATAGACTTGACATCAGTAGAACACTTGCTTAGATTACGCTTAATAAAGTTAAGTTGATTAGTTGCTTTAGTTGTAATAATGTCGATATGTTTGTTCCATCGCATGTCGTGAGATAAGTGAACGCCAAGGTATGGGTGATCAGATACTTGTTTCAGAATTGATCCTGAGATATTATAGTAGAATTCTTGGTTTGAGCGCAACCTTGAGACCCGTAGGACATAGCATTTTGTAGGGTTGAAAGACATATGCCAGTCTTTTGACCAACTCACCAGACGATCCAGATCATCCTGCAATGCACATGAGTCATGTATTGAGGAGATAGGTCGAAAGAGTAGACAATCGTCAGCAAACAACTTAATATTGGAAGTTACACCATTGCCAATATCGTTAACATATAAAAGCCGTCCAAGTACCTGTTCGCCCACATACAGCTTGAGGATATGACGTGGTTTTAATAGCTGGCAGGTATTTAAATGTTCTCCATTTAAATTATCCAATATTATATTTAGTGAGCCTTGCAATTGTCAACTAATCCTTCACTTGTAGATAAATTCTCCAGTTGAAAAAAAATATTTTCTACTCGAAAAGAGGCGCTGCTATACACTTTAGTGAAGTCTAACTATTGCGCTTCTATATTATTTTAAGCTTTTTTTGTTTACTGTTTGAAAGATGAATAAAACATTGGCTTGAGCTGTTTTAATTTTTTGAGGATAATAAGATGCATAACTTGAGCTTGGTATGAGTGAAGTGGGAAATGCTTTCAATTTGAGCTAAAAAAATTTGCTTTGCGGCTATCATATAGTCATAACTACTCTATCACAATGGTGATTTGGTGCTCCTTGTTGATTTTGAAATTTTGCTGCTTGTTTTTATCAAGCAATGGACAGTTTTGCTCTTATGAGAGCTGCTATGATAGCAAAGGAAATGCAAAGGCTTGCATTGCACCTCCAATTACTGTCTCACTTGAGAAAAATGTTACAGCTACAAACACTTGTGGGGAGAAGGGAAAAGAAAAGTATTGTGAGCTATCTGGTGGAAATTGCTTCTTCTGTGATGCTACGAGCCAGAGTGAGAAACATCCAGTGAACTACTTGGTGGACACCAATGACAACTCTTGGTGGCAGTCACAGAACTGGAGAGACACTAATAACGTTGGGCTAAGTACAAACACCAAACCTTTAAAAGTAAACATTACTTTGAACTTTGGTAAAAGCTATATTATTTCTGGACATATCCAAGTAATGTTTTACAGTGAAAGGCCCAGGGCTATGATAATAGAAAGGTCTGTGGATGATGGACATAAATGGTCAGTACTTCAGTACTTTGCCAAAAGATGTGATCGTTTCTACAACATGCCGACAGAAAACAATGTTGACTCATCAAACCCCTTCAAAATTACATGCTCAGAGAAGTACAGTACCGAGATACCTCGCAGATATGGCATTGTTGCATATAAAGGTGATGAACGGTATCAAGTCTGCAACTTCATGTCGCAGGAAGTACAGTCTGGTCTCCTTGCGACGAATGTCCGTGTGAGGCTGGAATATCCTGCAACAGATGGATTGGAACTGCTTGGAGGGGAGAATTTGATGAAGTATTACTATGCCATATCAGATATCGAGATTACTGGCCGTTGTTTTTGCCACGGTCATGCTAATACTTGTTCTGGTTCAAGGCTAGATAGAAGATGTAAATGTGAGCACAATACTATGGGTAAAGATTGTGAGGAGTGTCAACCATTATTCAATAATCGTCCTTGGATGGCTGCTAATGGTACTCATGGCAATGAGTGTCAAGGTATGATAGGTTTACTGCATGTAGAAAAGATATATTCATTACAATAATTTAGTATATCTGGTTCATCCTAGCTGGATATGACATTTGACATGACATATCAAATTGACAATCACCATTATCATGTTATTGTCATGTCATTGTAACCATTAAAATGTCATTCCAATATATACAATATATTTTCACTATGGAATTAAACCTTGTAGTTTACATAGCAATGAGTAGCCCCCTTTGCTGGGTGATTATTATCACAGCATGCATTCATTCCAAATATGATTAAAGCCAGCTTTTCACTCCATTTCTCATTGTATATTCATGTGTATTGTAAGTAATGAAAATATGGTACTACTTCTACTTGTTTTTCTTATCCCATTTTTTGCATCCTTTTTTAATAGTGTCTTGATTTTATTTGCTTAAAGCTTGTGTTTTAATAGACAAATGTTTAAATAGAAAAAAATTGTTTTTAACACTTAACCTGCATAGGGTAATCAATAGAATTGAAAAATAAAAGAATCAAATAGGGCTATTTTCTTCTCATTTCATTCAAAATCTTTGGAATGTCTTAATATTTTGTTCTAGATTTCTCATAAGTAAGAATCACATTATAGTCCTTTTCATTTGACCTATTTCCTGGCATGGACATTGGTCCCATGATACTTAGTTAACAATATTTTGAAATAATAATTGTTTATTTGAAGTTTCCTTGTGTGTTGGTTTCAGAATGCAATTGTAACAATCGTGGAACTGCTTGTTCATATAATGCTACTCTTGGATATGGTCAGTGCACAGGTTGTCGTAACAACACAGAGGGAATTCATTGTGAGAAATGTGTTGACATGTATTTTAGAGACCTCAACAAGCCTCTCAATGATACTGGAGCATGTGTTGGTTAGTCCTTCTGTGGTAAATTACATGTATTACATAAATGTGTATGAGTTGTTTTGACTTGTTTGGTTGTAAAGCTTCTTGATATGTAAATTAAAGTATTTAGTAAAAAAGTAAAGCCCCTTTCTTTAATTTCGGTATATTTCCTTTATCATATGGTACTCTTCCAGGAAGCCAATAGAAGGCCAGTCACAGGGGATCACAGGAAAAAGTCCATTCATGGGTGTTAGCCAATTCCCATCGAGTCTCAATGGAACGTATTCTGCTAAAAGAACAATTCCCATTTGAACTCAATGGGAATTAGCTAATACTCATGAATGGGTTTTAAGATTTTTTCCTGTGAGTAATATTGAAATTGTGTATTTTTTACTGCCAGAAATAAACTACCTAAAAAAGGGACTGTCAATTTTGCACCTTACAAAAATTGTGAAATGGTAAATTTATCATTGTTTTAAACTGCATTTAAATCATTTCTAAAGGCAGTACCATTTTTCACTCATCAAAAATTGAGTAAGTACTTCATGTATGCCTTGATTATAAAAACATGCATATAAACAAATCTTACAAAAGAAAATATGAAAAGTGAAAACCAATAATATCATGTATAAATAAAGTATAATAGTACAAAAAAAAAAAAAACAACAACAACGAAGGACTACTTCACAAAAACTCTGAATAGCAATAAGACATATATGTGAGGAAATTACAATCTGGGCATACATGAAGTACTTACCAAAAATCGACTCACAAGCATGATCAGTCTTGAAATGTTTGACATGTTTAAGTAAATTTCTTTTTGTCGTAACCTAAGCATATTCTGCTCTCTTTATCTTCAGCTTGTGACTGTTTCCCCCATGGTATAACCAACAATGGAAGCTGTGTTCAGAATGCCACATCAACACATCCTATTGGACAATGTGCCTGTAAACCCAATGTGTTTGGCAGACAATGTAATCAATGTAAACCAGGACACTGGGGTTTGACTGTACCACCTATTGGAACATGTACAGGTAGGGAGATGCCATAAAGAGACTTCAATGTATGTCAGTAACTTGTAAAGTACTTTTAAATTAACTCACAAATCTGAGGCAAACAATATGCAAGTTTGCTTCTCCTGAGCAAAGACAAGTTGAAACAAGGATTTTTGGCGACATAGACAAACAAATGTGTGGATTTGTCAGGATTGTTTTCAGGAGGGGATGCATCATCTCCATGAGAAATATGAGGTTTTTAAAAAGGTATTTGAGAAAACAAGAAGTTGAAATCCTTCCAGGAGATTGGTGTACAGTACACCCCCTGCACTCCTCCCCTGCCACTGCCTCCCACACTAGATCTTGCTCCATGTCATCATGACTTTCATGATAGCTTGCTACCAGTAGTGAAATCACCCTTGTAACATTTTCATTCATTATACTTATTTTTTAGATTGCAAATGCATGACTCTTGGTAGTAAGAATGCCAGCCTGGAATGCAACCAATTTACTGGACAATGTGATTGTAAGGATTCCATACAAGGACAATACTGCCAGGAATGCAAACATGGATACTATCGATTTCCTAAGATACATGCCGAGGGCTGTAGAATGTGCCCCTGTGACTTGGGCGGGGCATTTCCTGGCTGTGATAAAGAGACTGGTATGCACAAGTTTTTATTAAATAACATAATAAAATAGAATTTATGTTGCACACTTTAAGTGTGTGCACTCTACATTAAACAGTTTACCATCTAATTCTGTTTTTATTTCTAAATCACAGTTTTAAAAACAATTGTGTGAGTTATGATATTATTTAAACATATATAGCCTATAGCCTAAGTGCATCATTTTTTATTAATTTATCTTAGTTAAAATAATAAACTTTTTTTTACAGTTTTGGCAAGATAAATATGGTCATGACTATGATAAAGTTATGACAAATGAAAAGTAAAACATGCTATATTATATGATATGTAGAAATAGTCTAAATTATTCATAACTTTTACATCCTCAGACTTAAAAAAACGGCACTTTGTGTCTCAAAGCTGATTAATCCTTTGTTTCTAATATTATCTTTATATATCTAATACACAATAGGATCATGTCATTGCCGACTTGGAGTTGAAGGCCAACACTGTACTTACCCCTCCCCTGGTAGATTCTATCCTGCACTGGACTACCTTCTCTATGAAGCAGAAACAGCAATGGGTACATTTGTACCTGTCACCCCTGCTACTGGAATGGGGTCAGCTTTTACTGGGCGTGGCTATGCTGAGATACCGCCTGGCAAGATGGTCCACTTTGACAACATCAATGTCACAGTCACTCACAAATATCTTATCAGTGTTAGATACAGTGCCTCTGGTCAATGCAACGATGGTAACGTAACAATAAATGTAACTGGTTCTAATTTGGATAAAGTGCAGGTGATCCCTGCTACTGAACTTAAACTTGGCACAGGCCAAGCAGGGCAACTGCCAGATCTGATAACATTGGTTTCTGATAAAGACTATGATGTTACTGTAATGTACTATGGTTCTAATGCATGCAGAGTGTTGGTTGATTCTCTGGTGTTAATACCATATGTGAATACCACTAGAGTGTTCACTATGTCAGCAGCACAGCATCAGAACACCATACAACAGTGTGTCACTAACAGGGCTAGTTTGGCTACAATAATTACTGAGCCTGGTAACTGCTCAAGACTGGTGTTTTCTGCTAGTACAGAGATATACAATGGAACTCTAGGTAGGTACTTAATATAATGGTAATAATGTTGAAGGTTCATTGAAGTAAAGTATGGCAATGATGTTAGTGATGATGGTACTAATGAATATGATGATTAGGGTTGGTGGTAATGATGGTGAAGTTGAGGGCTGTCATAGTGGTGATGATAATTATAATGAATATGATAATAGGTTAACTTTGTGAAGAGGATGGTGAAGTTGAGGGCTGTCATAGTGATAATAGTACTAATGAATATCATAATAGGTTAACTAGTTTGTGAAGAGGATGGTGAAGTTGAGGGCTGTCATAGTCAGTGGTGATGATAATAATAAATATGATAATAGGTTAACTTTGTGAAGAGGATGGTGAAGTTGAGGGCTCTCAAGGTGTATATAATTAAAAATAGTGGTTGATGAGAATTAGCTAAAATATTAGCATATCCCTCCACAACCAAAAATATAATAAATAAACTAAAAACACAATGTTTGGGGGGTGTATACTGTGGCAGTACAATAACCTATTTTCTACTCATGCAAAACTGACTCTGACTCTAACCGTCTATGATAAATTGGCTATCTCTGGAAAATGCATATTATTAACATTTATGTGGAGACACTAAATTCATGCTTTGTCATTGTTTTGTAGCATGTAGTTGCAATGTCCAAGGCAGTATAAATGGTTCATACTGTGCTGCCTATGGTGGTCAATGTCAGTGTAAGCCTGGTGTTGGAGGGCGTGCTTGTGATCATTGTCTACCTGGATACCATGGATTCTCAAACAGTGGATGTAAAAGTAAGAACAAACAATGATTATGTGATGGTTGTGAGATTGGCTTCAGATTGGACATTATATATAATATATATTATGTGCAGGAAATCTGTATTTAAAATTTAAAACAGTGACGTCCTGAGCAAGCTGTTTTAAGCCTACTACAGATTGGGTGCAAACATTGTAAGTTACTTTTCAAAGTGCTGCTATAATTGTAGATTTTAAATTTTGGAAATGACAAGTAATTTTGCTGCGATATTTCAAGCTAACCTTTATGCAAATCAGGACAGATATACCTGTCAGATGCCTTCATGGTAGTAATTTTGTATTGTTCATGAATTAGAAATGATATTATTCCTGATCAAAAGAATGTACTCAATCAATGATTGAATGGAAAATAAAAAGAAATCAATTTATGTTTTATTTGCCTTTCATAAAAAGTACCAGTAGTTGAACCATTTAAAAACAATGAAATTTATGTTCAAATGAAATATTTCTGATGAATTCTTTTTGTAGTCCTACTACCAAGAAATTGTTGAAAAAAGGAAACTATGAATCAATAAGTCGCTCAATAAACCAACCAATAAAATTTAACAAATATGACCTGCTTTCTTTTCAGAATGTGAATGTTCTTCTTCTGGCTCTCTTGGTTCAGTATGTGCTCTAGATACAGGCAGATGCAAATGTAAGACAGATGTAATTGGCAGTAACTGTGATCAATGCAAAGCCAATTACTTTAACTTGGACACCAGTAACTCTCAGGGATGTCAGCAATGTTTTGGTTATGGCCACTCTACCGGGTGTACTTCAGCCAAGGGATTTGTTGCTGATTATACTAAAACTACATTTGACTCCAGTTCAGGTAAGGTGTATAGGTGTACGTATACTTACCAGGTGGACAAGATGTGAATACAGATAGCCTCATCGACATTTATGGCACACTTTTCTGACAGATTGTCTGTACCTTGTTGTCTTGAATAAAAAAATTTGTGTAATGTACCGGTACTTCCTTAAAGATAGAGTGCACGCAATAAAAGTAAACTAAATTATAGTGCTTTTTTATGCTAATTCTATTGTTTGCCTTTGTTTAATTAGTGCTATTTACTACTAAATAGTGACAACAGTTTCACACATTTGGTGTTGGCCCTCTAGTCTTTTATTTTGTTAACTGAATTGTATTAATTCCTGTAATTATGGTACTAAATAAAAAATCAATGTCAATGTCAAAGTTAATGATAGACATTAATGTGCATTTTAACAAGATGATAAATATATATTGCTTATTATTATTTTTTATCAATAATATGTATTAGTAAGTAGTTAACTCAAATCTTTCTTTATAGAGATTAGCATGAAATAGTCTGATAACTAACAAATCTGTATTATTGCTATTATTAATTCTAGATCGTTTACAAGGTTGGAAGGTAGTAGATGAAAATGGTGGCAACGTCAATTTTACTGATTCATTTAATAATGGCCTTATCATCACCACCCCTCCCTCCCTTGAAGTAATCTACCTTGATGCACCTAAGCAGTACCTGGGAAACAAGCTATATTCCTATAAACAAAAGCTGTCAATCAGTGTAAGTACTAGTGTCCTATTGTATTATGTAAAAGATAGAGTTGTTAGTTTAGCCTGCTCTTGGGGTGGGGTGGGGTGTGGAAGGGATTTAGGGGCGAGAAAGGGGAATGCAGGCTATTGTAAGTCTAAAGAAGAAGAGGGAAAACTCATTGGAACAGTGCATCCCAAAGTCCATGTTCGTCTACAAAGTTGTTGTTTAAAGTTTTTCCTGAATGGAAAATAGGTTGAGTCTACAGAAATCCTTCCAAAGAGCAGCATTCTTTTGAAGCTGACATTGGAAATATATTGTACTTTTTTCGTTTGTAAGCTATCACAAAATAAATGTTCGGATTATTGAAATTAATGGTTTTCTATATTTTTTTCCTAGTATCTACAAACTTGAAGCATTATATAACATAAAACATAGCATTATACATTAATATTAATAGATAATGCAACGCTTGCAATTATATAATGCTTCATGTTCATTTCTATTCCATTGTTTTTCTATTATACCTCATTATTCCCCTGGGCCATATTCAAAACCCTCCCTGTGCTTCATAATTTCAAGCATACTTTATGTGGAAAAGTGTGCTTTCCTCATGACCAGAGAGGAGCCCTGGATTGGTCATGAATTATTCATGATTTAATGATATTATATAACTGCTGTATTGCTGTTACCATAGCAACACAAAACCAATTCTTCATGCTTTTTCTCTTGACAGATGAGTATTGAGTCATCTCGTGCCAATGCAGTGAGTTTCAAAGCAAATGACGTGATTATCCATGGCCGCGGATTCAACACATCACTTTCCCTGTATCCTACCCCTTCTAAAGATGTCACTGAGTATCATGCCATCTTAGATGAGCATCACATGATGTCACCATGGAAACTGTCTCCCTATCAGTTCCAGTCCATGCTTGCTGATGTAACATCACTTCGTATCCGGGCAACGTATTACCCATTGTCCTCCAGGGGCAGTGTGAATTTTAAAAACATCTCATTGGCTAATGCTGTTGAGAACAAAATGGCACCTTTGTCCGATCAAGTAAGGAATGTAGAGAATGCGACATGTCAACAAAATTACACTGGACTTTCCTGTGAAAAGTGTGCTACAGGTATAACATATTTCATTTTAATGCTTTCCACAGCATTTCAGTCTAGAGTACTGTGTTGTTTAATATGTTGATAATTAAACTTTATTGCCGTTGACAAACGTTTTTTAAAAGGTTGCTTTTATTGTTGCTACCTTTACCATTATTGTTCTATCCCTGCATCATTATCTTATGTATACTATATCTATTGATGGTTTTCAACCATTCCCAGGAGAGTGAGTGGAGCAAAAGGGTCCACCAGTCACAGTGGTGGTTTTCTTTTGAAAAGTCCACCAGCATGGCTGCCATGTCTTTTGTTTAAATTGTCTCCTGGGAATGCTTGAAAACCATCTATATCTATTTTTTTATTTACTATATCTTCATTGTCCTCATCACAACTTCTTTCTCTTCATTGCATTGCCATCATTAATCAGTGTCATAAACACCCATCTTTTTACCCATATCTTTCTTCTCATTTGGTACCTGTTACCCTTGTTACTCCACTTGTATTGTACTTGCAATGGTTGTACTTCTACCCCTTTGTTTCCTTTTTTATCATCTTCATGTATATCCCATCTTAGTTACTTAGTAATAACTTTGAGATTGATGTTTTTACTCTATAGGATACAAGAGAGAAATCCCAAATGGTGATCCGTTTGGTCGTTGTATTCTCTGTAGCTGTAATGGTCGTAGCTCTACATGTGACGGCCAAAGTGGTAACTGTACAAACTGTCAGGTTGGTACCTATGGTGATCGGTGTCAAAACTGTGAGAATAATGTACTTGGACCAAACTGTACAGAATGTAAGCCAGGTTACTGGGGACTGTCAAGATCTGGATGTAAAGGTAGAAACCAGCACCATCAATGATATCAATAGTGAATTCACCTGATCCACGTCCACCTGTACACATGCTCTTAGAATACACTCAAAGCAGATGGTTTGTGTAGAGCCTCATGGCCTTTTGAAGCAGGGCCATACAAATAGTTGTAATTAAATTCTCTTTTACATAGCCTCAATGACGCCTAAAATATCCAGCAGTCACAACTGTCAACTGATAATATCCATAACATTTGATTTAACAAGGTGCTATTTTATTTCTTAGCGTGTTCTTGTCACACTCCTGGTACATGGTACAGTAACAGCACTATGTGTGACAAAGTCACAGGACAATGCTCATGTAACGCAACCATGAATGTTGATGGAAGACAGTGTGACAGGTGTAAAGAGAATGCTTACAATGCATCAGAAGGCATCTCTGACTGCCGTGGTATGAACATAATAGTGATGATGATGGTGATGATGGTGGTGTTGATGACTACTTTGTTATGTACATAATAATAGTGATGATGATGGTGATGATGATGGTGGTGATGATGGTGGTGATGATGGTGATGACTGCTGTGGTATGTACATAATAGTGATGATGATGATAATGGTGATGACTGCTGTGGTATGTACATAATAATAGTGATGATGATGGTGGTGATGATGGTGATGACTACTGTGGTATGTACATAATAGTGATGATGATGATAATGGTGATGACTACTGTGGTATGTACATAATAGTGTTGATGATGATAATGGTGATGACTGCTGTGGTATGTACATAATAGTGATAGTATTGGTGATTATGATGATGATGATGATTACATGTACAGTTGTGATGGCCATGCCCATGCCCATGGAGATGCGATTACAAAGAAAGGGCGAATGAGGAAAAAAAGAGTTGCTTGAAGACGTTAACAGTTGATGACAACGATTTTATGAAATGTGTTTTCCTTTCTTATTTTTAGAATGTTCATCGTGCTATGGGTTTGTTCAAACTGATGTCCATCATTTAAGAACACAGAAAACTCAACTCACCAACTTCACAAGGGACCATGCCCAACACCCAGTCATGCAACACTCTAAGACATTCAGTACTAGACTACAAGAAGTACTAACTTCAGTCCGTTCTTTGATAACGACAGTGGCTGACGCTAAGACTAATGACTCCACATTTGCCGTTCAGTGGTCAGCATTAGGGAAGGAGTTGGACTCCTTACAAATTAAAGTGAACTTTAACCTGAGTGGTGCTGTCAATTCATCGTCTGAGATAAGTTCTGATGTCCAGATGAATCATAGATTGATCAGCCAGACGATAATGCAAGTAACTGAACTAGTCAGTAATGGATATAGACTAATGAATACTACTGCTTTACAACGACTTGATGGTTATATGGGAGTACTTGATAACATTGACAGAGAATTGGGTAAGTTGAACAAATAAATGTCTAAATTGAATGATGGAATTAGCCAATGAAAGAATGAAATACCAGTAGGGTGAATTATGCATTTATAAATGAGTAGAATGAAAGGGAATTATTAGATGTAGAATTGGCGTGAATAAAAAAGGTGGAGCAGAAGGACACGAAGGAAGAAGGAATTGTATGGTTACATAAGAAGATACAATAAATTGTTTGATTGATTGTTTCATTGATTCATTGGTTGATTGATTCATTCATTGATTCCTTCATTCATTCATTTATTGATTCATTGATTGATTGGTTGATTGATTCATTGATTCGTTGTTTAATTGATTCATTGATTCATTCATGGATTGATTCGTGGATTGATTCATTGATTGATCGATTGATTGATTGATTGATTCATTCATTCATTCATTCATTCATGCATCATGCATTCATTCATTTATTCATTTATACGTTGATTGATTGGTTCGTTGAATGATTGATTCATTGCTCTCACAGTCCCACTGGCTCAGAAAGCCCAAACTCTGCTCCACTCAACCCAAATGAACAACTACACACTTCAGAAGGGTATCCACCAAGCTGTCAGCCAGGCTAAACTTGCTAACGACCATTCCAAGACTGTGGAAATGAACCATCAAAAGTTTAGTCCTTATCTACCATTGCTGTTGAACAATGCCAGTGTTACCAAAAGACTAGGACTTGAAGCGAACAAGGTGGCTGCACAACGAGTGTTCAATGCCACAGCCGTTCTGAACGAGACCAAAGAGCTGTTACAGAATGTTAGTGCTCCAAACCCAGATAATAAAAAGGTTAGTTAAACGAGCATGCCTGTTCGTCATTAGTGCAAAACTTCAGAATGACTTATATGCCTGAAGCGTGATGACGTTTTACCCCCGTCTCTAGACCAGAATCCTTTCACATTGCATTTGTTCTCTAACTATGACTATCGTTCCTGTATTCTGGAGGGAATAAAAAATGAATATGAAAGGATTTTCAAAACTATTATGGTATAGAGACGGGGGTAAAACATCGTCACACTATCAGTGAGTAAATTCAGAGTGTCAGGTATTCAGTCATGTGCAGTTCTGTAGACTAAGTCCTTAACAGCATCATTGTTTGTCAATGACTATTCCGTTCCATCCGTCTTTAGTTTCGAAACTAAAACGTATGCGACACGATGATGACAGCTGATATTTGCAACAACAGAGTGCCCGTTTTACCGGGTTGTCCATAAAACTTTAATTGACTCTTATCTCGTTTATTCATTTCAATCATATATTTGTTCTTGTCAACAGACTTTACAAGATCTAAATACCCAGTCACGTGACATCACCACAACAAGCACCAACTACATTAACCAATCAATGACTAACTGGTCCTCCAGTACCACAGTCTTTACCCAGGTCTACGTGGCAGTCGCACGTGCGCGGGGATTGGTTGAAGAAGCTGCGCGCATCAAACATAACGTAACGAAGCAACGCGCAAGTGCAGAACTAGCCTATCAGATTGCAACAAACGCTACAGCCTTAGCCAATCAAATACACCGAGAAGCAGTTTTTATGAGGGACGCATTGAAGAATTTTGACTCGATGTCTAAAGAGGTCCAGCTTCGTGCTAATAACTCATTAACGAAGGTCTTCGGAATTGAACGAGGGATCACCGAAGTTATTACGAACGCTAGTTCCGTGAATGCATCGGTCCACGAAGCTGTAATAGCGTCAAGGAGAGCCGTTCAGCTTGCTACTGATACAAAGAAACTAGCTGAAGATGAAATGATGGTATGCATTGTAATAATGTACTATTATCATCGTTGTAATCATCATTGTTTGGTTGTAATTGTGTTACGCTGATCAGTCATCAACACCCAGCAATTCATCATCAGTACCATTGCTCTTTCCTTAAGTAGCATCATTCACACCGGTTAGGATCACTATAACACCAGTTATAATCATCATCAACTTTATCATCATCATCACCGTTATCACCAATATCATCATCGATGTTATCATCATCAACATTATCATCATCACTACTATCACCACTGTCTTCATCATCCTAGCATAATATAAATAAGATCGTCATGGTTGGTCAATGTCATCATCTATGTTATCATCGTCATCACTATCATCATCATCCTTACCATATAAAACATATATAAGCTCATGTCTGATCAATATCATCATCTATCCTGCAGGCTATTACCAAAGCCCTAGCGCGTGCACAACGACTCGAACAAGAAACTAAAGCCAAAGAAGAAGTGATAGCCAATCAGACAGTCCGTAACTACATCAGAAACGAGATTGAACCAATTGAAAAACTGTGTGAAAACCTGACCAATGCCGCCAACGAGATATCTAAGAAAGCTACCGAATCGCTACGACAAGCAAACGAAACAGACGCTAAAAGCCGACGCGTTGTTGATCAACTACGCACAACATCAATGGACAGTGAATCGCTGAGCTTGTCAAATGAAAATGAGGCAGAATTCAAGGCATTGACAGCAAAGATAGAACAGGTTAGACAGAGGTTTGTGAGTCTTAATATTAAACCAAGTGTAACCGAACTTCAAGCCAAATTACAGGAACACAAAAGCAAATACCAAGAGTATACGAATAAAAAAGATAGGTTACAGTCAGAGATTGGCCAGATGAGGAGGTTGGTCAAATCTTTTGCGGTCCTTAATAGACAGTGCTGACTGTTTTAATTAGATTGCCATGTACAAAGCGTTCACGCCAGAATAGAATAGTTTCTGAGTGCAACCAATTCTTATTACTCCAGATTTTCCAGTATGTGAAAAGCATGGAGTAATGTAAAACTCTTTTTATCAGTCTTTTAATGTGTAGGTAGGTTGTAGAGTAGAGTAGAGTAGAGTAGAGTAGAGTAGAGTAGAGTAGAGTAGAGTAGAGTAGAGTAGAGTAGAGTAGAGTAGAGTAGAGTAGAGTAGAGTAGAGTAGAGTAGAGTAGAGTAGAGTAGAGTAGAGTAGAGTAGAGTAGAGTAGAGTAGAGTAGAGTAGAGTAGAGTAGAGTAGAGTAGAGTAGAGTAGAGTAGAGTAGAGTAGAGTAGAGTAGAGTAGAGTAGAGTAGAGTAGAGTAGAGTAGAGTAGAGTAGAGTAGAGTAGAGAATGAGAGCAAAACGATGAAGTTATCCATCGGATAACATTTCCTTATAATTGATTTACTGGGTAGAGATTGGTCCATTTGATATTCAGGCTTCTTTCAACCATCCCTGATAACATATGATAAGTTTGACATGTTAAAAATGGTTGCGGGATTTCAAACAAAATTGTAGCAGAAATAGATGAAATCATATCACATCGAAAGGGCATGCTATTCACGTATTGTAAAAGCAGTCTAGAAAATTTTAAACGGTAATGGTCAATCATTTACAACCCACCAAAAAAAATTAACAGATAACATTCTGCCGTGACTTTGCACACGTTCTATCGCTGGTGCAATGTCATGTAATTTCCTTGGTTATTCTATGCACGAAATCAGCAGTCAAGCTGAGGCTTCAATGCAATGATGTACAGATTAGAAAGTAAACATAAATCTCTCGGTGGTTTTAAAATAGTTTGTTTTTCATCAGTTGTAAAAGATGTGTGTAATTTGGACACCGTAAAGCGATACTGACGTTTCGGACGTCGGAGCTCACACTAGTATTTTGCTAGTTTTTATGTAACTGCATGTTATATCAGTTGGTTGGAATAGTTGAATGGCTGAAAACACGTGAATAACAAAATAATATTAAAATAAATATCAAATATATAATTAAACTTTATAAACCTGCAGAACGTGTAGCACTATAACTAGTGACAAGAGATAGAGCTATGACAACTGTCCCCGGAACCCATCAGGAACCCCGCTAGTGCTATTTTTAGAAACCAGGCTATTTTTAGTCTGTTACCATGCAATCCCGCTAAAACCTATTTTTAAGAGAAAAACGACATGCAAAACATGTTAATATATCCAGCATTGTTAAATTTTTCTTTTGAAAATTTGAAGAACTCTTCTCTGGTACCGTTCTTAAACAACTCGTCGAAACTCGACAGCAATCAATAGACTTAACGGGGCTTATGATGAGTGCAAAGCCCAGTATGGGGGATAGGTTCTCTTAGCTTATTTTCTCTTGCTGTTAATTCAAATAAAAGGTTTTATAATTTAAAAACATTGTTTCGATTGTTTTGTTTATTGCAAAATGGGTGTGCCCGAGCGTTATCTATTTTAATGCGCTAATGAAATGTAATTGTAATCATGGCTGTATAACTAATAAATTATTATTATTAATTCGAAAAGCAGATAAAAACGACTAAAATAGGAAGGCTGTTTAAATGTGAGTACTCGCTCAGACGTACGAGGGGAATTTTGGTTTCGAAAATATAAAAATAGATAAAAGTTAATATGCTAGAGAGATCATTATTCTGTACACATAGTATGCGTACAAACATTGCTAACCTCCTCCCCCAGGTGTTAGTTGGGGATCTACGATCTTCAAGAAAAAAAATATTTGAAATCTTTGGCAAAATGTGTGTTAAATTTGTTATTGCGCAGCCATTTTGAGAGTTTTAGCGGGTGTCCAGGTTACTTGAGGGAATATAAAGTTTTCTGTCTGTTGGGGCCTGGTTTTCGTAAGGCTTGTGTGCTTAGTGATGAGTGTTTGCTCCCCGTCGCGACTTCTTTCGTTGAACTGTAGGAATGTAATTACTGTTCAAGTCAATGTTTTATAGCTGACAGGATTTTAAAGCTCAAGATTACCTTATACAAATAGAAACGGTTTTGCTGTACTGAAATGCTCAAACAAATTTGCTGTGTAAATCCAAGGAAGGAATTAATGTAAACCACCGAACACTGTTTGCAATAAATTTAGCAACAACTTATTTCCTGAAAGAAAAAAAACTCTTAAAAAAAGTTGTTATGCCTTTGGAATCAAAAGTATCAGCTTGAAGGTTTGACGCAAAATCTCTAGTAAAAACATAGATGACTAAATTGAAGAAAGTATAGAGGTAAAAACTAGTAAAAAATACTAGCAAGGAAGAAAGTATAGATTTAGTTTTGAAACTCCGTGCAAATGACATAAAAGGTTTCTAGGGGCTGAATAATTGTATTTCAAAACACTGAAAACGAAAATCTTCGTAAGCATTATATGCGTATTATTGTTTTTTCTTTTCTTTTTGAACTGCTTCAACAAATCTTGTTTTTGCTGTAATTTATATGCCGCAGAAAAAAATATATTTCAGACGCAAAAAAAAGCCTTTTTCTTCTTGTACCTTTTTATATAAAATTACTGTTTTTTTTTTTTTGTTTTTTTTTTGTTTTTTTTTTTTCAAATAAGTACATATATTTGGCTATTCCCAAGAGAAAGTGAACTCGGTACGTTACGAAAAAAAATCCAAAGACCTATGTAATCTCCACTCAAATCTTTCCGCAAAAACCAATAAAGACATTCCTTTTCAAACTCAAGAGTTTTTTTTTCATCCTAATGACTCAAATTGTTTGATCTGTCAGGTCAATACTCGAGAAAGAAAAATTTTCCGGCCGTTACGTATGAGCTGCATTCAAACGAGATTATAAAGCCAGTCGTCATAGCAACGCACATAACAACGCAGTATATTTTAAAGTCATGCTCGCGTGTCGTAATGTCTATCTGAATAATAACTGTGCATTCGTTCGTTATGTTGTAAATCTTGCTTTGAACGTGTAATCACAATACAGCTGGGTGAATTCTAAACCATCGACACTTCAAAGCTAATTTAAGTTAGGAGGACAGAGGAAAATTCCGGAGCTCTTTGTGAAGTTTAACTTCGTAGAGTTCGTTGGCTTTGAGCATGGCTCGACTTGTCGTCTTGGTATTTGCAACATTACTAATCAGGAATATATCTTGTGAATGTTACGACGAGAAAGGTGGCGATGCCAACGATCATGTGTGTATTCCAGGACATTTCAATATAGGAAAAGCTCCACTGTCTACTATTACAGCAACCAGTACTTGTGGCGATCCACCGGCAACAGCTTGTAGGTTGAAACCGCTTAATGGATGCGAGAAATGCAACAGTTCCGATCCTAAATTAAGGCATCCAGTGGAATATATCGTCGATAATGATTTTTCAACTTATTGGCAGTCTGAAACGTGGTGGGAATGGTATCAAACTATTAAAGATAGACCAATACAAGTTAATGTAACGTTGACTTTTAACAAGAGTTTTGATGCCACCGGTCTTGTCGACTTGACCTTCGCTTCTGCTCGTCCTTTCGGCATGATCTTGGAGAAATCAAGTGACTTTGGTGCAACTTGGACTGTGCTACAGTATTATGCGAGTGATTGTCAAAAACGGTTTAGTTTACCGAAATCGGAGCCTATGGACTATAGGCAATATGATTTAAAAGCTTACTGCACTGAAGAATACAGCCAGATCGCACCGCAGAGGGGCGGTAAAGTTTTATTTGATTTCAAAACTCGCTATGACTCTGAAAAAGATTTCTTCAGACCAGAGATTCAAGACTATATCCATGTTACTAATCTAAGATTCCAGTTACAGTACCCAGCCTCGGAAGGGTTCGAAGTTAACGATAAGAGTGAAAGTGTCTTGAACCAGTTATTCTACGCCATATCAAACTTGGATATAGTCGGCCGTTGCCGCTGCAATGGACATGCATCGTTCTGTCTTTACAAAGACATAACTCAATGTGAAGACTGCAGGCATTTTACCACTGGTATTAACTGTGATAAATGCTTGCCTCTGTATAATAATCGTACTTGGATGCCTGCAACATCGAGATATGATCCTAACCCATGTCAAAGTAAGTCAAACATAAAATGTTATGAATTATTATGAACTATGTTAGGCATGTACTTTAAAATATTCCCAAGAGGAAAAGCTGAAAGTTTGCAGTAAGTTGGTATTACTTATTATTTGTGTGGGTGTTTTTTTCTGTGTGTATATATTTCATTAATGATAAATTTTCATGTGTTATTTGTTGGCAATGTTTCGTATCGTTTGATTAAACTCGTGTTTGCTGTCATTCATACTACGTGTAATTAGTCAAGTTAACTTTTGTACTATAATTTGTTTCGATTTTAGTTTGTAATTTAGTGAAAGTTTCTTGATTTTATATCAAATATTTATCTACAAATTGTAGATACAACCTAATTCTTCGACAGAAAGATCCTGAAATCAAGTAGTCGAATTTCGCGATCGAACTTTTTTTTAAATGTATCAATTTCAGTCAATTTTGAGACCGTTTTGAGCTGGCTTTTCTACAAATTACGTGTTTATTTTTCCCTTTTCAAATCATCGACAAAATTGGTACAGAATAAATCCCATGAAGATTAGCTTAAAATTAACTTTAAAAGAAATAAAATTTATCAACACTATAGATATTGTTATTGTTTTTTTAAGTCTATTCCACAAAATGTATTCAAAACAAATGGAAAAATTAAAAAGAAAAAAGAAGAAAGTAAACAAGAACAAAAATTAATTATAAGATTCGCAAGATTTCAATAATTGAGTTGAATGTATTATTTTTAATGTTTTTTTTTTCCTTCAAATTTTGCAAAATGTAGTCGAAACTCATCTTTCATTTTTTTTCCTGATTGTTTATCATTTTGGACTATTTGCTTCTGAAATATCGTTATGTCATTAAAGTGAGGAAATATACTCTTTGCGAAGTTCGCTGTATCTATTTTAAGTTAATAAGCCAAGCTTTTTTCCTTTGTTTCCTGTTCCAAGACTGAGTCATACTGTGAAGGTTTATAGTTTATTATATTACACCAAGTCACTGCATCCATTCAATATGGCTGAATTGATTGATGGTATTTGTTATACAACAGTTTTCAATTTTTCAATGTAAGGTACTAAAGTAAGTGACAAAGTAATATTTTGTTATCATTAATCCACAAAATTTATAACTATGGATTTATGGTTGCAAATTAAAAATGTTCCGATTAGATTCAGAAAAAAGAATGTATTAATTCTTATCATTTATATATTTATCAATCCATGTATTAATTTGTTTACAAATTCATCTATCTATTTATTTATGCATTCATGTATTTTTTCTCTCGTTCACATGTTTATCTATTCATTTGTTTTTTATTTATTTATTTATTTATATATTGCAATTAATTTTGTTTTAGAGTGTGAATGTAATGAGCATGCAGATGCATGTGAATTCAACAAGAATCTTGGTTATGGAGTCTGTCAAGACTGTAAACATGACACTACTGGACACTTTTGTGAGGAATGCCAGGACAAATTCTATCGTAACACTAGCCTTTCACTAAAACATCCAGAGATTTGTCTACGTAAGTACAATTTGTGGTAATTATAAATCCTGTATTCGGTAATATTCTCAACTGGTGTAAAACAACCAGTTGGCTTGGTTGACAAGGTGTGTGCTAGTTCCGGAGAGGGAATTTGGGCTAGATCCTTGGCAAGCACACTTCAGCCTAGTTCCTGTATAATCGCTCACGATCGCCGGATTGGTCAAAATGATGTCAGCAATAGTCAGCTATTGTATGGAAACACTTTTCAGCGATAGAAACACATGGAAACAATTGTGTATTAACATTTTTTGAGAAAATTGTTGTCGCCGCGACAGAATTTTGTTGCTGCGACTTGCCGCATGAAATCCAACCAGTTGATATTGTTGAACCATTGCACACTGAGGCGACATGTCGCAGGGACAAGTAGCTGCAACTTGTCTCCTAGTGTGTAGCAGCCTTTACACTTCCAATTAGACCAACACCGGTTTTGTTGTTGCCGTGACAGAATTTTGTTGCTGCGACTTGCCACATGAAATCCAACCGGTTGATATTGCTGAACCATTGCACACCGAGGCAACATGTCGCAGGGACAAGTCACTTGTCTCCTAGTGTGTAACGGCCTTTACACTTCCAATTAGACCAACACCGGTTTTAACTTTAAATATTCCATATCACTATTCTCAAAGAAAATGTCCCAGTTGTGTGAATGACCATTGAAACAAAATCTCTCTAGCTTCCATATATTTATTTCATTTATCTGTTTGAATTCTTATAAATGTTGTTATGGTTTATTTCAGCTTGTAACTGTTTTCAAAAAGGCATATTAAACAATGGAACTTGTCATGTGTCCACTGGACAATGTGAATGTCGTCAGAATGTTACAGGACGACGGTGTGATCAGTGTGTTGATACATATTATGGGTATACTGTAGATCCTGTTGGACATTGTACAGGTAGGGTGTCATTATAATCATCAACACCATCATCATTATAAATGTCATTATCATTACCATCATCATAACCATCATCATCAACACCACTATCATCAACACCACCATCATCATAACCATCATCATAACCATCATCATCAACACCACCACCATCAACACCACCATCATCATAACCATCATCATAACCATCATCATCAACACCACCATCATCAACACCACCATCATCACAACTATCATCATTTTCATCATCACCTTTTATCATGAACATCATCGCCTTTATCATCAGCATCATTATCTCACACTATCATCACAAAAAAGTGTGACTAACCGAGTACCCCCCCCCCCCTCCCTCCTGCCAACAGTAGCACTTACAGTCAACGCACTTCACGCATGAACGGTAAACTTCAAGATTTGAAATGAATAATCAATTGTTAGAAACGAATACTCGAATCTTCGTTTGAATACAGGACTATTAAAATGAATATTCCAACCTTAAATTTTTTGAATCAAATGTTTATTTGGTCTTTTGATTATACATAAACGTTTTCGATGCAGAAAAAAAAAATCTGACACAAAAATGAAATGTGAGTCGTCGAGACGTCAAAACAAACCAGTCGACCACTGATTACACAATGTTCGTTGAAATATGGCGAAAAACAAGGAGCGAGGATTCATTGATATGTATAATGGTTGTGAAAGTATTTCTAAAATTTCCAAAAAAATTGAAAATGTCTAAAGGGACTGTGTCAAAACATAGTTAGTAGAGGGGAATGGTTAGGAAACCCGGCAAACTTCAAAGGGGGAAACAATAGGCATTCATCTGAGGTTGAACAGGGACGTCACGTGATCACGAGGGTGCACACTCTCGATCATAACAACAAACATGGCGGACGGTTTAGAGAATTTGTCCTTGATTGGCGATGATTTTGAGGCTGTTTTTAGACTTACTAGAACAAAAATACTGAAACACTACCGTCTTCACGGATCGATCGAGCCATTTTCTTGCGGTGGGAAAAATCCATCACTAATTACCGACAACATTCTAGAGTTAATAGAAATATTCAAAATACTTAAACCAAGCGTTACTGCAACTGAAATTCGTCATAGACTGATAAGAGACGGAGTTTAAATACTACCTCAGTCATTCTTCCCACGATACTAACTGCAAAAACAGACACAGCAGGATAAAACGTTGAGAAGCTAGTCTGTCTCGAAATGAAACTGACAAGATATGCAAACTAATCATTTCAGTACCCAATGCCGATAAAACGCAGAGGCTAATAACAACCTTAATAGTAAAAACGTTTTTGATAATACGAAAAAGAAAAAAATATTAATCAAATCTTTATTTTGGACATATGTTTCTTCGTTTTATTCTTTGAATAATCATTTCCAATTTTTCATTCTTCCGTTTGAATAATGGAACATTCATTTTGAATAATCCAAGAATCGCAAAAAATGTGTTCATGCGTGAAGTGCGTTGACTGTAATAGATAATTAATCTAAAACTATATTATATCCATCTTTCTTTCAGCTTGTAAATGTGTCCAGTTTGGCACAGTGAATGGTTCATTAAACTGTCATCAGACCTCTGGGCAATGCTTTTGTAAACCTAATGTCAAACAGCGTACATGTTCACAATGTAAAGATGGTTTCTATGACTTCCCATCTAATATAACCATGGATTGTTTGAAATGTGATTGTGATTATGGTGGGTCTGCTTCAGGAATTTGTGACAAAATCAATGGTGAGTCATAGCAAAAACTACAATCCAAAACAAAATATATGCGACAAATGCATTTTTTCCTTCACTAAACAATATCCCCTCTCCCCACCCTCCTAAACAATTTTGAACAGCAAATTTAACTCATTTGCTTTCAGAGGCACTTTCTGAAGTCAATATTGTATTCGGGATGGGACGATTGGGGAGAAGAAAAAAAAAGGGAAGAAAAAGTGTTAAGTTCCAAAGATTTTGTCCAAGGTTGTAGTTATCATGCCATAATACAAATTACATGTGGCATAATGATTGAAGATAGCTTTTATCGACATTGCTATCAATGATATCAAAATCATCCATTATCACTACCATTGTTATCATCTTTATCATTGTTGTTAAGATCACTGAATACTATCATAACATAATAATAATTATGCAATTATTAAAAAGGAGAAAATAACACACTTTAATGTTATTCCAAATTGAAAACTTATGATTTATTTTTCTCTTGTCCAGGAAATTGTGTATGCAGAAAGAACATCCAAGGAATGAGGTGTACCGATGTCCTTCCTGGTTACTTTACTGGTAGTTTCACATACTTTAAAACTGAAGCAGAGCAGTCATCAGGCAATTATCTATACACATCCAATACCAATGACCTTAGCAAGTATTTTACCGGTACTGGATATGGCAAGATTATTCCTGGACAGTATATTGACTTTAAAGTCAACAGTGGTACTGACTTCAATGGGTTTATAATGTTGAGATATACAGACCCCTCACAAGGTAAGGACTGATTGTTGATTGATGGGTTGATTGATTGATTGATCAATGGATTGATTGATTGGTTATTTGGTTGGTTGGTTAATGGAGTTATTGATAAGACTGATTGATTGATTGGTTGATTGATTGATTGATTCATTGATTGATTGATTGATTGATTGATTGATTGATTCATTGATTCATTGAAGGATGTATGGATGGATGGATTGATTGGTTGATTGGTTGGTTAATGGAGTTATTGATTAGATTGATTGATGGATTGAATGAATGACTGATTGATTGATTAGTTGTTATCTGATTAGTAAACTGACTCATTTACTTGATCATTAATATTACAATATAAATCACCAGCTAATATTGGAGTCCAAGTCAAAGTGACTGCCACAGGAACTGCAACGTGTGTTGGTATATCTAAAACATTCACCATCACAAACCTACAAAAAGCTAAAGGACAGGCATGGAAATCTTCTGAAGCACTTTCAATCTGTAAAGGCCAACAGATTTCCTTCAATGTATCCTACTCTAACCTTGCCCCATCAAATGCTTCAATAGAGATAGACTCTCTTATTCTCTACCCTGACATCAAAGATACAAGGATTTATAAGATAGCAAATGCTGAAGGTGATGCTCATGGCTTTGACAAAAATACTATTGTCAGTTGCTGGACTAACTGGACAACTATAGCTGGTGCAAGTCAAAGTCAACCAATTTGCCAGAATATCTCATTCTCAGCTATGGCACAAGTCTTAGATGGAGCTTTGCGTAAGTAGAAATAATCATCTAACAGTTCCTGTTTTACATTAAAAGTGTGGTGTTGCTTTTATAAATGTTTGAAAGAGATGTATAGGATGTTGGTGAGGAGGAGCAGTCCCCCTCATGTGCAGCACCTCTGCTGTATATCATATAAAATATGTATGGTATTCATGTATGGTATTAATAGTTAATAATTGTTGTGAATTGTTTCATTTGCAGCATGCGGTTGCAGCCGTGTTGGTTCATTGTCTAATACAACATGTGACCACCATGGTGGACAGTGTCAATGTAAGCCAGGTGTTACAGGAAGAACATGTGATCAGTGTATGCCTGGGTATTACAACCTGACTTCCGAAGGATGCACTGGTATGTTCATACTTGTTGGATTATTGTTCATATACATTTGCAGTTTATTTGTTTGGTGAATAACCTGTGGACTTTATCTTTTAGTTTATTCTTAACTCTTAGTTGACTCCTTTTGTTAATTTATTCATCCATCCATTCATTTATTCATTCATCCATCCATTTATCCATTCATTCATTTGTTGGTTCATTCGCTCATCCATTCATTCGTTCATTCATTCATCCATTCATCCATCCATTCGTTTGTTCATTCACTCATCCATTCATTCGTTCATTCATCCATCCATTCATTCATTTATTCAACCATTCATTCATTTGTTCATTCATCTATTCATTCATTTATTCATTTATTTGTCTTTAAAATTATCCTTATTTTATTCAAAATTTGTTCATTCATTCACCGATTCATCCATTTCATTCATCCTCTTTGTATCCTCTTTTGCAGCCTGTAACTGCAGTGACGTTGGTTCACACCATCCTGTATGTAATGCAAACACTGGGCAGTGTCCATGTAAACCAGGTGTCATCACTCGTACTTGTGACAGATGTAACCATACCTACTATGGTTTTAATACTGGTAAAGGCTGCGTAGAGTGCAAGTGTAATGCCAGTGGGTCAGTGGATCTGCAGTGTCATGGGGATACTGGTGTGTGTCCATGTAAGAACAGTACAGATGGCGACAAGTGTGATAGATGTAGACATGGCTATTATAACTATACAACAAAAGGATGCCAGTAAGTAGAAGGAATAGTTGTATAATGATAATAATGATAATGACGGTGACAAGATGGCGACAAGTGTGATAGATGGCTACACATGGCTATACAACAGATGGATGCCAGTAAGCCATCATAGTGGTTGTGGTGATGGAGAATGGGATAAAATGGGTGATGGTGATATTGAAAATGGTGATAGTGATTCTAAGAACGATTTTGAATAGTTCATAATATGGTAATAACTGATAGTAGTGCTGATGGTGTTAGATGATGGTTATTTTAACTAATAGTAGAACAGAAGGATGTCAATAAGTCAATGTGATGATGCAGTGGTTATTGCAACGACGGTGATGATGACAGTGATTATTAAGCTAATAATAATAATAATAATAATAATAATAATAATAATAATAATAATAATAATGCTATTATAAGGCTAATAATAACTTAACAAGTGTCAGAGGTAAAAGTAATGAATTCAAAGTTTGTGTTGATAATTTTAATTTTGTGGTGATTTTTTGGTGGTATTGATTATAACGATGGTGGCATTTTCTCAACAGGCCTTGTCATTGTGATAAAGATGGCTCCAGTTCAGAACAGTGTAATCTCCAAACTGGCAAGTGTGAATGCAAAGACAATGTCAAAAACACTGAAAAATGCAATGTGTGCAAACAAGGCTTTTACAATCGAGATAGGAACAATCCTTCAGGCTGTACGCCATGTTTTTGCTATGGCCGATCCTCCAACTGTACCTCAGCCAAAGGTTATGTTAAATCAGTCATTGAACGAAAACCAAATTCTACATTATGGCAAGTAAATAGAGGGGGAGTCTTCAACGGACCTAAATTGACAAAAGACGGTACCTGGAGATTTGACTTTACTGCCAACTCAAAAGGCAGTCTTTTAATAAAGCCAGATATATCTGGTGTCCTTCTTAACTCTTACTCACAGTTCTTCACCTTTGAGCTAAAGTTTACAACAAAGGAAAGTACCAATGTTGATCTCAGTGTTCTGTTTGAGATAAGCGACGGCAGACCAGAACTCGAGTTTCCTCTTAGCCCTAAACCTTCTGTTAACATTTCAACATATAAAGTTCTTCTTCATGAGAAGTTCTGTAAAAGGGCGATAACAGCACGGCAGCTACAAGAATCTTTAGCACATGTTGTTAATACAAAGCTCAAGGCAGTGTTCAATTCATCTGGTTCTATGGGGATTGTTAGCGCCAAGCTAGGTACAGCTATAAAGGGCGCCAGTGGAGAGTATGCTGGTAATGTGGAGAATTGTACTTGCAATGAAGGCAATTATACTGGATTGTCATGTCAGCTGTGCAGTCAAGGTACGTCTGTATAGTCCAGTTTCATGTTCTTCATTGCTCAGGCTAAGCCTCGATAGTATGTGATATATTCTTTTGTACGAGGTACATCCCGTGGGAATGCACCAATCCAAAAACAATATAGATATCAATGGTTTTGTCTGGACTGTTTTGTTGATTTACTTACAATTGAGGCTTAGCCTGAGCAATGACGAATTTGAAAATGGTCTGTTACTCTTGAAAAATACAAAAGTATTTGGTAGCTTATCGTTTACTAGACCGATTCAAACAACGTCTTCTCATCACGGGTATTTTGTCTTTCAATGTTAGGCTATATAGGCACATATATCACATTTTCTTTTGCATTTTCGATGTATTATCATTCTTAGACCTCATTACACGTAAGCTATTAGACGTTAGTTACACTTTAGGCTTATTTTCGTGTGAGTGGGAATGAATACCGTATCGTATCGTAAAGGTCGTTTCTAAGAAAACATTTTCGAATTTTCTGCATCGTAGCCGTACCGAAGGCGGTTCTATTTGATGGAGCCAGGTTGTTGAAAACCACTCTAAAACCACTCTAAAACCCCTCTTAAAACAATTCTAAACCCACTTTAAAACCCCTCTGAAACCACTCTAAAACCACTCTAAAAACAATTCTAAAATCACTCTAAAACCACTCTAAAACCACTCTATTATCATCTAACCTGTATATCTATCTTCCAACAGGCTACACTCGTTTTCCTAACATGAAAACACCAGTCAACCCACCACGGTATAATGCACGTTGTGAACTGTGTAGCTGTACCAACAGATCCAAAGACTGTGATGCTGAGACGGGCCAGTGTACAAACTGTAGAACTGGTTCAAAAGGTTATTTCTGTGGTGAATGTCAAAATGGTGTAGATAATAGAACGGATTGTATGCAGTGTCGTCCTGGGTATTATGGACTGTACTTAAACAAGTTCAGTGGATGTGGACGTAAGTACAACGTTTTTGATCATTTGAGTTCAAGTCTGTTGAAACTCCAATTCCAGTTTATTTCGCTCCATGCATGTAAGTGAATCCAGAATCCACTCAACATTTACTGTTTCCAGAATCCTTCACGTGGAATCCTGAATCTAGAACCTTGGAATCAGGAATCCAAACCCTTACTGGAATTCCTTACATGAGACAATGTATTCATTCGTAAACTATTGTTCATTTCAGCTTGCAACTGTATTCTTTCCAATACCCTATACAGCAATCAGAGTGTGTGTGCATTTGACGATGGCCAGTGCAACTGTAAAGGCAATATCTCTGGCCGTATATGTGATCGATGTCATGAGAATGCTTACAATAACACACAAGGACAGTGTATAGGTAAGAATCAAATATATCCCTGATAATCAACAACAACCACAAACAATCAATGTAGACTTTATTACCAACCATCATCACCACTATCACCATCTTCATCAACATCACTATCATCACCACTATCACCATCATCATCACCACAACTGTCATTACCACCGTACCATCATCATCAACATCTCCAACATTTTATCTCTACAATTTTATTATCATTAATCCAATGTAACTTTCTTACTCTAGATTGTCCCATTTGTTATCGTCTTCTCCAAGTGTTCGTCCACGAATTACGTCGTAACATCACCAAACTAGAAGGTGCACTCGACAGCTTACGAAACGGTGGCTCAGGCGATGAAACCTTCGAAACACGTCTTGTTCAAGCCGAACGAAGCGTCCGTCTTCTCGTTGATAAAGCTAAGAACTCTACAGGCATCGAACAAGGTCTTCACGACGAGCTGGTCCAATTAAATCAGACGCTAGACACTATGGAAGCATTGCTGAAAAACACTGTGATGCCAGGAGTGACGTCGTTAGAGGGTGTGGTCACAACCGTGTCACGTGATCGAAATAGGACAGCAGAGTTGATTGCCACCACGGAGAAGATGGTTAATGATGCGTACGCATTACTGAACTCGTCCATTAAGCTTTTAATAAACCAAGCGGAACAGTCTGACCAGATTCTTCGACAGATCAAACCTTCTCTTGAAGCGTTCAGAGTCGAGGCATTGAACCTTACGGGAACACAGAACAGTACCGCTCAAGATATAATCACTAAGACCAACATGGCTGACAAACTAGTTCGTGATTCCAACTCTATCTCATCGAAAACGTTGATAGATCACAACAAGAACGTTGCAACTATCCACAAACTGCTAGCAGATTATCAAGTTGCGAAAAATCTTGCTATTCAAACGAACAGCACGGCAAACGTGCTCTTAAAGAATTCAACCACTGTGTTGAAAAATGCCAAGCTGGCCTTAGACTCCGACATGGCTTTAAACACAACTAATAAAGCAGAATTACAAGCTGTGCTATCCACCATGCAGTCACTGACTAATAACGCTACTACTGCGATTAAAGATATTGAGAGATATAACAACGAATACAAGAATGTGATGGACACGGTTGAAACGTCCGTTAGAGAGACAGCAGTCATCATGGCGCAAGTCACTTCATTAAGCCAAGACGCGACTTGGATGCTCAACGAGGCAAAACGCGCAGAGGCTGAAGCAAAAGCTGCAGTAAGCTCAGCATCGAAGACGCACCAAGATGCTAAAGACATGCTTGAGATTCTACAGACTTTTAAAACCAAAGCGAACCAGTCCCAGCAGCTTGCTGCCACCGCGCTTGACAGGTCTAAAAATGCGAACCAAACCAGTCGAGAGGCTATTGCATACTCTGAGAGGATTAATGCATCGATACAAGCTACTCTTAAGATAGCTATGCAAGGGATTAATACTGCTAGGAGAGCGAGAGACTTGTCCAAAACAGAAAACCAGGTAAGCTGTGAATGAACGACGGGATGGGTCATATGGATAGAAATGCTAGTGGCTTGGTGATTGAATACATGAATGAATAGAATAAGTTAAATGGATCTGAAATCTTGGATGCCCTAATATATATATGAATGAATGAATGAATGAATGAATGAATGAATGAATGAATGAATGAATGAATGAATGAATGAATGAATGGATGAATGAATGGATGAATGAATGAATAGATGAATGAATGGATGAAGTTGAATTGATGTTGTTGAGATGACTGGGTGGATGAATGAATGACTAAATGTATATAATTAATCATAAGGATCTGATAGATGCAGGATGAGTTAATGATGACTGAATACTACTTAAGGTAGTACCGGATCTTCAGAAATCGTAAATGAATTTTTTTTTAATTCTGTCATTTGAAGATTATTGTTATGGCATTCAAATACTGGAAAAAAATTATGTGGTCACCGTATTGGTTTTCGAGATATCAAGACGTCAAAAAGTGTGATTTATCAGTTTTCCGCGCGTTTTTACAGAAAATCTACCTCAATCAATAAATTCAAATCACTCCCATCCATTTATAGAAGAAAAGCAAAAACCTGTTCCAAAATATAGGTATTGAGTTTAGAAAACATATCAAAATAAAAAATTCTTCCAATATTTTATAAGTAGTGTAAAAAATAAATTGTAGTAAGCAACATTCCTTGTATTCGGGCAAATTATATGTTCGTGCGGAAGTAAAATTGTTGAAATTTGAGAAAATTGGTAAATGAACTTCTTTTTTTTTTCTCTCTTTATCTAAAGAATAAAATATGCAGAATCGAATGAAAAAGAAAAAAATGGGGGTCCTCGTGTTATTTTTGGAGCTATAAGCTAAAAACGCGCGAAAATTGTTGTAATTTCGATGTTTTGGCTGGGAAAGCATGGTCACTAATTTCCATTTAGGTCCATATAAAGCGTTTCAAAGTTAATTTTGAGTGAAAAGTCCGCAAATTTTGCCTTTAACGTACGGTTTCAATTTAGCTGCGCAGGAAATTTTATTCACATCCACATGCGCGCGCTGAATGCGCAGTAGCAAGGGTCCGGTACTACCTAAACGGACAAATTAAATACATAGACGAAGTAAAAAGCTATGCAATGAACAGATGACTAATTCCCGATCTTTTCTGTCTGTTATTTCAGGATATAACTGGCATTCATTCCCAAGCCACCGTGTTACAAAACACAGCGGACAAAACCAAACACACCCCAGAGAATTTCCGCAAAACAGCAACAAACGTGAACACTATCAAAGCACAAGCGCAACAACCAATTGATGCATGTCGAGTGAACTACACGCGATACTCAAAAGACGCTCAAGAGAAGAGCACCAAAGCTTTAAACGATGCAACCCGATCCAGCACGAGTATCATCAACGCAAAGAAATCAGTGGATGGCCTCCACAAGGAGTTTGCTAGACTACAGAAGGTTAATGCTACAAGATTAAAAGAACTACAAGATGAAGTCAAAAGACTTCGCACTTCGTTCGAGCAAAAAGATATTACTACTCTGAACGATAATTTACAAGCAGCGAAAATAGAACAGCAGAAGTTTGTCGATGGCTATAAATTACGAGTACAAGAATTACGTCAACAAGTCGACGAAATGAAAGAACTTAGTAAATCTCTAAAAACGGTGCCTTTTCGAGGTTGTACTTAGCAACGAAAAGAATACGCTCGCCATAGAAAATATACCTGCTGCTAAGCCACTGCTCAGGACAATTACAGTGGCTTTGCAACCGGTTATCTCACTGCTTTTAACGTAACAAGCAATCAGACAAAGTTTTATACTGAAAAAAGTTGCTGCTGATTTCGGTGCAAAGGTTCAGCAATCTACAAACAATCAGAAACCCTACGTCGAGTTAAGTACTAGGTCGCTTAGCAGCCTGTGATTTCGTTGCTAAGGTCATATTTATCAACCAATCGACATTTGCGAAATGATCACCAATCATAAATCAAATAAGTTGAGGTACTAGGCCATGTGGGATAGGATCAAAAGTCATGATAAGGACATGCGTAGTAGATAATTTAGCTCTTACGTACCTTTTACGCATGCTCGTATCATAGATCAAGATAGGTGATTGGCTGTCTTGGCAAGAACTATATGTGATGTTAATTTTTTTTTCAAAGAGTCCTTTTTATATATATCGCTCTTTATCAACTTTTGCTAAGGTACAGGGGCCGGTTGCACGAAGCCTGAATAAAGTTATCCACTGGATAAAGTCATCCACTCCAAAGGATTTCTTTAGGATTTATCCGCTGGATAGCGATTTATCCGGTGGATAGCGCTATTCAGGCTTCCTGCAACCGGCCCCAGGACGCCAAGGATTTGAATTCTAGTTTATCGTCAAAGAAACTACCCATGTCGTCATACGCTATAATTGAACTTCGGCACGAGAAAAAGAAGCTGAGATCGCTAGCTTGTTTTCTCTTGGCTTCGTTTGTAAATAGTATGTACAGAATATATGACTATAGTGTGAAAATATCGCAAAGCAAATAATGATATATTTAGTAATCCACAGAGGAATGCAGTTTTAAAATGCAACGCTATAGATATACAATGATTTTACTGACCAGAATCCACTGAAGAATTGAGGGACATTCATTTGATTAAAAAAAAAACAGATAGAATGTGGAGACATGTAATGAAATGTTACTTTACAAAAAAACAATAATTGTACCAGTCCGAAAGCCAAGATAATTCTCCAAATAAAACCTCATTCATACCATGAAGAGATAATATTCCTGAAAGCGAAATAATTGATTTTACTTTATTCAAGTGGTATTGTGTGAGCTCTATTATGTTTTTAATGTTTTTACACACTTTTAAACTTAATTTTGAAATTAAACCTCTATCTTTGCCAATGGAAGTTGTTGTTGTTGTTTTTTTGCTCAATGTTTCAATATTTATTCATTTTTTTTATTTATAATATTGATTTGCATGCTTGTCAGTCTTGTCAGCAATACTTATCGTGTTAGCTTTTTGATTTGTTTCCAAAAAGTGCGAGGGAGGCAACAGTAAGTAAGTCTTTGTTAACTCAAAGCTTCATATTTGAAACAAGGCGAGTGTGATGGTTGGGGTGGGGTTTGGGTAGTCGTAAATGGAATATTTTTAACTGTAAAATTTTGCACGGGAACCGGACATCTTGTGATTCAAAGAAGCCAACATCCTTCAATAATTTTACCAGCAATGTTCTAATCCGATGTGTTAATCACACCACAAGACCAATCACCATGACAATCGTGTAATTATTTATGATGTTCAACTTACAAATGGAGAAACATCGCTCTGGGATCCTCACGGTTGCCCTATACTTCATATTTCGGCTAACGCAAAAATCAAAAATTACCAACCAAATGAAAACTAACCAATCATGATTCAGCACGATTATGTTCGTAAAATTATCGGTATAAGTAGGCGGGTTTAGACGAAGACCGCAAGCAATCAGATAGATGAAGTTTGAAGTTTTGATTAACGGGAGCAAAAATACCAAATGGCATGCAATGAGCTCAGAGAAACCTGATTAGCAAAGAACACTCCTTTTTTAGTCGGTTAACGTTCATCCAATGTTATTAAGAAAATTAAAATATGATATGGGGGTCTGATAGCTTTTTTACGCTTGAGAGCTACAATCCCCGTAGGAGACATCTTTGGTTATTGAAATTCATATAAAATGTCTGAGTACGTCTTCATCTTGTGGGACAGACGATTTATCTTTTAATCTTATATGAACCACGATAAAGGCGTTTACGGTGGAACTCCGCGATGGTGTAATCAACGCCGATGTCTGGTATCCACTACACAACTAACAATTGTAACGATGAAAATGTGCTTTCTTTAGGACTTTTAACAATATAGTATTTAGTACGTTTTTTCAGTTTAAATTTTCTTTTAAATTAAGATAATAAATGAACTTATCAAAGAATAAAGTACAGAAAAAAATAGTACGGAAAAAAAGTAATAACCGAGCTGTAATATGGTGAGGAAGTTCACTTTAACTCGGCGTATGAGCACCAAGGTTTTCAAGGCAAATGTGGATTTGGCGATATTTTTTTGTAAAAATTCATTTTCTAGTTCTTTTCATTTGTGATTTTCATTTCAAATGCTAAAACTATCTTGTGATCATTCAGGGTTTGTGACTGGTATCGCGTCATGTGGGATTTTCGTCATTTCAAATGCTAAAACGATCTTGTGATCATCCAGGGTTTGTAACTGGTATCGCGTCAGTCGTCATTCTAGTACAGTGATTGTAATACGGTCTAAGACTTAATGGATTAATACAGGTGGAAGAAGGACTGAGTTGTTTGTCCCAGGTGACTTCACTGTTAGTTTATCCCCCACTGAAAAGAATCTACTTATCAATTAATATTTACCAAAACTATATAAATGCTTTGTTATGACACTGACAAACAACAATTATTTCGTGTTGAACTGACGGTGTAGTGTCTTAAACTAACCATAGTGGAAGTCTACCAGATTGATTATGAAGACAACCATTCTGTTGCAGTTAGTGTTTGTTATATGTGCTTCGTGGACCACAACTTCCCATGGAATCAGCTTTCCACCCTTACCGCCAGGCTTAACGCCAGTCACGAATTCAATGAAAGAATATGCGCGCAAAATGATGGTTCTAAATCAAGCCAGCTCCAATTCGTGTGTTGTGTATAGCCAAAACGGTCGTAAGTATAAATGCCCGTTAAAACAGTAATGAATTAAGATAGTTTAAACATCTCACCGCTATGTTGTGGGTCTTCGGATTATATGTGAGTAGAGTTCGTTGTTTTTTTCTCCCAGCTACGCCAAAATTATCCCACGAGGGTTTTTATCCAGGTGTCCGGTCCCCCCTCCCCATCATTAAAAATCAACAATGTGTAAAGATGTAAAGTTTTAAAAATTATAAATGTAGGGTTAGTGTGTATGTTCTATTTGCGGTGTATATATACCTTACTAGCGGTATCTATTGAAAGTGAATTGCTGCGATATCCGAACTGCGAAATCATTTTTGGTAAAAAATATGAAAGAGCCGCCATAGCCAATCCTACTGCATGGATCATTTACTTATTTCCTGTATTTCAGTCACAACTCGAGTCCTTGGGGTTAAATGAAAAATAAACAGAAACGGACACACATAAAACACCAATTCAGCATGAAATATATCAACAAGAAAAATTAAAAGTTATTGACAGTTTTTGATGAGAGACGATATTGCTCTTGTCGTAGAGGAAAAGAATCTATGTGGTGAACGGTTCAGGGAGATCGTCTCTGCATCAGGCATAGAACGTTCTTCAAAACCTTTTAGGTACATAGCGTCTCCTTCGAACAAAATGTCATAGATAATTGCGTTGCCCATGTCGAAATATCGCAACTCCGCTTTGCAAATAACAAAGCCGAAAAATTCATACAAAGAAAAAAGATCTTTACAAAGACTAAAATGGGTCAAATCATCCATCGCTCGCTCGCTATATAGTCGAAAGGAATGTGCGACACAGGTTTCCCAGTTGTATTAGTGTAAGAAGTCGCATTGTTTGGGATACACGTAAAACTTTTAAGCCATAACGTATTGCACATTGTTTCAAGAATTATAAAACACATAACTTCTATACACCATTACTGTTTCCTGATAATTTCAGAAGAAAACACGACTTCAATTAAAGGTTACGTCACTTTCAAGCTTTCTATGCCAACATTCCAGGAGCTAAACGTCTCACTGTCCTCTACTATGGATGGGCATCCCAACGAACCTGCAGTCTCAGATGGAAGAATTCGCATATACAAAAGTCAAAAATCCCCTTCCTCAGTATTCAAGTCTGGGGCTGCTTACACTGTAAAATTGTTCGAAACCAAAAGTACCACAAGCCCAATTGAGTTAGCAAATCGAAAGCTGGACATCGGAAGTGAAGGATGGCTGGAGTTTAATGTAACCAAGCGAGTGAAATCCTGGGTAAAAGACCCTAAATCTTACAATGGGCTTGCACTGTCAGTTGAAGATGCATCTGGAAAGAAGCTCAATGCTGAAAAGTTTGGCCTCAAAGTTGCACAGAAGACAGACCCAATGAAGAAGCCGTTAGTTGTTGTGCAAGCATATGGTTTGACTAACGCAGTCATAAAATACGTTAAAAATCCACCGTCATTGTGCAAAGCTTGTTTAGCTGCTATTGGGAAGATCCCGGATTGTTCTATTGATGGCACAATCGCACTTGGTAATCAAATTCATAATTATATATTGCCCTCTCTATAAAGACATAAATCAAATTGACTCATTGATGATTAAAACGTGAAGACAGTAATTGAAATTATGAAAAATGTTGCAGATAATATTAAAGAATTGTTCTATAGCATTTGTACGTGTTTTTTTGGTTTGTTTGTGTATCCTCTTTGATTGTCTTGGTACTATTATTGACTCCCCCATTCAATTAAAAGATACATAACTCTTTAGCGTGAGGATCAAGTTCTCGGAGAGGGAAAAAGAAAGGGAGTTGACAAAATAGAGATATTTTTGGGCCTGGCTCCTTCCCAGCCCCCTTCCTTCTCCCGAATGCCTACTTCAATTATCTTATTCCAGTCCCTCTGGTTAAAGTTACGTCTTCTAACTGTTGTGGTCAAGCAGCTACAATAACTCGACTACAAGGTGTGTCTAGTGCGGGCATAGTTTTTTTTCTGTGGAACAGCATTCGTCGGGCCATATCCTTTGACTGCCATAAAAATAAATCATTTCATTTTAAATTGATGTTCCTTTAAAGTTGTAAAGCTTGTCAAAAGATTCCTTGGTCCCTAAAAGCAAATTGAAAATATTCCCCTGTTTCCTAAAGTATAGAAGACCATCTCCTCTTGTCACTGAAACCCTTGGGAGAGACTCGTCGATACGTTGTCAGCTTATAGTGGTAAATACGTCACACTAGGCGTTCTTGGGTACGATTCCAGCCAGTTAATAATGATTATTAATTTTTTATTACTAATTTAATGATTATATAGCGCAAATATCTATATTATATATATATATATACATATATATATATATATGAGTCGTGACAACTTAAATAGGGTCTAAGGGTTTCTGAACTGAGAAACATTGACTTCGAAAGAAAGAAAAGTGAAAAACGAAAAAGATGTGCATCAAAGGGGTCACGTCAGCTAGACCCGTTTTAAGTTTTCACGACTCATATATATATATTCAAATGCGCCAATTAGTAGTTAGTGTGTATTAGTGTAGGCCTATCACCGAGGATGGTCGTACCTGCGTCCTCAGTCGTTCTTTTACGTCCCCCCGTTAATTATTGGTTAATGTGAAGTGTGGCGAGACGGGACCTCCAGTTTATCGTCCTTATCCGAGAAAAAGCGAATTATAAATCGAAGAACATTCTCCTCAATTATTTAAAGAACCTGAGTGATGATCCGGCTGAGGGTTCGAACCCGCAGCCTCCCGGTTAATAGCCAACTCTCTCCCAACTAGTCTCCCAACTTAGCTAACCTGTCAATCGGATGGCTACAATAAATGTTTATTGTTACAGCCAACTCGTTGTAGCCACCCACCGTTTCATAACTTTCATTACCGTCAATCAATTTCTTAGGGCGGAGCTTGCCCTAACACGTTCTGTCATTGGTTAATTTGAAATAAGCTCCGGCGTCAGTGAAATTGATTGACGGTCGAGAAAAGGCTACCTGCTGCTATATCATAAATAGAGTTTTGAGTGAGTGGCTTGATTTTGGTATAATGTATGTCCGACTTTGTAATTGTGTAGAATGCCGACGTGAATGTTTGAGTCCATCACAGATATTCGAATTTAAAAAAAGGGAAAAAATTACATTTACGCATACTTCAAAATACGACCCTCCCCTCCGTTGGTCACAAACGTCGCAATTTGATGGACAACTTGTGCCAACTTGAAAGTTTCGATCATTTACATACACTCGCTGATCATTTACTTTGGCATAAACACGAAATGATCCATTTCCAGGATATCACAAAAAGAAATATAATCGTTAAAAGAAACTTGGTACATGTTTTTGCCTCGGCTTTAGTTTTTTTTTTTTTTTTTTTTTTGAAAATAAAATACTGGAAATTTTAATGACATGAATTCTGAATTCTGAAAAAAGAAATATGATACGGCAAATGATAAATTCGTTTTATTATTGGTATTATTATTATCATAGGGAATCAGTTAGCCTCTAACACAGGCATTCTTAGGCTCGTCACAAAATTTCTCTCGTGGAGATTTGTCACGGTATGACCCACACGTACGTTACATGTAATGTTTACAAATGAATTTAACATCACATTGATTTATACTGTGTTGAGTATTTAGTTTTATTTACTGCAATAAAATAATAAGCTCAAAAATTCACTGCACTTAAAGTGCAAACTATTTTTCAGAGCCACAAAAGTTTAATTTTGTGGCGAAAATTTATTGAAAGTTTTTTATCTGAACCGGAAGGAAAGCCAGAGATTCACTATGGAAACGAGCATGAGGCGCTCGTTCCAGTTCACGGGTCGTTCAAAACACACACATCGTGTGCCACTCGCTTGCTTGATTTTACATAATTCTAGTTAATTCCCGTGGTAAATTGATCTGTCGAACTGAATGCAACCTGGTTGCTCATGTATAGCTTCCTTTCACTGTGGTTTATAGTCATTTAGACTCAAATTCCCACAGCAAAATTGAGATAGAGTTCCTACACACAACTGGTCAAGGCATCTTGCAATTGCCAACGTTTCTTGGCCTTTTTAAACGACGGCAATCTGGTGGATTTACTGACTTGGATATGAATTCAAGCGTTTTTGAGGTTGAGGAACTTGATGTATTTTGAGTACAAGAGTTGTTAAAAATGGGAGAGAATAGGAAAGATGACTGTCCTCGTCCTCAAAGCTCGTTTCTTGTTGAACACAACTCCAGACCGACATTGAAGAATAAACGATTTTCAAGTCCATTGGAGAGTCATGTCGTTGATAATAATTTTGACTTGTCATCTAGTCTTCGGTAAGTAATAAGTTATTTAATATTTCAATTGAATGAGTTTGAACTTTATTCGTACATATGGAAATATTTCCGTATGCCAGCCGTGACTTTTTTGTGCAAAAAAATCACCATTTGTTATTATTTATTACGAGGTACGTATATTTACGATTAATTCAAGCGCATTGATAATTATATTAAACATTACTATTCATAACTAAGAAATAAATAATATTTAGATGTGTAGAATTGAAAGTGTTGCAAATTTGTGCTTTAATTTGATATTTAAAAAAAAATCATCTGAAATTCAGAAATTAAGATTTACATATAAGATCCACTATTTGATTAAACATTTTATCATATATATTGTCTATTTTTAAATAAGATGAATAATTGATTAAATATCTAATTCTGAACTCATTCATAATACTACTAGTATTATTTTAGTAAAACCTAGAATATTATGTATTTTTTATAATATTTTGTATCGATCTTGTACAATATAAATTCAAATTCATTTTACTGATATTTTCACATGTAATCTATGGAAAACAATATACATATTTTACTATGTACATGAAATATTTATTTTAATTTGTCTAAACAAAGAAAACAAGTGTCCACCTATTACTGTAAACGTCTTCTTCTGCTTCGTCTTCCATCATCAAAATAATTTTATTTTATCAAAACTAAAATTATGATTCATGATTTATAGAATGACTAGATGGAATAACTCGACTTTCGATTCGCCGTTTCGAAACAGATTGAGAAAAGTTATTTTTTGCTCCGTTAATTTTTGACATATTTATGGATTCTTTTTTTTATTTAAAATTACTAGAATGACAAATAAGATTGGTCGATGGACGTACGGCTCTCGAGTTCCAGCAAAAAATTCGTAATCTGTCAAGTAAATAAGCTTAGACACGAAAAACATTGTTCTTTTTTCGGATATTTGTCCCTCTTTCTTGTCAAATTTCACGTCAAATCATTCGCTCTGTTGATTTTAACTCTTTACGATCAAAATTGCGATATTATGTATTGTATTGTATTTTATTTTTGTTTGTGTGTTGTTATATTTTGTGTTATTAAATTAAACATGTTATTGGAATTGCCAAATAGTTTTAAGCTGTTTCCGCATTTAAAGCTATTTAGATATTATCTTTTTTAGTCCAGATTTATTGTTCTTTATAGTTTTTTTTCTTTGCTAATGCTATCAATTTGTTCCAGTTTTTTTTTCAGTTTCCCTGCTCAATTTCTTTAATTCGATGTGAATTTTTCCCTCAATGTTCATAATAGTTCTCACAGTTTGTCTGTTTAATCCTTTATTTCTGATATGATTAGAAAAAAAAAAAAAAAAAAAAAAACGAGAACTACCCCAAATGTTAGCTTCTTTTTGTTATAAATTTGATTTTGTAGCTAAACATTTTCACTGATTTTCTATAAGTCCTTTTTTCTTATTTATATAGATACTTTTCTTCTGACATTTTATACTTAAAAAAGCGGTTTTTCTTTTTCGTTTCTTACTATCTATTAATAATCCAGCCATTCCATTTTCCTTGTTGCATTCCACATTTCTATTTCGCAACATGCAACCAAAATTGCTTAAACCTACATCGTTACCAAATATAGTATTTCGACATATTAGTTTAATTTACAGTCATCTTTGCTATTCATTTCCTGCCGTATGCTACATGCAAATACAGATTTCGATCGTTCTCGCTAAAAATTGGAATCGCTCATTACTTTTACTTTCTACTCATCGTTTTTGATGTCCATTCTAAAAGCCTTTTGGTCTTTTGTTAATTCTGAACTCAATATAATCACCTAGGTATTATTGAAAGTAATTCTCACTATGAAGAAAAAAGGTTTTCTGATATTGGTTTTACACGGTTGAAGTGAATATCGCTTAGGGCTAGATCACTTTTCCTGCACTCTGATTGGCTGATTGATAAAAAGACGTTTTACTATTTCCGACATTGCAAGATAAGCCACAATTTAAGTTTCGCAAGAATATAGAGTTTTTTTGATCAAAAAAGGCAATTTCTATTTATGATTTGTTAGTTTTACATAAGACTATTACCGGACTGGAAGCCTATCTATTACGAAATGAGTGATTTGATATTGATTCGATCATTGTAAAGCGTATGTCTTATTATCGAAAACATTATTAATTTGACCTAAAGGGTCGTTGATATTATTATTATTACCAATGGAAGAGGATCGAGATTTGTATTCACCACCGTACTCTTTTTCATACTAATCTTTGTCGTCTGGTTGATAAACCTTTGTACAATTAAGCGATTGATTGATTGGTGATTGATTGATTGATTGGTGATTGATTAATTGATTGGTGATTGAATGATTGATCCATTGGTTTATTGATTGATTGATTGATTGATTGATTGGTGATTGATTGATTGATTAATTGGTGATTGATGGATTGAGTGATTATTTGATTGGTGATAGATTGATTGATTGGTGATTGATTGATTGATTGGTGATTGATTGATTGATTAATTGGTGATTGATGGATTGAGTGATTATTTGATTGGTGATAGATTGATTGATTGGTCGATTGATTGATTGATTGATTGATTGATTGATAGATTGATTGATTGATTGATTGATTTTTTGATTGGTGATTGATTGATTGATTGGTGATTGATTGATTGATCGATTGGTTGATTGATTGATTGGTTGATTGATTGGTTGATTGATTAATTGATTGATTGGTTAATTAATTGATTTATTAATTGATTGATTGATAATTGATTGATTGGCTCAAAAAGACGCACATTCCAGTGGAATAACGTAACTCATCGTATAGATCGCTGAATAACGACTTATCCGGTGGATATCGCTATTTAGGCGTCATACGACATACCCCTGCACATCTCTAACTTCTCCACAGGGACCCCTAATCTATCACATATTAACAAGAAAACTACAAGAAAAGAGAGAAAACAATAATATATAGCGTGCGTAAAAAAGGTTTCGTTTTCGGGTTTCCTGTGTAAACCACCGCGCGCGATTTGTCTGGGTTTCCTATGGTCTCGTTATTTGCCTTCGGTTTGAAAATAGAGAAATAACTTTCGGTACGGGCGCGAGGTCGAGAAAATAATTCGTCATATCGTCCATTCCACAGAAAGCACAATATTCGTTCGTGTGTTTGAAACAGGCAACCCAAAAGAGAATAGAAAATTTTACGTGCGCTAAAATATTTATTTATTCTGTATTTTTAATTGATTAATGGATTAGGGGTCCCTGTGCTTCTCTAATCGAAAATCGTTCAGTAGTACGCACTACTCAGAGCATACACTGGATAGAACCCATTTAGTTGATATACTATGCATGTCATTGGAATTGGATACATTTGGAACAGGTTTTTTCGCTCCATGTCAAAGTTGCACGTAATGCTTTCTCCTGCTTTCCGTTTCTTTGCATTTTTAAATTATCATTCCTTTATGTTTAATTTTTTGTACCTTTTTTTTATTCTGTGTTACTCATTCTGGCTTTCTTACTACCACTCATTCACTCACTAATCAACATTCCTTTCTTCCATTCATTCACTCGTTAATCAAATTTCTTTCTACCATTCATTCATTCATTCATTCACTCACTCACTAATCAACCTTTCTTCCATTCATTCATTCACTCACTAATCAACCTTTCTTTGTACCATTTATTAATTCACTCACTAATCAACCTTTCTTCCATTCATTCGTTCACTCACTAATCAACCTTTCTTCCATTCATTCATTCATTCGTTCACTCACTAATCAACATTTCTTTCTTCCATTCATTCACTCACTAATCAACCTTTCTTCCTACCATTCACTCACTAATCAACCTTTCTTCCATCCATTCATTCATTCACTAATCAACCTTTCTTTCTTCCATTCATTCATTCACTAATCAACCTTTCTTTCTTCCATTCATTCACTCACTAATCAACCTTTCTTCCTACCATTCACTCACTAATCAACCTTTCTTCCATCCATTCATTCATTCACTAATCAACCTTTCTTCCATCCATTCATTCATTCACTAATCAACCTTTCTTTCTTCCATTCATTCACTCACTAATCAACCTTTCTTTCTTCCATTCATTCATTCACTAATCAACCTTTCTTCCATCCATTCATTCATTCACTAATCAACCTTTCTTTCTTCCATTCATTCACTCACTAATCAACCTTTCTTTCTTCCATTCATTCACTCACTAATCAACCTTTCTTTCTTCCATTCATTCATTCACTAATCAACCTTTCTTCCATCCATTCATTCATTCACTAGTCAACTTTTTTTTTTTCATATTTATTCATTCATTCATTCACTAATCAACCTTTCTTTCTTCCATTCCTTCACTAATCAACCTTTCTTTCTTCCATTCATTCATTCACTAATCAACCTTTCTTTCTACCATTCATTCATTCACTCACTAATCAACCTTTCTTTCTTCCATTCATTCATTCACTAATCAACCTTTCTTTCTTCCATTCCTTCACTAATCAACCTTTCTTTCTTCCATTCATTCACTCACTAATCAACCTTTCTTTCTTCCATTCATTCATTCGCTAATCAACCTTTCTTTCTTCCATTCATTCACTCATTAATCTACTTAGTTTAATACACGCCTTTTCGAGTGTGGTTCAACAAAATGAAAGAAATTCAGTCATCGAAACGTAAACATAATAAAATAAAGTGTATAATTAAGGTAATAACTTTAACTCAACAACAATCAACAATCCTTCAATTTCGTATTAATGTGAACATCAAAAACAGTCTTAAAAAATTCTGTTTTTATTTTTATTTTCTAGAATTAATTTTAGGCCTGTACTTTCACATTTTTAGATAATTTTCAGTAATTAGGTTTTCGTGACTCGGTGCTAAGTGCAAAGCTCGTGTAAGATATGAAGCCACTTGTAAAAAGCAGGTGAATATTGTCAACAGTCGATGAGCAAAATACCGACTCTGTTATGAACGTGCTTGTTTAATAATAACCATAGAAATTATTAATTGGCAGAGTAGTGATATAACACCAGAAAAAAGCTAAAAGTCAAACATCGTTATCACGAAAGGGATTGACAAAAACGATTTCGTGAACATGGTGTACGTTTTAACTTTCATGCGAGATCGCATTTTGACGCAAGTTGTCGCAAGGCGTTTATGTTTGTGATCTCTTTTGAACTCCACATTTTAAAACATTTTAAGTTCGTTGGTTTTCATCACAAAGCCTAGCAAGTAGATGGTCATTAAAACAATAATAATAAAATAACAAAATAATGACAAACAACAACAAAGCCTGTTGTCAGGGTCGTGCATTTACAAAGAATCGTTTGTAAGTGGGTCTGTTATGAAAGACTAATATTCGAAACATCGGCACTTTTTAAAATACTTTTAGTTTGTACGCAACTGTAATGGCTTGCTATGGTTGCTCATTTATAAGTCGGTTGTATAAAAGGCTTTACAACCACGTGGTTCAATAAGCTGTTGTCACGGGCAACCTAGAAAGCACTTAACAGCCCAGCTCAACGAAATATTTATTCAAGAAATCAAGAAATAATATCAAGCTGCAATACACCGACGAAAGCTAATACTTCGTGGCTATGTGGTTGTATTGATTTGCGTGTCACGGACCACTGTACGTGATTTCACGAACAATTTCACGCTTTATCTCGATGCACGTAACGTTGAATACTCACGATCACGTTCTTTGCACCGATAATGAGATGCCATTATTAACACCTGAAGAGTATTACCTGTCTAAAGCCGAAAAGCATTCCTCGAAATCATTGTAATAGAAGACCACTGGTTTGTGAGAGAAGAATTTCTCCAGGTAGGTACCCCATCTTGTTATCTAACGTCGTACTAAAATATTAATACATTTAAGATAGTGTCTACGAAAATGAACGTACGTGCGTGGGCTTGAAGAGGTCTAACTTAAATAAATCGATTACAAAGCGATTCCCCCGACATTCTGGACAAGTTATATCCTGTAATAACTCTGAATTGATCCGAAAACGATTGACCATCAATTTCTTGTGGGCTCAAAGATTTGAATTTATCATGGCTGTCGAGTGGTTTTGTCTGTCTTTGAATTCGTTTGCACAAGTCTTTAAAAGCCGTTTCCGGGTTTATTTTTATCCTCTTTTGTTAATATACAAAGGGCGACAAAACAGTTATAATTTTCTCGAAAAAAAAACACTTGTCGTGAGCTCCACCTGAAGATCGATATTTTAAGGAAAATTCAAATCAACAACTGAACAAGGTTATTCAAGGTCTGTAATGTTTTTATTATTGTATGCCAATACCATCTTGAGTGTTTACTGTAAAAGCAGGTTTCTCACCCGATGTAAGACAATAATATTTATCGTCCAAAAGAACAAATAATCGAACAAATGGAACAAATAATCGAACAAATTCTCGAAAAAAATCGAACAAATAATCAAACTAATTAATCTCGTTTAACTAATCTAAAAAGTATACAAAAAGATCTCCGTTCTTTAAGTGCTAAAAAATCGCTTTCGCATCGAGCTTTCGACTTTTAAATTATCCCAGCTTTTGTGAAAGTAAGTGACACCTCTCCATCATTAGTAGATGTTTTTTAGTGATGCTAATTTGATTTGTTTTCCGTCTTTTCTGTAGGTCGAATAAGATACGTGGTACGACTGCCGCTCTCTGTACATTTTGTTATACTAGCGATAATTACAGTGAATTGCGAGATGCTTATGTCGTCCGAAACAAGTTGAAGCGAAGCATGCTGTGATAGAGATAATCAGACTTGTCAGCTGTGAGCCCAAGAAATAATTCCTAATCTTCGATACCTTCCTGACTAAAAAAGACACGAACCAAATTATCTAGTTTTGTCCTCGCACTCAACTGCAAGGCTAGACAACTGAAAAAGCTGTCTCAGTGATCACTGACAATTGCTTGAAATTTGGTAGAGTTTTATATTTAAGGAGAGTGTTTTCATTTCATCGAATTGTACCTTGGAAAACACGACGGAGTTAATTTGACGTGCACATTGATTGGATTGAAAACAACTGAGTCTTTCCATGACCTGAACTGAATTCAGCCTAAAAAGCATAAAGACAGAGTCTTGTAAAAACGCCAGATACTTTAATAGAGACAATTTCTTGAAGACTTGGATGACTGAGCGAGTTTTGGAGAATTCCTCAATTTATCTTGGAAAATAACATGGATTGAATGTGTTTTTACCGTTTCTTCTGACTGCACACGTTAAAGCAAACTGCTAACCTGAAATATTTACTCGGTAGGACTAAGTAGTCCAATTCACATTCACAACTCAAAACATTCAAGACCAGACAAGTCAAATTTGCAACTTAAAACATTCAAGAAGAGACACAACTTCTTAGCTTCTCGATTCACTGGAAGCAGCTTCGTCCAAGTGAAGTGAACACCCAAGCTAATTAACGTTTCTACGAAAATTTCGACATTATTGACTCAGGGGAAACAATTTTCTCGTGAATGTTGGAAATCACCATACAATCTGTCGAGTAGTAAAGAGTACTTGGTTAACCGTATCCAAATATCACGTTTTTGTGCTATGATCCATGTACACTGGATCTCATCTAAATGTATCTCTCACTGGAACTAGTGAGTTGAGTATAGTTCGGTGTACCCGTTGTGCTGAAATTCTGCCAATTTTTGTTTCTCTCCAGTCAAGCGAAAATCAATCTGAAATAAAGCGTTGGCCAGTTATGGCTTGCTCTCCAATGTAATTTTATAGAAACATCCGTAATTTCAAATTTCGTTTGTAACTCCTCTACGAGAAGCGTGCTATATTAGCATTACATGTGAACACTTGAACAAGTGATTTTACTGTGCATAATTTAGCTGGTATCACATTAAATTCATTCACCACTTAATTCAATAGAAACTGTCGTGCAAAATACATATCGACCTAAGTTTGCAAGAGCTGTTGACTGCTTCATGTAGTTGCTTCTCGTGCATTTGGTTGGAAAAGATCCAAAACTTACAGTGAAATTCACATTGATTTTACTGAGCGTAATTCGGTTGGATCATAGTTAATATAAGACAAGGACATAAAAGAAACACATTGGCCTAATATTCGAGAGTATTTTCTGCAGCATTGGAAAAGGGTTGAAAAAGAGAAAGACACACGAATGGAGAGTTCGTTTTTCTTCGCACTGGCTACAATTTGTTGATACACTGCTTCAGTTTAATTAGTGAGAGAGAAAAGATACACGTCTAATTCGAATTAGTTTTCTTGAAGCAAGAACAACATTCACGAATTGTTCCAAAAAAAAACTGTCGTCGAGTGTGTCTTCTGGGTGGTTGATACCATGGCATCATCTTACTACCCGCGTCGTCCGAGAGCTTCTACATTTACTAGCCTGAGGTATTGTAGATAAAGTATATACATGGTTATTAATAGACAATAGAGGCTGGCTTCTTAATTAATGAATATTAAGCAGTATCTTTAATTAGTCGCACATCTTTTGATCACTTTGAAACCATGCAGTTCACATCGAGCACATTTCCAGATCGAGGGTTGTTTTACATTACATATAATCTTCTAAATGAACGATATACTTTGCTCATTTAAATATTGGTACGAAAAAATCGTTCAATATTCAAACGAAATGCGAAATGATTGACACATTTCGAATCAGTATTTTAAAGACTACACAAAAAATCATCTGAATAAATAATAGCAGTGTTGTTAAAAACTAATCTGGGAAAATTGACAGATTTAGAGATAGAAGATTTAAGTACTTAGTTTTGAAATGCTAAAATAACGATTAAAACATGAGATTAAAAAATGGAATACATTAACATTACCAAAACAAAAAACATAAAAATAAAGAAAATAAAATCAACCAAAAAGGCGCAATAATTAAACCCCAGTAAAAAATAACATTTAAACCTAGTGATATTGATAAAAAATGTTGAAAATTAAATTCCAAAATCATTTGAAGATCGAAATATATCATTTGCATATAGGAGCTTTTTATTTTTTATATTACGTTTTTTATAGAAAGACAATGGCTTTAGGCCAGTACAACAATCAGTATATACATTAATTATTGGAGAATATATTCTACTTTGAATCAAGATGTATCTATATTCCTGTTTTATTAGTAAGCAATATTTTTTACACTATAGCAAATAAAATAGTAGGTTTCTATTAAGTACGTCAATAGTTTATGTAAAAGAGTAGTAAGTCATATGACGTATTTTCAAATTCGATTTGTAGGATTTGCAAATTGATTTTTCAAAGTTCAATTAGAACGTCAAGTTACAGTAATTATAAGCTCATTAGAAGCTTATACCTTTGTTAAATGACATACATATTAATTGATAATTACGATATTATTATGATTTCATTGACGCTATGACAAGAATTGTCAGTAATTAAAAATGACATCGTTATAAATGACATACCAAACGTATTAGTATTAAAATGATATTAAAATGATATATAGGTAGCTAGCGAATGAAACAGGTGAAAAAAGAGAAATAAGAGAGTACTTACTGACGTTTCGTACGTTAGTCCTTCGTCGGAGTAAAGATATTAAGATATTAAACTACTTTATTATTTACAAAAACAAAAATACGTTATTGCATTTCATGGATGGATGAATGAATGAATGGAAGTGAATGGATGAACGAATGAATGGAAGTGAATGGATGAATGAATGAATGGAAGTAAGTGAATGGATGAATGAATGGAAGTGAATGGATGGACGAATGAATGGAAGTGATTGGAATGAATGAATGGAAGTGAATGAATATTGATAAACGGATAGATGTACGAGGGGACAATATATGCTAGTAACTTGATTTGCTTCCTTTATTTCCTCTTTCCTTTCTAGTTTGTCTTATCTATCTTTGTTTTGGTGCAAAGCCTTTCTCGAATAAAATCATACTACAATAACATCAAAAACTAAGTAAACGACACATTTACGTACAGAAAGATAAATCTATCCTAAAAACACGTGAAAACTCGCACCGAATATGTTTAAGTTGTAGTATCAGTAGTCATTTTGAATCGAGCTCTGAGTATCAAATATTGACCAAATTCGGTATCAAAATTATGTTAATTAGTCTAAATACTTATCTTTGAAGCATGGAACCGTGCTGCACATTTCAATCCTAAGTGAGCTAAGCTTTCTTTATTTGTTTTTGAATACTTTTTTGTTGTTTTGCTCCTGTGATCAAGAGTTCTTTTTTGGTTATTTTCATTGTGATTAATTGTTCTTTCTTTGGTTTATAGTGTTCCATCACCTGATGTTGGTCGAAGATCCGGCCTTAGCAGAAGACATTACTATGGCTCCCTTGAGACGGTAAACAAACAAGACCTCTATAAACTCCACATGCCCTTCGTAATACCCTATTTCGATATGACGTCATATCAAGATTGCTCATTGTTTTAGGGTTAGAACCATATTAACGCTAAGAGCACAAACCATGTACAGTGTATTCACAAAATAGAAAATAGTTTACATGCTATATTCTAGTTTAGTTTGTGAAATTAGTTACTAACTAAAGCTTGCGAGTTTCTAGATCTTACGTCCTATTTATGATGAAGACAAACAAAACAAATGGAACCAAATACTTAGATTTCAATTTTGTGTGTCATGAATTACTGATGTAATTGTCCACTTTAGCTGAACACCTTGAATACAAAGTATGAATCCTCTGGTGTAACATCAAAGTTTAGAATTGAAAATGGAGAACTCACCGGTTTACAGGTAAATTATAATATATTAGATAATCTTGAGGCTATGATAAAACAATTAAATGTACTGTGTAAATTTGAAATAGATGTATTCCCACTTGGAAATGATCGAGTATGATTTGTATGCTGTGAAAATGATAATTAATAATGATGTATTACTGATTTATATAGCGCTATTTAATTTAGTGAATTTTCTATAGCGCAAACACATCAATATTTTTGACTCTTAAAACACTCCAACCTGGACCACTTTGTGCTATTTATATGTATTTTTTCATTATGTACTTCGAGTTAGTTTTATTTTGATTACTCGGTGTATTTGAGTTCAGTGAATTCTACTCTTTAGAGGGTTCCATGAAGTAGAAATCTTTGAAATTAGAAAGCTAAATAAAGCCAAATGATCATGGTTCGAGTATCTTCACTCTATGGGGAGCGAACCCATGGCCTTACTCTACCTACGCAAATCATGGTCCCAGCACTTATTATCTTTGAACATTTGATTCGAGCAACCTATGAATTATAATGTAATCCGTAATCTAAATTGGATGTCCTATCCACGATGAATTGCAAGACATTCCGGGGGGCGTATCCGAAAATGGGGGGGAGGGGGCAGTAATAACAAATCAGCCTCTGCATTCAATGTTTGTTTAGTTGTCATTATTTATGGTTCTCTACAATACTGTTAGTTTTGTGTTTATGCATTCTTATCTTTTGTTTTAGAACGGTGGCCCAGGTTCTAGTCAAGGAAGTGTTGTTCATCTTGAAAATCCCGAATTCCAAACCCGCTGGTATTTCAAGTATTTTCTTGGAAAAGGTAAATAGTATGAAACTATATAATGCAATTTTGTTGCTCAACAAAATTTTGTTTATGTTACATTCCCCTACGAAACAGAAAGACCAAGAAAATCATATAATTGGAAGGCTTTGCTATTTTCTGTATGATCCACATCAGATCTAAAGCATAATTGATTTTCCTAAAAATAGTACAGAAAATGTTATTGTTTCTCGTCATATATATCTCACATCTGTAAGTGTATGACGGTTTTCCCCTTTTCGAGAGGCTCTTGAACAACTCCTCTCATTTTCACGTGAACACTTCTGTGTGTATTTTCTCACGGTGTTTCTGAATAAAAAGGAGTTGGTCAGGACGTTTGAATTAGTTGGAAATCCGTCTCAGCTTTTTGGAAATGATAGTTGATATTTACTAGTGTTACATTTGTTTTCGTCCAGTTGTTGCCGTTTGCGGCTTGATATTTATTTCATTCCATACACACAAAGTCTTTCTATTTTTCTCTGGGTGGCATTTATTATATATCATTAATTACTTTGTTTTTTTCTTTTTTCAGCTCATCAGAACTACGTCGGAGTTGATGGTAAACAGAATCCCTTTACTTTATCCATATGTCTAACAGACGCAGATAACTATGGCGTACCGCAGTACAGGGCTATCTTATGGAGAAAAACGGTACGTTAGAACCACATTCTGTAGCCTTCTCAGCGGCTTATGTAAAGAGAAGAATTAGGGAGTTGAGAAAGATTATCAAATTCCCCATTCCGTACATTCTTTGAGTTGCTAATGAAAAAGCATTTGTGTTCTGCATTACATTCGAGATGTTTTTAGCAAAGCACAATGGAATATTGTTTTGATTAAGATAAAATGAACTCAAGGTCTTAGTTTGCAAGTATTAAAAAAAATTAAATCCTCGTTTAGCCATATATCCAACTACAAACCCAGCCATTTATCCACCCAACCACCCACCCATCCACCCATCCACCCACCCATCCATCCATCCATCCATCCATCCATCCATCCATCCATCTATCCATCCATACATACACCCACCCACCCACCCACCCACCCACCCACCTACCTACCCATCCACCCACCCACCCATCCATCCATCCATCCATCAGTTTGTTCGTTCACTGCGTCTTTTCATCCTCAACCGAATCAAACAATCAAGTACATGTGGTTTGTGCTTCAGGGAAGTGAGAAGATCTGTGTTCCATATTCTGCCAATAAACCCGTCTCAGCCAAGGTTATTATGCAGTAAGTACATAACATATTCTATAAATCGCCAGTGTGTGTAAGAGTGGTTTAGTTATTTATTACCATCTTTTGTAGGTCATTTGGTATCGAGAAATGTGAAAAAGGACCCAAAGAAGTTCTCAGTCCTGAATTTCAACAGGTTTGTATACCTTTCTTGCGTTTCTATTATTTTTGCTGAAGAAGGGAATCTAGTATGCTGTGTTATCTCGCTCCTTTCCCTCTCCTCCCCTCCCCTCCTTTCGCCTCACCTGAGCAGTACAACGATTTCTCAGAAGCTTCATGCTGCTGTTGTTTAAAACTGAAATAATGCTCACGATTGTGATGGCGGTTTGTGTTTTTACTTCACAGGAACTTTTAACTCTCGAGGAACAAGAGGTAACTGTTGTATGTCTGCTTTTTTTCTTTTCTATTTCAGTCTTTTCTTTCTACAGATAATTGTTTTCCTTTTCTTTCTAGTCTATCCATTCATCCTCTGTATATCGTTTTGTTTTTCTTTTCTTTTCTGCTGTTGAGTTTTCATGGCTTTTGAGTTCTACACCTTTTGCTGCTCATTACTACACTGAAACATCCAGTTAATTAAAAAGATACAAGGCAATTGATGAAGTGACGAACACTCAATAATACCAAATACATTGGTTACAAATGATATTTTTGTAAAGTCCTATTGCTCTCACTGAATGTTTCCTTTCGTTGATGAATGCCTCTTTTCGTTAATGAATGGTCTTCAGTCGTTTGAAGGAATCTTTTCTCAGTGTGGTTGATGAATAGCAAAATATCTAATGGTATATCCTTCTTAGTCTAATTTGCTTTTAGTTCGTATCGTTTCCCATTTCTGTTTCGCTACCTTCAATTTCCATTCAATAATCGTCTGATTTCAGGGCTCGGTGAATTTCAAGTTTGGTGTGCTGTATGCTAAGGCTGGTCAGACAAGCGATGACGAAATGTTTAGCAATGGTATGTGACAAATAAGCTTTCTTTGCCAGAGGCGGATCGGGGGGGGGGGGGGCGGTACCCCCTTTTAATTTTTTCATAGATGATGTTTTTAATTAGTAACGTTTTCATTTGTGCCCCCCCCCCTTTCAAAATTTCCGGTACAATTTTTGATTAGTGCCCCCCCTCCTTCAAAATTTCTGGATCTGTCCAAGGGAAAGGTTGCAACCCTACCCACTTTAAAAGCGGTAGATATTAGATTTCTTTTCCAAAAATATTTGCACTTCACTTATCCTTGGTGGGAGAACCCCTTCTTCGCAAAGTCCCTTTATAGCACCATCATAAATAGATTTTGTGCATGGGCTGTGTACAGACCAGTGCAGCAAAAAGCAGGGAGAAGGGAAGTTTGTACGTGGGCTAGTATAGGATCTGTATTGGTTGGCTGTGGATAAAGATTTATTAAAGTTTTCCAACACTTAGGATTTGCATGCATGCTATTCAGTAGGTGTGGATGTTTATCCATCATGGTGTTAAGTAGACGCTTACAATTGTTATAATTGCTTTGATCATTATTGTTTTACAGAGAATGGTAGCGAAGACTTTGATCGTTTCTTGGACTTACTGGGCGATAGAATAACACTAAGGGGCTGGAGGGGATACCGTGGTGGACTGGACGTCAAAAGTAAGAAAATAGATGATGATGATGATGGTGATGTTAATAATCATGATGTGGTGATGATGATGATGATGGAGGTGGTGGGTGTGGTGTTAATTACTATGACATGACGATGATGATGATGACAGCAATGATTATGTTGGTGATATGGGTGGCGGTGGTGGTATTGTTGATGATAGTGGTGATGATGATACATGTAGTGATAATGATGATAGTGATGATGTTGATAGTGATGATGATAGTAGTAATGATAATAGTGATGATGAAGATAGTGATGATAATGATGGTGATGATGATGAGGATAGTATGGCGGTGGCGGTTATGATAATGACAATGATCAAGAGAGTATGAGGTAAGAGAGCTTATCCCCCGTATTGGGGTTTACACTCATCAGGAGATCTTTTCATTCTAAACTGCAGCTATTTAGGGAACGGAACGTTATTAGTCAGATTGTAGGAGGCACGGTGGCACCGTCAAAACATCTCAAGACAAAAGTGCGGAGATTGGTAACAAGTTTCTAAAAATAGCATGACGAGTAGAGCCCCTGATGGGGTCCGGGAATAGGCTCTCTTATCTCATACTCTCTTGCAATGATGAGAAAGATGAGTATCATGAGAATACCGCAAAGGTATTATGAGGATCCGATGATGACGATGATGATGGATGGTGGTGTTGTTGATGACGGTGGTGATGGTGTTCATGGTACGTGACGATGATAATGTTGTTAGAATGCATAATGACACCATATCTGCCATGTTTGTCTTGTAGACGATATGACAGGATCTCAGTCTGTGTTCACTATCTATGAGGGCCACGAGATTATGTTCCACGTCTCATCACTATTGCCTTATACTCCGGATAATCCACAACAAGTAAGTGCCATAGTTAGGCGTTTTATTTATTTATTTGTTTATTTATTGTTTTGAAAATCTCAAATAAAATGTTCGTGGTTGTGATTTCATCGACAAATGTTTGTTGATTCGGGATTTTATCCGACAAAGGTTTTTTTAGGACATCAGATCAAGAGTTAATGTTTGTGTTTGTTCCAGGTCGAACGTAAGCGGCATATCGGTAACGACATTGTCACTATTGTATTTCAAGACACGGAAAGTGAGGACGAGAAGCCTTCGTTCACTCCTATGGGTGTCAAGTCAAAGTTTACCCGTATCCTTGTTGTTATGAATGGATGGATGAATAAAGAATGAATGTGCGAATGAATCAATGAATGGAAAGATTGATGAATGAATAAATGGATGAATAGATATATGAATATGTAAATGGATGAATGAATGAATTGATATTTGAGTAAAAAAGGGGATGGATGAGTAAATAAATAAATGAAAAAAATAGATGGATGGATGATTGGATAAATGGATGAATGTTTGATCAAGTAATTGGTTAATTGATTGAATAAATGATTAATATGATTAAATGAACAAGCAGCTATTCTTCGTTAACTTTTGATAGAGGTTTTTGTGCTTGTCACTTATAACAAATCGGATGATAGTTACAGGTAGGCGTTACTACTCTCATCATTATTATCACTATCTTCTATCACCATCATAATAACCACTACCATCATCACCATCATAATAACCACTACCATCATCACCATCATAATAACCACTACCATCATCACCATCATAATAACCACTACCATCATCACCATCATAATAACCACTACCATCGTCACCATCATAATAACCACTACCATCGTCACCATCATAATAACCACTACCATCGTCACCATCATAATAACCACTACCATCATCACCATCATAATAACCACTACCATCATCACCATCATTGCGACCATCCTCACCACGTACATTATCATCAATATTGCTGTTGCAATCATAACAGCCATCATCATCATCCTTCTTGTCATCATCATCACCACCATCATCAATACTATTGCAACCATAGTCAGCATCATTATCATTATCAACACTATCATCACTATCATCGCCATCATCATCATTACTTTTGCAATCATATTCAGCATCATTATCATTATCTTCACTACCATCACTGTTATCACCATCATCGTCACTACTTGTGCTGTCAGTATGTTACTAAAATCCCATCACTTTTCACCATCATCATCATCATCACCATTGCAATTGCAATTGTCATTCCTATTGGTATCTTGATATCTGTTTAACCTGTTTTCTGATACTTGCAGAGTAACAACTTTCACAGAAAAGAATGTTCCCATCTTTGGACCACCCCTCCCGTGTCCTACTGTATTCCATTGTCACGAAGAGTTCAGGAACTTCCTGCTCGTTAAACGTAAGAACTCAACGTCATTAATTTTTCAATTCGTACACAGAAAAAACGTACTAAAACTTACTGAAACGTACTAAAAATCGTACGAAAGAAGAAGTGTGTAAACAGTCTTATGAAAGAAAGCCTACGGAGGAAATCGTACATTAGAAATCGTACGTAAAAACATTGCGCGTCTAGCACAAACCTTCACAGCTTCAAACCGATCCTAAGAAATCGATTCCCTTTTATCTACTGGGTGACTTATAAAATGAAGATAATCAATTATAAAGTAAAAATATTGTGCTTACAAGCTACTCTTATTTGCTTTCAGTTATTAATGGCGAGAAAGCAGCATATTTATCTCCTATATTCAGCTGTCGAAGACAAAGAACATTGGACAGTTTGATTACAAGATTATGTCAGGAACATATGCACGAGGTACTGCTTTTTGATGCCATTTACTTGCCTAGAGATTATAGTCAGCCTGTTCAAAACCCCGGTTCAAAACACACAATCAAACATAGGAACAAACAAGCTTTTAGCTTGTTCAAACAAAACCAAAAGTCCACGGATCTTTCCTATGGAGAAACTTGCAGTCACTTGTAAAAAAACAGCTACTTTCGTTTCGATCGTTCAAACGTGCCGCTACAAGATAGACGTTTCAAAACAGGAACAACATGCGATAACTTCCACAAAAGTCTGAACGTTTTCATTTTTTCGTAGAAAATCAGTGTTCGTAAGTCTTGGGGCGATGCCATATCTGACCAACCAAGAGGAAGCAAGAGAAAAGAAAAAGAGCGCGAACAACTCTTTGTACAGTTTGGTCAAGTATGTACAATTACGTCATTGATATGTACGACCATGACGTCATTGGTGTACCAGTATATCACATACATTATGTTCAATATGTATCGAGTACTCAGTATAGTTCTAACTCAAAATTTTAAAACGTTTCAAAATCAGGCCGTCGATGCCATCTGTACATTTTCAAAAAGACAGTTAAATTGCCCTAATTCACTATGACGTCACTGCTTGTTTACGTGGGGGATTAGAATCGACAAATCTAAAAGAAAATTTGACAATTTTTGATCCTAGAAAAAAACTGTTTGATTTAAAATGGCCTGGTTTCAGATGTAATATGTATTGACTATATGCTAAATAACATTCGGAGCTTTTGGGGGCTATTCCATTTCTTTTCCTAAATTAATACGGATTTTGGAACAGGTTTTAGGTAAACGTCCAACGACCATGATCCTGAAACAAAAGATTGTTTAGATGTGACGTCATAGTGAATTAGGTCAATTCTTATTGTAGTTGGCAATTATATATTACTATCAACTATTTTTTTTATTGACATTAGTGATTTGTGTGTTTTAGTCTTTGAAACTAAAGACCATAGTCAAAGGTGATGCACCTACCAGTCTCATTAGTACAAGTGTTAATACCAAGTGTGAGGTAAGATACTCGCCCAATGTTTATGCAATTTTATTCATTGTCTTGCTTCCTGTGTCGTCCTCAGCACAGGGAGCATGGAAACTAAAGATCATAGTTAAGAGCGATGCGCCAACCATGAGTGGGAAATAGTACTGTATCGTATCGTAGCCGTAGTTTCTAAGAAAACATTCGAATTACCTGACGTATAGTAGCGGTATCGTAGCCGTAGTTTCTAAGAAAACAATCGAATTACCTGCCATATCGTAGCGGTATCGTAGCCGTAGTTTCTAAGAAAACAATCAAATTACCTGACGTATCGTAGCGGTATCGTAGCCGTAGTTTCTAAGAAAACAATCGAATTACCTGCCGTATCGTAGCGGTATCGTAGCCGTAGTTTCTAAGAAAACAATCGAATTACCTGCTGTATCGTAGCGGTATTGTTGCCATTCCGTTTCCTGCTCATGCGAAAAGCGACTCTAAGTAAAAATTGATTAACCCTGATAACAGGCACTTAAGTCTCATCCTTTTTTGCAGCCATGGCAACCTCAGAGTGTTTATGAAGATTTTCCCCATAGGATACTGTGTGGGGATTCCTGGGGTAAGCATATTTCTTACATAGAATTTACAAAATTATTTGAAATAGTTACCACATGATATTAGAGTGTATTCCCTTTCAAACATTTCAGGAGATGGGCTGGTGTTGGGGACTGAAGATGGCGTCTATTTAGTTCATGGTTGGTACTGTAAAATAGACTCATTCGCTCCATTTGTTCGTTCACTCTTTGATAGATTTCGTTAAAAAAATATTGATTGATTGATTGATTGATTGATTGATTGATTGATTGATTCAGTGAACGAGTGAATGATTGATTGAATGAATTAATGAATAAATGGTTGGTTGATTGATTGATTTTTTGATTGATTTTTTTTGATTGATTGATTGATTGATTGATTGATTGATTGATTGATTGATTGATTTGTTGATTGATTAGTTGATTGATTCAGTGAATTAACGAGTGAATGGTTGTTTGATTGATTGTTGATCTGCGGCATTACTGGTTATTTCTATTTTCTCTCCTTTCCTAACAAACAACTAATTCTGATATCACTTCTTTCTCATTTCTATCTCAGGTGACACATCTCATCAGTTGTTTGACAAAACCATTATCGTAAAGCAATTAAATATACTAGAGGCATATGGCTTATTATTATTTCGCGTTGAGAAAGGTCAGTGAAATAGTGTCATTACAGTACCCCTCTACTTAATATGATGCCTTTAATAAAATGTGTTTTTTACCCATGGAATAGTATTCCACATAGCTATTTATGGCGCAAATGTACAATTTTCCTAATGCAAAGTACTGCGCCTTTGTTTGTTGTTCGATAGTTTATTACTTACTTGTTTTGTCATCATTTATATCTACCTTTTAGGAAAAGACTTTCATAATTCAAGAGTGTGCATTTTTAAATTACCTGACGTAGAAGAGGAAGTACAATCCGCTAAGACAAAGGTCGACTGCAAGCTACATAAACTACCGCGAACAAAAGGTTCGTATATAACTTATAAGCAAACCTACATTCTGATAGACTTCCGCCATGCAATGTTTGCTTCTCTATTGTCTATTGTAAGTTGATGTATCTCCTGATCGATTCCATTATCAAACAAAAACGTTAAAAGTCACTCTCAACATTTCATTACACACAAATACGATGTCAGCTCTTCCATTCAAATTTCTTCTTTCATATTTCCATTTCATATCTGTATTTCTATATCTAAAAGAAGAAATATAAACTAGTATGATACTCTGACGAAGGACTAACGTCCGAAACGTCAGTATCGCCATCATCACTATACGAAGTCTAATTTACCTCATATTTTACAACTATTTCTATATCTTGTCCGTTCCGCAGGTTGTCACCTATAAGCTGTCACGCAACATATTGACAGTCACCAACTGTTTACGGGTGGATTTAGTATCCCATATTTCATCTCGGTATTTCTATATCTTGTCCGTTCCGCAGGTTGTCACCTATAAACTGTCACGCAACATATTGACAGTCACCAACTGTTTACGGGTGGATTTAGTATCCCATATTTCATCTCGGTATTTCTATATCTTGTCCGTTCCGCAGGTTGTCACCTATAAACTGTCACGCAACATATTGACAGTCACCAACTGTTTACGGGTGGATTTAGTATCCCATATTTCATCTCGGTATTTCTATATCTTGTCCGTTCCGCAGGTTGTCACCTATAAACTGTCACGCAACATATTGACAGTCACCAACTGTTTACGGGTGGATTTAGTATCCCATATTTCATCTCGGTATTTCTATATCTTGTCCGTTCCGCAGGTTGTCACCTATAAACTGTCACGCAACATATTGACAGTCACCAACTGTTTACGGGTGGATTTAGTATCCCATATTTCATCTCGGTATTTCTATATCTTGTCCGTTCCGCAGGTTGTCACCTATAAACTGTCACGCAACATATTGACAGTCACCAACTGTTTACGGGTGGATTTAGTATCCCATATTTCATCTCGGTATTTCTATATCTTGTCCGTTCCGCAGGTTGTCACCTATATGCTGTCACGCAACATAGTGGTAGTCACCCTCTATTTATGGGTGTGGCCTGTGGTCGTAAAATAGTAATACTAAGATGGAAGCATCCCGTTGTCTGGAGTACGTGGGCATCTAGTGTTACAAGAACTCGTGACCTCACCGAGGGATTCGCTGCTGTTAGGGTACGAATGTTGTATATAGTATATAAATAAATCAAGAACATTTTATACATTTGCAATACGCAGTATGTAAAACCCCTACAACACATTTCCACTTGAATTGTTGAACGAACGTAAGGAAATAAAAGAAAAGCCCGATGTTTTTCGAGTACGCGCGGTGCGTTCTTTACCTGTGGCAATGTTTGAAACTGCATACTTTTTGCGTTTAGGCCTACCAAAACCGGGTAGGTCCATTAGTTTTCGAGAATATCTGAGTAATAAATTTGCTTTAAACGACAAGAGTTATGCAGTGACCTTCTTATATCACCCATCTTATGTGCAGCATTGTCCATCTTTCGAATGTTGTATCTTTTTCCAGCCATGCTATCCTTCCCACGCGCTTATATAAATGTTGGTGAAGCACTCCTTGCTGACATTCTCTTTCTTTGAAGTGTTGTGTCTTTTTGGCGTGTTTGTTACTATGTCAAGCCATACTATTTTTCCTACGCACCTGTTAGTGAAACCGTCCTTGCTGTCATCTATCTCTTTCATCTTTGAAGTGTTGTGTCTTTTTGGCGTGTTTGTTACTATGTGAAGCCATACTGTCCTTCCTGCTCGCCTGTTAGTGAAACCGTCCTTGCTGTCATCTTTCTCTTTCATCTTTGGAGTGTTGTGTCTTTTTGGCGTGTTTGTTACTATGTCAAGCCATACTATTCTTCGTACGCGCCTGTTAGTGAAACTCTCCTTGCTGACATGTTTGTCTTTTCTCCAGGAGGTAACTGTTAGTGACCCACCATTACTTATGATGGTGTTTCTCAACCAGTCCTATAAAGATGCATTCGTGTGTGTTGGTTATAAACATTACTTTGATATCATACAACATTCAGGAGAAGTAACGAGGCTGCACTCCGTAGATACACAAAAGGTATGTAGAATAATAATGATAATAGTTGAGAAATAAATGTAAAGCTACTGAATAAATGTCGAGTTCATGAGATATTTGGCTGTACTAGTACTTAGTCAGTACATCTCTCGAAAGGTTTTTGTGCGTGCGATGAATCAGATATTTTACTCTTGGGACTTTACCATTAGGTTCGCCCACTTATTACCCTGGATACCAGAGACCTCGAGGGTCTGGAAAAGAGAGGAAGAAGAGAGGCCTCTCTTCCTCCTCTCTTTCTCAGTCCTTCGCGGCCTCTGGAACTCAGGGTACCCACTAATGATCGATCCACAACAGATTCGCACGCTGGTTATTCGCATACTCGCCCAACGTGATTTTTGACCAATCAGAGCATGTGTTTTATAACCTGTTGTTGTTTGTTGATTTCAGAAAACTACACTAGTATCCGCTATTGACGTCTACGAAGATGAGGAACCGGAGATGCTTCTTTCCTTTAATCGTAAGTTTATTGACGGTAGCACAGGAAGCCCAGACACGAATCGATGATGTCATACACTTATAGCTGCCTGATTTCCTTCATTTCGTCGATAGTAACTATATCTATTTATTTTATACAGATCAATCGTTATTTAAAAAGCTTACTGGAGAGCAAACGTCCAACTTTGTGTTTGGTTGGAACTCTGCTCCAAGGTCTATTGGTAAGTTTCTATTCGTGGTTATGTTTTGCGCAAACATTTGCACGAGTATTGATAGATAGTTAATTTCTTGCAGCTCAAGAATACTCGACAATACGCTAATGAAAATTATTTTTGATTTTGATTTCAGTTTGTGCGTTCCCGTATTTATTAGCGTTTACCAATACTACTATTGAAATACGCCTGGTTGTCAATGGTAACCTTGTACATACGCTTGTCCTTCCTCAACTCTATTTAATTACCTCCAAGGTGAGTTATATCATAGTAAATATCCCGTTATAATGTCATTGGTTAGGGTGCATTGTAACTGCAAAATGTAGGTATGAGTTTGATGTGGTCATCTCTTGGTTGTTTGATTTTTATGTTTTTTTTTTTTTTTCATTTCTTCATTTTTTTTGTTTATTTATTCTTTCGTTCGTTTGTTTGTTTATTTATTTATATATTGGTTTGTTTATTTGTTTTTGTGTATGCAAGTATGTTTTTATGTTTATTTGTTTGTTTGTTTTTTTTTCTGGTTAAAATTCATATCTATTTCTTCACTAGTATACGGGAACTGTTTTTTCTAACATTTCTAAATTTCTATTTGTTTCAGTGGGATATTTATTTCACAGCATCAACGCCGAAAACACTCAACACTTCCCTGACCAACGGTCAACCAACCACCCCTCCCTCACCAAAAAACGAACAATATAATATCTACAAAATATCGCTATATACTTTAATGGGGCAGTTTCTAGCTCCATTACCTACAATGAAAATACCAACGGACGAACCGGTACAACCACAGCTACTCTTATCATGCGCAGACAAGGAGGACGGAACACTCGAACAAATTCGTCGTGTATCAACGGAACTTCCGTCAAGTCTTGGACAGTCACCACCGAAGAAGGAGTCTATATCGAGAACTCGATCGTCGCCATTGCCGTTATACGCGTTGGAACCTTCCGACAACCAGTGGAGAGACGACAATGAACACGTTTTATGAGTTTTATTTCAAAGAAGTACATTGATTGGATTTGAAATTCAATTTATTTTTATGAAAAGATTTGTGTCAAATATTGAGATGATACAAGTCGATACTTCTTGGTTAGAATGGTTTATGCGTAAAGACCGGTTTGCATGTAGTAAATGGATTGAATATGGACATCGTGCATATGGACATCTGCCTTCAAACGGGCGACCAGAATTGCCTTCAGATATCGTTATCGTACGTGATCGTACGAAAGACTACCATAACTAGCGGCCCCTGCGTCAAAATTACGAAAATACATAGATACCAGTCATACCATGATGTATGTAGTCGTAAAGTTAGAAGTTCATTCCAGGAAAGCGATACTGACCAGTAGCTATGAGGAGATTGTCCAAATCATAGTTTCACCTACATCAACGCAGGCGTTGTTACGTAAAACGTAACTAAAACATAAATTAACGTAAGAGTTATTAATTACCATATAAAGTCGCAAAGAAAGTAAATGATTTGAATTGACTTTCGTTTCTGATTTTCTCTGAGAGAAATATTTTCCAGTTGTTGCTATGTTAGAACACTAATTTAAAACAAGAATATATATATCATACTTGATCATTAAAGATATATTCAGATCAACCTGTCCTTTTCAACCTCATTCTGACGAAGAATACCACAGCGTAGCCGAAACGTTAATGCACCTCATCTCCCGGGGGGGGGGATACTACCCTATATGTACTATACGGGGATGATCCGCTGAACAGGGTATGGTTTTTCGACCTTGGTGTCATGAACAGGGTATCCAGTTCTGCTCTATTTCCGATTTAATCCAAATTTCCTGTCTTACTCAGGGCTCCAAAAATGAGAGAAGTTATTTTGCATTCAGGAAATCGGCAGGAATAAGATCGTTGACTTTAAAAAAAGATAAGAGCAGCACGTGTGTCTGAATTGATATATTTATTCAAATCATATAATACTTGTAAACAATTGTAATTTGTCATAAACAGGGTAACCCCTACAGGATCCCAGCGGAACACCCCTACCCAGATCTGAAGGGAGTACCCCCCGGGCCTCAACTCCACGTGTCTCAATCCGAAAAGCTGGCTTCAACAATTTCAACCTGTTTCGTGTTGTTTGCTCGTTAATTTTATCCAGTGTTACTGCTCCATTTACCATTTGCAAAGCTTTTTATGATCTAAATTAACCAAAATCCCACTCTCCTACCTCCCCTGTTAGAAGTCTGGATAAAGGTGGTTCCGGTTACCGTGCCCGGGGTGCCAATGCAGCCTATCAGTCAATGGCATATGCGCAGTAATAACTAATATAGGCAGGTTTGAAATCGGTGAAAATGGGAAAATACCCATAAATTGAAATACCGGATTACATACTTAAAATATTTAAGATTGTAAAACGCATTGAGACATTAGTAAATGCGCTATGAAAATACATTACTTTGTAACTCTGTTGAATCACGAAAGAACGGGCTTCCTGTGGTTGGTTCCAGGCTCTTCTATCGTTGTGAGTGCACGTGAGTGAGAAAGGTGACAAGACAACAAGTGTGTATGTTTGGTTTGTGAGAATTTCAGAGCCTTTCTCTTTTTACCAGTTACTGTTTTACCCTAAAATACTCTCTTTAATCTTCATTACTACTTCTTTAACAGGTAAAGTGTAACTCAATGTGGTTTGGTACGTTAAATATTCATATTTTTGGACGAAAATATGTGTTTATTATTGTGCGCGTGGTGTCCGCTGCATCAAAATGCGTTGACCATTGTCCCAAAGACGAATATTTATTATCTCCTGTCTTTTTGATTACATTTTGTGCGCTAGGTCAGCAAAAAACGCCATGTTTATACAATTGATAACAGGAATATTGCACAAGATATTAGATTGAATATTTAGTATGATTTTTCGTTCAGTTTGTTTGTTTATATTCTGTATAGTTCCATGCTGTGATGGTGATTCATGTGGCAAATCTTTCGTTATCTCGATAAAGAACTCATGAATACAGATTCTATGACTAAAATAATCACTATTAACTGGAGCATTTTTGATCTGGATTGAAGCATCAAACACACTTGATGCATGAAATTGTTTGCTTATACACAATAGAGCATGTTGTTTATTCAATGCATTGAAATTATTTTATGTAAATTTATTAATTGGGGTAAACAATGCCATGTGAAGTCGTTCAAAAACATCACTGCAGTCTTTTTTAAATAAATTTTGATTCATGGTACAAAATAATAAACAAGACGCACAGGGGTTGGACTTGAAAATGCCAGTTTGTTTGAGCTGAGCAAAATTTAGCTCTGGCTTTAGAAACAGAAAACTACTTCATACAACATGGTATTATTATAATCATTAAAAAGATGATATTTTTCTACCAAATTTCCCAACAAGTATTTATCAGACAGTACCATTTGAAAGGTTTGAATAAGTACTAGCAATTGAATTTCAGCTATTTCTGTGACTTTTGATTAGTCATTGATTGGCCCATCCCAGTCAATATCAATTAGCTAATTTTCTTCAAAAAAGCATAACTACAGGCTGAATTTCACCTTTTTATGACAAATTCTTCAGCAAAAAAATAGAAAATGTTTATTTTCAGACCAAAATAAGTTGGTAGATGCTTTTTTTGATTGATTTAGTGAAAATTCGAAAATTCAAAAGAACTTAGCTGAAATTTATACCTAGGCCATTTTTGCTTTAAACCCTTCAATTGATATAGATTGTTGGTTGACTTTCAATGATCGATTGCTTTAAGTACATATGCTGTGAGCTCAGTCATTGGTTTTACAGTTACAATTGATCAGCCTCAATAGCATGCCAGTGATGTACATGTATATCATAATTTTGTGCTCTGATCCTTTGCAGATATATCCACCTTGTCACTATGGATACACCAACCAAACAACAAAACATACACATTGAGCGTGATCGTAATGGTCTATATGGCTTATACGTAGCTAATCTTGCACCAGAAATTAACGAGAATGACCTTAGAGGTTTATTCATCAGTTCTGGTTTTATTGAAGTCTGCAAGATTCTTAAAAACCATCACGATAAAACACATGTTGCCTTTGTGAAGTTTGCAAAGTATGAAGAAGCTTTGGCAGGCTTGCAGAAGGTCAATGGTACAACATTTGGTGGTCTTATACTTGAGGTACGACCTGCCTATGAAAACCAACGTAGAATGCACAGATATGGGAAAGAAAAATCACCTCGAGCTGAGTTTTTTAAACAAGGTGGACAACATGCAACAACAAATAACAATAAGCAATGTAGCAACAATATAGATGAAAATGGTACAAACACCGACTGTAAAGATGGCAACAAAGAAGAAAGTAACAAGACTGGTAATTTACCCCAAAAAGAAAGTCCAACAAAGTCAGTGGATGAAGCAAAACTTAAGTCGTACATACTACCACCAACGTCACAGGATGTCAGATATAGCAACGGTAATGGTAGCACATGTAGTGGTAGCAGTTTTGAAAGCTTGAGTGACAAATCTCCTGTAAAATCTACAGCATTCAACAAAGTACCTTCTGAGAAACCACAAGGAAAAGCTCACCAACAAATTGGTGTGGCTCCTAATTTTGATGGTCTGAAAAAATCTGATACTTCACATTCAACTTGTTCTGGTCAAGCTAAACTAAAATTCGAGAACAAACCAAGGAGTGCAAATGCAAGCAAGAGTAACTTGCAAGCGAGTACACAGTTAGCACAGAATATGTCTAATGTGCATCTAGGCAACGATACAAAATGTCAAAATGGACCTCTTACACAAGGGAATGTTTCTAAATGGTCTGTGGAAGAAGTTGCAAAGTTTTTTCAATGTCACGAAGAGTGTACCGAGAGTATGGTGACTTTTGTTAAGGAACAAGAAATAGATGGCAATGCTCTGATGTTGATTGAGGAGTCCTCTTTGTTGCATTTTATGAAGCTTGGTCCTGCCCTAAAATTCTTGAATTTGAGAGAAAAACTAAAGAATTAGTTGGTAAGAAAAATCACTATGATCATAATCATAGCAGCCAGAAAAGACAATATGTTGATTTAGAAACAGAGAAATGTACATGTAACAACTCAATGGTTTGGACATTTTTGGATTGAATCATCATTTTGATAGAAAGTGCTTGCATATTTTGAGTGAATTTCTTCGCTGCCACCCAAATTGTTTAATGACAAAAACAAAGACGCCTGGAGAATTGGTGACAATTTTAGTGTATCTATGAAAAAAAAGCAAATTTAATAGAATTTTTGCTCTGACCATGACCTTTGTAACTGGGCAGGATGTTGGAATAGATTGCAAACTGTTCCCAAAACATACAAGTTAGGGTGGTTTCATATTTCATATATTATATTTCATAATTGTTGTCAGTAAATTCACACAAAAAATTATTTATAGGTTTTGTTTGCTTCATTACATTTTGAAAAACTAATAAACCAAATTAAGATTACAAATTAAAAAAAAAAGAAAACATTTTCAGAGAGATTGATTGTCAAATGTTTCAATATAATGGAGCATGGAACAGCACTACATGTTTCAATCCGATGTGCACCATACTGAAGTGAGACTAGCCTGCAATACTAGTGACTCATGGATGGAGGTGGTGGTGATTTAGGCTAGATTGAAACAAAAATCTACCCAGCAAAACAATTTTAATGTACATTATCCCTGGTGTTTCAGAGTGCAAATCACAAACCAGATAATGTATTTTTTTTAATTGGATCACACCAGAAAGAATATAATTATTTAACAATACCAGTCAGAACAAAAGGCCACAACAAATAACACATCGGACAGATTTTTAAATTCCAGAATAAAAGGTCATAGTGAATAACCCTTCAGATCTAAAAACTAAGGACAAAATGTTCAAAACGAGCTTCAGATCAGTCTGTCCATCTTCATTGATCATGCATACAATGCTGTGTTACAGTGTGGATTTGTTCATCCTCAGAAGCCCAAGGGTTATATGAAGGAGTGACGGAATATAACCCCTGGGTTCCTGAGGATGGGATTTGTTGAAGTAACTCTGTTCTTTCATAAATTTGTATGGGGAGAGCAACATGTCATGTTTTTTTTAATTATTTGTTCTGCTCACAGCATTCAAGGTACCTATGTAAATATGCCAAACTGTTAAATTGGGTATATTCCAACCCACCATTGCAAATTTACATATATGCAAGCTCATTTACAAAATTGTTGTAATATACATTTATACAAATATCTAAATATTTGATATTCAATGAAATATTGGGTTCAGTTTTACCCATATTTTTCCCAATAAATGGGAACATTTACCATGGAATTCCCAATTTTGAAGACTTGGGAATTCATTTTTTTTATTGTACAATAAAACAGTGTAAAAATGCTTATTTTGCTTTTTCCATCTCATCAGATATTTGTATAAATGTATAATGCATCAGATGATTTAAGGTGAGCTCTGCTCATAAAACAGATAATTGATGTTTCAGCAAGTTAAAATAATGAAGACATTTAAAAATTGGTTGGTTGCAGTACAATAAATGTGGCTACATTAATGTTCTTTATTTGGTTGTGCTAAGATTTTCAAATGAATTAATATATACTAATTTGAGTACAAACATTGAGTAATAAGAACAAACAATGTTTCAGTGCCTCTTGCATTGTTGTTTTTATTGATATCTACATAATGTACCTAGTGGTAGCAATGAAACATGCATTACAAGACTTGAAACATTTTTTTTATTGCACAATGAAAATTACTTTAAAATGTTCATTGATTAGACAAATTTATTACTTATGTATTGTCAATTTTATTGTTAAAGAAAAATATAATTATTTATTTGTTTAATTTCTGTTGTTTGCTCGTTCATTTAAATTTCCAATTGATTTCGTGTTAATTTTTATTGCATCATACATTCATTCATTCAATCATTTAATTTAGTCATTTTAGTCATCTTTAATTCAAATTTCAAATCTTTCATTTGAATTACACTAGTTTATGTGCATTTTTCTTGTCTATTCATCCATTCATTTACTCAATCAACATACATCTTAAATATTTATATAGCATTTTTTCTGATTATCCATTTGTTCATTTATTCACTAATTGATTTGTATTCCTGTCATTTAGTAATCTTTCATTCGTTTATTCATTCTCTCATTATACACATCTCAAACCTCACAATATATATTTTACTTTATATCTTTATCTTTTGCTATAAAGAATCCACTTTCTTTGTCAAATTTTCTTGTAGCTGTTTTTGGTCCCATGACAATACACGTCACTGCACGCAAAAATGGGCATTCATTTGCATAATGCTCCAATTTTACGCGAGAGTTTGTGGGGCGTGATTTAGCTTGGATTACCAAGTTGTTTGCAAAGCTCACTTCGAACGAGCATCAGACTAGAGATAGTTTGCTTTGCACTGAAGTTCAACATGGCTGATGAGGAGAAACCCAAGGATAGGAAAGGTTGGTCTTTTGCATAAGATATTAGAAAACAAGATGCATTTAAATGGCTTCCTTCAATAATAGAAGTAGTCATTAGTTGTTCATTTGCAGTTCAAACTCAACCAGCTGCATGAAATTGTACTCGAAGCGTTAACTAAAGACTATATTTTCTACAGTGCTAAAGAAAATCAACGGACTTTGATTCAAAATGCAGTTTCTAGTTTAAGCAAAAGTTTTCTTGATAAACATCTTGATTGCGTCCCAACAAATGATTACAAAAACGCATATTTCCTGTATATTTTGATAGTTTATTTAAATTATTAAGTACTTAAACTTCGACCAGTTTAAATTAAACTTACTGAGCTGCATGAGAGAACAAAAATCGAGCGAAAGTATTTACTTCGAGATTGAGATAAAATCATTATTATCTATGTATTATTTTTCCTTGTGTTATAAAAATTACCGTGCAATATTGTACATTTTTATCCAAACAAATTAATGGAAATGTAATTTGTCATTCCCAGGTGAAAATTTGCAGCTTTTGGACAAACCAGATGGTGAGTTGCTTTCTAGTAAAATTGGTGGAGACATTCAATAAATTGCTGAAAGTGAAATTGCTTTTTCTTGTATCTCTGGATCGAGCTTTGGTGTAGTGTCTAGCACTTGGTCATGCAACCATTGCGAAGAAAAAGCTCGTATTTTTGCATATGATTAGAGAAGGCTGATTGATCTGAGTAGTAACTAGTATCGATGGATAGTGAATCAAAGAAAAAAGTGACCAAGCAAATGGAGCAACGGGAAATAACATTTTAATGCGATCAAAATTTATTTCCGAAATTATACCAAGAACTATGACTGAGCTTTAATACATATTTTGCATTTATATTTGAAAAACAAAAACAAATAAACAACTTAAACAAACATTTTTACCGATCATTTTCACAGTAGAGTTTAAATATACTCGAAGTAAATGATAATCTTCGGGGTTCTTTTGAGGAAACTGAATTTTAATTCTCGGTCGCCGGGTCTCATTTTGATAAATAAACATCCGCAGCATGTGTTGTTGCAAATGCTATACTTACCCACCCCTCCGTAACAGAGAATCCTAACCAATGCTGGTGTAAAGAGGTGCTGTTTTTGGTGCGTTTGAGAGGTCCAGAAAACTCGTGAAAACTCTCAAACTCAAGCCTTCCGAGGCTAGATAATTAATATCTGCGGTTTAGAGGTTTTGTGATAACGAATCTAAAGCAAGAAAGTACAGAGAACGTGACATCTTAAACATCAATATTCTTCGTCATAAAATTACACCGCATGACAAAATGGCCGACGAAGTAGACTTGGGTGAGTTCTTTATCACACAAAAATGCAAAATAATTGCTCTTGTATTGTCCTAGCATATTCAAGAACAGTTGTTATATTATTTTGGTCTTAGTGTGTGTCGCTTGGTACCTGATAAACTTGTTGTTTAGGCGGCAAAATGTTATACATGTATTTGTTTTGACTTGATATGTGACAGTTTCAACGACGAGAAAAAAACAACTGTTAATAAAATGGCGTCTCTATTTCAATAAATGTATATTCAATAGGAAAAAAATAATTTCAAGTTAAGATGCTAGGTTAAATTATAGTCGAGCGAGAAAAAGCGATTGTTTTCTTCAGCTTTTTTGTTTCCGATAAAGCACTTCAGTTGAATTTTGCTGTCGAATTCTACTGTACCGAGTTGTCTATCCTTTCCTTAAAAATATTACTATTCTATTGTATCGTTGTACTTGCTCTTCAACATAGTTTAAAATCATTTCTTGCTGAAAATGAGTAAAGGAATGGAAACTAAAACAACTTAATTTTCATCCTTTTGTGCATTTTTATTATCCATGGTTATACACGCATCATTTACAAAATTTTCTCGGTTTGAAAAAAATTCAATACTAAATAAGCAAGTAAAATTAAAGAGCAAATAAAAAGAAGATTTTTCGATAATGCCTATCTTTCGATTAATGGCCAAACCTTATTTATTGAGGTGTGGAATTACAGAATTATAGAATGCCTGAATAATTTGATTAGAGGTTTCTTCCTTTCCTCTTGCGCATTTTTATTTATTCAAATTTGCTCAAAATAACAAGTCAAGCGAATGAATTTCAAAAGTTATATTTGTCATGATTATTGTGTAATAGAATTAACTATTAACTAAGAGAATGCGAGCTTTGTTATAATTTACATTGCCGTTTTTTATCTTATAATATATTATGTATATTCATGAACATAATTTTGATTTTTTTTTCTCAAAAAATAAGTTACTGTTTTTTTTTTGTTTTTTTTTTTTTTTTGTAGAAATTTACTAAGTGACACTACATGTAGCAAATTTATTTACTTCAATCGTTTTACCATTTTTTTACAATACTTTCAATTTTCAATTTAATTGTTGTAAGAATATGATTTAATAAATTTTTGTGAACAACAAGTTGAAAAATCGAAAAACATGCAAACACAATTAAATAGTATTTCAATGCACCCCGGCATTCTTATTAGTTCATTTACTTTATGTTTAATTGGTACTATATTTGCTCCATTTTCATCCATTTATTCGATTCTAATCATCAATTCAATATTTTTGAATTATGATTCTAGCTATGTTAAGGTGTCTCATTCAATCTAGCCAAAAATAACACTCTCCAAGCTATCAATCCTCACAAGTCAATTGACATGTGTTACTTGTAAAAAAAAATCATAACAAATTGATGATTTTCTAACAGTATTATGAATGAATCAGCAAGTGGTCAATTTGTAATAACTGGACATTTAGACAGTTAGAACTGGTGGTTAATTATCCAGATAATCTTAACTTACATCATAATGTAGCCAATTATTGTCAGTGGATTTTGTCTTCAATAATATTAAAATTGGAAAGTTTTTAATTTTTTCATTAAGTATTATGAGTTGTCAGACCGTTTTATTTCTATTAATTCTTGGCCAAATTTTGCTGGCTCTTTTGATGACTAATAATTCACAGGCAAGAAGCCCATCAAAATACAATATTATATAATAATACAATACAATATATAATCTTTTTCAAAACAATGTGATCAATTTCAATTGATAACTCCAAAATTATATTTAAAACAAAGGCAATGATCAGATTAATTTCAACCTTGGTACCAGGGCTACTCTGTTCACTGGGTCACTTATACATTGACCCTAGTACCAGCTGGTTTGACACCTGATCAAAATCTACAAGATTTTTGGAGATTCTTATCACCTGACCAAATGGTGGATACCAGGATCAAAAGGTGAATGACCTATTGTTAAAAAAAGGAACAAACAGAGTGGCTCTGGGGACAAGGTTGATTTAATTTAATTTAATTGATGGTAGATCAAAGTGAGATGATTTCCATGGCAGGGCAGATTATTGTCTACATATCTGGTGTGATTAAAGTGAGAAATTGTTCTAGAAAAATTTAGCTGAGACGATAACCTCATCATAACTATGTCCCTTTTATCATCATGATTAAATGATGAAGATGGTGGTATTGATGATGATAATCATCAATTTCGATATTTTTAGTTAGCTATTTTTAGTTAGTTTCGATAAAAAACTGCTCCAATATAAATACTTTTAAAAAACATTTTCATTAAAAAATTTGTATGATTTATAAATTTTGATATTTTTAGTTAGCTATTTTTAGTTAGTTCGATTACATTATTGTAAAGCGCTATTGAAGCTTGTTATATAGTGCTATATAAATTTATTTATTTATTATTATTATTATTATAATGATATACGTCAATTCTTTGCTTATGTCTGATAATTATTAATCAACTACTGTTTAACAATTATCAAATAAATATAATCTTTGATCCATGGTGATATGATGATGGTGGTGGTATTACTCAATGATATTTTTATGTTAATCATAAAATAATGATGATAATGATGATTGTAGATATAAGTTTTTGTGGTAACTTCAGATAATCTAATTATGATCAATGTTGATAAGAACTGAATTAGAGATGGTTTGATGATGGTGATGTCATTTCACAGGTAAAAAACGTACACATGATCCTGAATTCAAAGGACCCATTGAAAACAGGTACTATACTTAGTTACATTAAAGCCTATTTATGCTAGACAATTTGAATATGAATATGAGAGAAATAATAAAATCAAACTTGCTCATACTTGCTAAAACTAATCATATTACATAATACAGCCAACTTCATTGTATCATGGCCTGTCATTCCATGCTTTATTTCTTTTTCTCAATTGTCAGTCAATTTTAGGGTGGAGTTTATTCCTTCATTTATTTAACCAATTACAGAATATGTTAGAGCAAGCTCCAACCTATGAAATGAATTATCAGTCCAATCAAATGTCAAAACAATTTTTTTCCGACTATGGGTCAAAATACAACAAATTTGCGTGTAGTAAAACAAGTAAATTGTACCTGCTGGCTAATAATGATCATCTAGTTGTCTTTAGCATGTGAATACTGACAAACACAATTCATTTTTCTGATGTTGCATTGCAATCATGTGATTATCGCTGCAAACATGCAGACTGCAGTGCACAAGATGGTAATTATTGCTGCATTACAATGCAAAGTATAAATTTGCTAATTAGTGTAAACTAGAGCTTTGCCTCTCTTTAATATACTTTGCTCATTTTACATTGTATTGGCTAATCAGAATCATGTCTATTCTTTAGATCATGTACAGATATAATTTGCTGTATTCTGTTTGTTGGCTATATTATTGGGATGATTGTAGTAGGAATTGTTGGTAAGTAAATACTCATCACCTTTAGATCTGGAGGGTAAATAGGTAACTAGCAGTAAAACTAGCGTGAGCTGCGTCAGTGTTTCTAATGAAGCAGTTTTGGTAAAAATGGTAAAAAGAAAGGAGTACTTACTGATGTTTTGTTAGTCCTTGGTTGGAGTAGGAAGGCTAGCTTTACTGAGAACTGGATATTGTCCTCCCTCTCATCTCAATGACCTTTCAGTGTCCTTGTAATGAAGTCTTGAAGTCTTAATTTGGTAATTAAAGTGGTAATTAATAAATCACTTGTGTATTGCCCAAAATCCAAAGTTCATTGGCACTTTAAAATAAGTTATTTAAAAAAATATTATTATACACCACCAAATGAATGTTTATGTTTCTAGCATTCTATGAAGGTGATCTCAACAGACTGCTTTTGCCAACTGATTCTCAGGGTAAGAATATTATTAATATATTATTTAAGTCATATACCAGACATTACATCTTCCTATTATCTCAAAACTTGATAAACAATATACTGAATCATATCAGTGAGAACACTCTACAGTGAACACTTACAGCTTTTTTTATGCTTTTTTAACATTCCTCCTTTGAGTGAGCTCATTTGAAAACATTTTCATTTTGATAACTCAGAGCATTTGAGTTCAGTCCTACTTTTTTGGAGGATTTGAAGAAGTAGCAAGCTCAGAAAATACAAAGCTAAATAAAGACAATTGTTTTACATTTCATGCAGCAATCTTTTCAGATTTTCTTAGATAGCATGCATGAGCAGGGACATAAGACCAGTACCGACATGGTACTCGGACCACCTGTGTGCACAGTTAAATATAGATCAAGAGATGATCGTGATCATTTGGAAGAGTGTATTTACTTTAATTTGATTCTCAATGACTGTCTTGTTTACAGGTAAATCTTGTGGCAAAGACTATCCGTAAGTACTCTCAACTTCATTCTAATGTAACAGTTTGTAACATATAACGTATATCATTAATAGAATTATTATTTTATTATGTATGTCTGGGTGGTATATGGGAAGCTTATGTTGACAGTGAGGCAATGGCATTTTACTGCATTGAACAGGATTGGATTCATGGATTAGCTTGGGTGATCTGTCAACTGCATTTGCTTGACTTAATGTTCCCTGATGTCACACAGGTTTTTCTGTTGTTGTTGTTGTTTTTTTTGTTTGTTTGTTTTTTGTTTGTTTGTTTTTTGTTTGTTTGTTTTGTTTGTTTTTTGTTTGTTTGTTTGTTTTTTGTTTGTTTGTTTTGTTTGTTTGGGTTTTTTTTCTTGTTTTTTTTTTCTTTCTCCAGAATCTGCAGTTTTTCTGAAAAAGACAGAAAACAATACTATTCTAAAAAAAATACAAAAGGCAATATTTTAGTATAAATATTGGTTGTCTGCATGTTACACTTCTTTCACATTTCTTCATTTCAGTGATAAGAAGTACTTGGTATTTTTTGATATCACTAAATGTGTCAACCCTAGTAACCTTGCCAAAAACTTTGGATCTCCAAAATGTCATACACCACAGGTATTATTAACAAAAATAGCCTTTTCAGAGACTTCTCAGTCTTTTCACATGCACAAGCCTTTATAACTGATAACGTATATATCCTCATTAGTATTGGTCTGGCCATTCAGTCCCAGACTAGATTCTCAGACCGGTCAGGTTGATGCAAGGGCAGGAGGGGGTGCATCATTTTCAGTAGGGGGTGCACTACCCAATAATCATGAAATAAAAACAATATCTTGGAAAAATATTTGAGAAAGCAAGGAGTTGAACTCCTTTCGGGGGGGGGGGAGTTGTGCCCCTCCGCACCCATCCCTAGATCTGCCACTGTGATGTGTGAGCTGAGTTTGTAAGAAGTGTTGTGTATTTCTGTTTCCTCCTCTATTATGTAAGCGAAATTGTGTATCAAATACACTGTGAATCTGTAATTGAGGGTTTCATATCTACAGATCTACAACAACCACTAAAATATTTAGGAGATTACTATTTAATGTTTATATCAATCATATCCTTTGATAGGAATATATAATCAGTTGTAGATAACTCACTGTTGATCATCATCTTTCATGTTTATGAAATGAGATTGTTTGTTGTACAGGTATGTGTTAGCAAGTGCCCATCAGAGAACAAAGATGGCCTGTCTGTAGATGCCAGCAAAATGGTCTGTAAGCCAGGAATTACACCAACCAATGATAAGGTAAATGCACTTCTCATAGTGTGACATAACAAACCAGTTTTCAAATTTGTCACTGCCACTGAGCCACAGAAATTGTTATGAGTAAGTTAATTTATCAGAGAATTATCTGTGTTCAGTGTAGGCTACAAGATCATTTTCATCAGAATGATAATATTTTGAATTCGCTATGACATCTCGGCATAATACTATTAAGTCTGTTGTCTTTTTCTTTTTGTTTCCTCATTTTGATAAAAAGAGAAAATTGACAAAAGTTAACCTTCATACATCATTCAATAGTCATGATTTGGAATCATTAGCACCATAAAAATCAATATTGATCAAAAATGTGCATTTCATCTTTTTGTTATCAATAAATAAATAGTATTGCACAAATTATAATAGATAAATAAACATTAAAAAATAAACAAAAAGCATACTATTAAATAAAGCAGGATAACTCACCCCAGAAAAAATCCAAAAAACAGCATTGTAATTAAATGATTAAATATTAATTTTTACTTCAGACTAAAAAGGCCAATTTGGTGAAGGAAGGCAAATGTGCTCCTTATTACCTCGCTAGTACACAAAGTAAGTTTCTTCATCTAAAAATTCTGTCTAGTATATTTTTATATCAATTGTTTCTACTTAATATATCAAGGCTCACTTATGTAGATGGGTGAAACATGCTTACCACGATGTAAACAAGTGGCTGTTTGAACAAGATAGATTTCAGGCCTTCCTAGCATTAACAACTCTGCTTAATATGCTCAAGCTAAGAAAATTGCATTAATGTTGATCTGTGGGAAATTAAGAGCATTGATTTCCAAAATTTGTTATGCCACAGTTTTCAATAATTGACTATTTATTGTTAATGTCGAGACATGATTTTAAACTTCTTATGTATCTGTTCAAAAGGACAACTTGGTGCAATTGTACTGCCATTGGTTGGATATTGATAACTGCTTTTTATGTGAGATTGTAATGTATTGTTTTTTGTGTTGTTTATTGCTTAGTTCTATTCCGTTGTATTCCAACTGGTTTGGGAAAGTTGGATCAGTATGTCACTGGTAATGCGGCTAATGGACAGAATGTTACTGGTACTTCCATATTAGAGGGGGTCAAGTAAGTTCATTGACTGTAGAGAAACAGAGGCAGATTTAACAGGGATGGTGTTGAAAAATACTGCAAATCTACTCGGGGAAGAAATTTGAGTCCTCATTTGGCAACTCTGTGTACTTTACTTGATGGGACCCTCTTGATTTAAAACATTTTCTTTTTATTCTGACAGGAATTTGAAGCTTTACATGGATGCACAGAATTTTGGAATGAAGGTGCAAACCTGTATAAATGATGTTTTCATTGATAATAGTATTATAATTGAATTCTGTCAGTTGATAGTTGTTTCTGTCTGCAAACTACAATGCACACAGTCTGTTTTATAGTACAGAAAGGATCCAAGTAAACAACTTTACAATGCAGCACTGAAATACAATATACCCAAAGGCATCCAGTAGTTCTCTGTAACACACATAAGGACTTGAGAAGAATTGCACTAATCCAAAGATATGATAATGCTGATCAATGTTGTTAAATGAGCTTGAATGGAAAGAATACTCTCATTATTGGTTGTGTTTCATTTAGGTTGTAGACGACATTAAAGCTGTTTGGTACTGGATTCTAGTGTAAGTCAGAATTTGTCATATGTCCGTGTTAGTAATTATTATATATTCATATAACTTTACACCTACTTATTTTGCAATTTTGTATTTTTATATATTTATGTATATATTTTATTCATTGTAAAGCGCAGCAGAATATTTTTTATATGATGCGCTATATAAGTTATTAAATTGTTATTATAATTATTATTATTATTATATTAACCCATTGATCAATAAGTATAGAATAATTTGAATAAATCCAATTTTATTATTTGAAAACTTGTGTTATGCATCACCTGTATTCCTTGTATCATTAATTCAATGTTTATTGATTCCATTAAAATTCACTCATGCATATAATACAGTCAAAAACTTTGAAACTCATCCATCCATCCATTTATTTATACGTCGAACAATCATTTATCAGATACACAAGTGTGAACTCATTCATTTGTTTGTTCATTCATACATTAACACGGCAGTAATTCAGAAATTATTTTCTTCTCTTTCAATTGTTAGGAAATAAACATACTAGAAATAAAGTTTATCATCATCATCATTATTAGTTTATTGGTCCATCCATCCATCCATTCATGTAATTAATGTGTATTTGTATTGTAATTTGTAGTGGGTTTATTCTGGCTATGGTGTTGGCTTTAATTTACATCATCATCACCAGGTATGTCTTGTTAATGACAACAACAAAGCCAATTTTGTGCGCGCGCATATTTAACCGTTTCACTCTCATTGTTGTTTTTTATCTTAGTTACAGTGTTCTATAAGTTTGAATTCATCTCGCTCTCGATTTATTATTTTTCAAACCCTGACGATGGAGGATATTCTCCGAAAGCTCAGATATTATGTAATTTTTTTACGTAGTCGAAACAAAGATTTTATTAACCAACAAAGATAGTCAAAGAAATGACTACTTGCTTGGACCATGCATGATTCCAATTAAATTAATTTGAATTGATGCGAGTTATTCTATACACCAGATATAGATCGTTTGAACTTATTTCAAATGAATTCATAAATCATTGTAATTGTAATTTTAATTCTGCATATCTTGAATTTTGTGCTGTACAACTCAATAATGTATTTTATTTTGTTTTATTGACATTTGTTGAGTGGTTATGTAGTATGTTTCACTGGTCAAACTAAGCTTCTCCCTGGTACCTTTAGTTGTTAATCAAAGATGGTTTTCATGAATTTATTGTAGATGGATAGCTGGTCCACTGATCTGGTTTACCATAATCGCTGTCATTGGATTATTGATATTTGGTAAGTCTATGAATTGATTATAACATGATTAGACGTATTATTTGCATGAGTACAGGTTTTTACCAGTTATAGTTAATATTTAGTTTGTTATTCAGTATTAATGATAATACTCTATTAAATGAAACCGCAAATGGCATATTCTCAAGAATGGCTACAGGGATGAGATACAATGCATAAAACCTGTTACTTCGTATTGTTTCTGGGTCAGTTTTTTTGCTTTGCTTAACTTTGATCACTTAATAAAATGTTTGTCGTTTTTCATAGAGTTGCTCATCAATGATGTCAAAAAATTTCTAATATCAAGAAGCCAACAATTAGTTGTCTCCACTCCACTGTGAAATGACCCTTTTATACTTAGTAAGTGTTGTTGTTTTTGTTTCCTTGACGACAGGTATGTATTGGTGTTTCTCCAAGTTCAAAGAGATGAAAGACAAGGGAACCAGTAGCACAGAACAGCTCAAATTGACCTTTGATTTATCATACTATGGTGATTACCAGGAGACATGGCTCATCATTGGTATGTTATTTTTAGAAATGCGTTATTTTTAGTTCCTTACAAGATCACTCACTACATTGCAAGACCATTGTACTGTTGTGCAATCATGTGTAGAGCTCATACCTTGACTCACATTGCAAATAATTATCACCTTTATTTAAAGGTGGAGTATAGATTGATTTCATTAGGCTGTTTACATAGAATGATATGTTTTCAAAATATCCGAGCTGTGTGCCAGTTTATTTTTGTGTTTTATATGGTGGTCCAATGAACCCTTCCTGAAGATTGTACATGCACCCCCTCGTGATTCAAAATAATCTTGGATTCACCTTAAAGTGCAAATGAACCCTTTTTGAAATGTTATGGTATGCAATCTTTGTAATTTTATAGACAATTAAATGTAAAAATTTTTTGATTTGGTAAAATTCCCGATTTTTGGTGAATTTTTAAAACTATTTTTTTCCTGTGAAATTTTGGGGCATTTAAAAATGCCGAGTTTCCCGCCGGGGGACTTGGTCGAGCTTGTTGGAGCCTCGTTTTGACATCTAAATCGCCTGATGACGTCTACAAGGGAACCAAAGTTGTTTATACTTGCAAGAAATACACGAGGAATTGAAGATACTGTCACTAAAAACAATGATTGTGCTTTGAATACTACTTTTTACAAAGAGTGTGAACTTTCCTTCCTTGGTGTGCGTCACTTCCAATCACTCGACCCATTCCCCCAATTTGAGTGGATGGAACTCCGAAAAGTTAAAGAGCGTGAAATTCAAAAAATCACTACAAAGCGGGAATTTATTCAAATTAAAAAATTATTTCGATATTTTGTCTTTGAAGACATCTTTAATCGATACAAGTGCTAAAGAAAAAGGGTTCATTTGCACTTTAACATCAATATTTAATATGGGAATTATTTATCAATTAATTATTTTTGTATCATTTTCAGGTATTATTCTTACGGTACTGTTAGTGATCATCCTACTGATGACACTGGTGCTTTGTGGTCGTATCAAGATTGCTATAGAGATGATCAGTGAAGCCAGCAAGTAAGATTAATATCATGAATATAAATTACATTAATTGGAGTTCTAAAACTCATGAATGATTAATGAGGGATTTTCAGTGTATATTTATAATAATACTTGCGATGTGTTCTGTGACTAGTGGGTGCAAATTTGTCCACCCAATATAGATATCAATTTTACAATTGTTTGCTGAGGGCAGCATGGCCGAATGGTCAGAGCGTTGGTCTTGCAATCCAGCTATCCTAGGTTCGATTCCCACTCTGGTCCAAATATAATTTCTGGGTCATGCTTTGTATATAGCCAACTGGTTTGTCTCCTAGCCAGTTGGGATTCTTAACAGTGATTATATGTATACCAACACTGAAAAATCCTGTCAAGGGATGTGTTGCAGATATTAACATTTTAATAATTTTAAGAATTAGTTTTGTATTGGTTGACTTGGCGTAACTATAGGGGTGCTCATCAAAACCCATTGTAATTAAAAGCTGGGCCAAAATTAAATGACTGGTACCTCGCTTTTAGACTGTTTGAAGTTATTGTCAATTCCTGTTTCTTAGTAATTAATAGATCAAAGATGGGTGTTCAGGGTTATTTTAAGAATAATTCACTACAACTACCCCAAGCCTGCACACTTTCTGGCCTCACTAATTGTGATACAAAAGAAAGTAGGCAAAGCATTCTGGTATTGGTAGCATATTACGTCGTCATGGAAATCACCTATTGCTTTGATCAATAGTTATTTTTATTTTAATTATAATTTATTATAATTGTGTTTGTTTTTCACAGAGCCCTGGCATCCATGTTGTCTACTCTGTTCTTCCCATTGGTTCCATGGCTTCTACAGTTGATTTTGTTCTTCTGGTTTATTCTTGTTTTATTGTATCCTTGGAAAACATTTCATTGATTTGTAATTCTGTTTGTGACTGAATGGTATACTTAGAAACATGGTTATCACAGGTCAATCACAGGTTTTTCACACTGTAGAAAAACTTTTTTTTTATTTAATGCATGCTTTATGGCTTCACAAAAATTGCTTTTTTGTGAACTTTTTCTATCTAAATTTTATTTTTAAAAAAACGTTTTATATAATTATCATTACTTTCCGAAAAACAAGCAATTATTTGAGAGTTGTCTCATGGAGTTGTTTCTTGACACCATACAAGATTCCTAGCCACAAATGGTAAACCAGATTACCAAACAGTTGATGCTCCAGCAAATGATATGTACAATATCACCAATGGGACCACTTGTGATCCTTCTGTAAGTTACGTTTTCTTGGAATGAAAATGATTATTGCTAATACTGTACCATGGCTGTTTGGTGAAATCTCTTGCTTCTCACTGCTATATGGTCCAGGTTCTAGCCCTGGATTAAGTGTATTATATTTTTATAGCTGCTTGAGACTATAAAAAAGTAATTTATTGTTTTGTCTGTACTTGACAATTTCAATTTGTACTTTTGAACAAGATTTTATGACAGGGATATGTAAGATGATCTGACATGATGTATTGTTGTGATAAGTTTAAAAGATTTCAGATAATAATAATAATTATTATGATATTATAACTATTACTGACATCGGTCACACAGTTTTCAAACGACTTTAAACGGACAGAATGGCATAGTCAAAACATAAAATCTACCTACTCAGGTGTGATTTTCTTTTGAACATTGAATGGTAGATACAAAACACATTACATAATACAAAACTCATACTTACATAATGGAATATACAACATTTCAGATACTTCAGGTAATGCTTCAATTTTTTAGACAATTTCATTGGATATTCCAATTGATTTACATGTGATATTTTCAGACATTTGACAATAAATACCCCAATTCATCTGCAAGCTGTATTCTTGTGGGATACAAGGAAAATGTGTAAGTATAAACATAGTGAAATTCATTCATTGATCCATTCATTCATTCATTCATTCATTCATTCATTCATTCATTCATTCATTCATTCATTCATTCATTCAATCATTCATTCATTCATTCATTCATTCATTCATTCATTCATTCAATCATTCATTCATTCATTCATTCATTTATTCATTCATTCATTCATCCATTCATTTAATCATTCATTTAATCATTCATTCATTCATTCATCCATTCATTCAATCATTCATTCATTCATTCATTCATTCATTCATTCATTCATTCATTCATTCATTCATTCATTCATTCATTCATTCATTTATTCATTCATTCATTCATCCATCCATCCATCCATTCATTCATTCATTCACTCAATCATTCATTCATTCATTCAATCATTCATTCATTCATTCATTCATTCATTCATTCATTCATGCAATCATTCATTCATTCCATCATTCATTCATTCATCCATTCATTCAATCATTCATCCATTCATTCAATCATTCATCCATTCATTCATTCTTTTATTCATTCATTCATTCATTCATTCATTCATCCATTCATTCATCCATTCATTCATCCATTCATTCATCCATTCATTCATTCAATCATTCATTCATTCATCCATTCATTTATTCATTCATTCATTCATTCATTCATTCATTCATTCATTCATTCAATCATTCATTCATTCATTCATTCTATATTTCATTCGTTCAATCATTCATCTAGTTATTCATTCATTCATTCAATCATTCTTTCATTCATCCATTAAGTCAATCATTCATTCATTTATTAAATCATTCATCCATTTATTCATTCATCCATTCAGTCATTCATCCATTCAATCATTCATCCATTCATTCATTTTTTACTCACCCACCCATTGATTCATGTATTTACATGTTTTATGTAGTCATCTGTTCCGTATGCAAGTGTTCCATTTCTTTGGATGGTTGTGGATCATGAATTTCATCATTGCCTTGGGACAGTGTGTCTTGGCTGGTGCTTTTGCTTCTTGGTACTTTGCTTTCCACAAACCAGATGTAAGGCAATTATAATGATGATATGATGATGATTATATGAATGGTGAATATGAGAGTGCAGGAAAATGGTGATTTTGATAACAACTGGTTACTGTACGCTTAGTGACAATGACTGACAATGGCTCAGTGTTGTTGATGACAATGATGATGACTGATGGTGATGTGTTCTTCATACAGTACTCTTACCAATTGGCAATTTACAATTCGGATTTTTTTAACTACAACTATCATGAAAAATGTGTTGAAATAGTTACACTTGAAAGAATCATTTCCCAAGAGTAACATCACATGATCTGTAATGGGAAAGAAACAAGGATGCGAATAAGGTCGATTCCCACTGAGTTCAAATGTTAATTGTTGTTTTAGCAGAACACTTCTCATTTAGACTTGATTGGAATTAATGGCTAACATCCATGAGTGGCATTTTCCCTGTGATCCCCTGTAACTAATTGCAAGACATAAAAGAAAGTGTGCAAAGCATTCTCTGGAACTTGTAGTTGTCCATGTCAACATGGAAATCTCCCCCTATTCATATTGACAGAGATGATTGAGATGATTATGATGATGACAATAACAAAAGGATGCTGGTAATATTGCTTGTGCCCTATTTTATTTTGAATCTTTTCTCTTTCTATTTTCACCTGATGATTTCAGGACGTACCAGCTCTTCCAATTCTGTCATCTCTCTGGAGGACTCTGAGGTAAAACAAACTTTTGTATTGTTGATAGTCATTGGATATTCAATATCGTATTGTATCAACCATGTTTTGCTCTAGAATCATTGATCATCTTCATTGAATTTTTGCTCACATAAGGTCTTTAGCCATACTGAGTGAGCTATTGCATTCCAGAATCATTGATCATCATTTAATACATGTGGCTCACATGGTCTTTAGCTATAAAGAGTGAACTATTGCATTCTAGAATCATTGATCATCATAATATTTATAATATTTATGTCTCACATACTAGGGTCTTTTGTTCTACCAAGTGACCCATTGCAGAATTTTAGAATTAATTTTGCTGATATTATCATTGTTAGGTATCACACTGGATCACTTGCATTCGGTGCAGCCATTATTGCCATTGTGCAATTAATCAGGGCAATTTTGGAATATATTGATCATAAGCTAAGAGGTAAGTCAACACGGAATAAATTTACTATATCATAATATTGGTTTTCTAACATGGAAAGAAATTCATGATTATTGGCTTCTTTTTATCTTTCTTTTTCTTTCTGTTTTTTTTTTTTTTTTTTTGCATTTTTTAATTTTTTTTTTCAATGCTTTATTATTGTTACTTTGATCATTTTGTCCTTGGCTGACTTTCAGAGTATGGGCAAGACAATAAAGCTGTCAAGTTCATTCTTTGGTAGGTTTTCATAAAACTTAGTCAGCGATTCCTGACCAACAGCCAATCCTATTTCCACCTTTAACTTTATTACAACAAAAATTGATAATGGAATTTTGATTTGCTTGGGCTTGATATAGACATTATGACATGATCATTTATTTAGTAATTAGATGTTTTCTGTTCCTTGATTTAGCTGCTGTAAGTGCTGTTTCTGGTGTTTGGAAAAATGTCTGAAGTTCTTGAACAAGAATGCATACATCATGGTATGTGGAAAAATAATTATTTGCATTTGTGAAAAGGACAATTAAATATTTTACATGTAATTGAGTATGCACCCTACAAAATAATAATATCATTATAATACACAATTGAGGTTAGGATTATGAAAATGGACTGTTTTTTGTCATCATTTTTTTGTAGATTGCTATCTATGGTAGAAATTTCTGTACCTCAGCGAAAGATGCCTTCCAACTTCTGTTACGAAATGTACTGAGAGTTGCCGCTATCAACAGTGTTACTACCTTCTTGCTGTTCCTGGGCAAAATCTTTGTCACTGGGATTATTGGTGAGTGCATGAATTTTGTCCTCCATTTTTCTTTGAAAGAGTATTTTCTTCTTGATCCCCACAACTGTGATATGGTTCCATACCCACCGACTGTCTCAATCATATTTAATATTTTTAGTATTAATAATTAAATCCCAACTGTCTGCAATCATTCAAAATGTGGTCTTGAGGCTTGTATGTCCTATGCATGATGATGCAATAATTCAAAGGTTATGGTTGTCTGATGAACATGAATCATTGCTTTTTTGTTTAGGATATTGTCAGTGTTCTGGTGAAGACTGACACAGCATAGCTTAAACATCAATTCTTCAAATTCATTGCTTCAAACTGTAAAACTTTGAGCATTATGATTAAAATGTGATTAACTTGTTTGTGTAGGTGTTGCTAGTTTCTTCTGGTTCCGTCAAGTCAAAGAGGATGATCCTGCTTCTCTCAACTATGATGTTGTACCTGTCATTGTAAGTTAACCATTTTAATTCTCCTGTAACACTGTCACTTGAAATTGTTTTGTAAACTTTGTTGAGTGAGCTTACTTTGTTGCAGATTAATTTCTCAGCTATGTGTTAGTCTTAATCTGCTAATGGGTCCTAGGCTCTACGTATTATTCTAGCTTCAAATGCGTTCAGCTCACACTAAGTGGTGAACAACTGGACAAAATCATGTCTCAAATACTCAGTGAACTCCACCCACGATTCCCAGAAGGGTGGAGAACACAGGAAACCCACTCTACAATTTTACAAGTCATTGTATAACAGAACCTTTTGTTTGTTTCCTTTCTGTAGATAACAGTAATCTTTGCCTACATTGTGACTGTACTGTTCTTTGATGTGTATGATATGTGCATTGACACTATCTTCCTGTGCTTCTGTAAGTATTTCCACAGGCTGCTAGCACTTGCATATGTGTATGTTATTATCATTATGCTCAATGACCTTGAATGGTGTTCAAACCTTTCAGTTCGGAAAGATTATTCTTTATTGAATCATATATAAACTTAAAATTGAACAAATTTATTGGTTGTCTGCACTACACTATGCAAATCTTTCCTATGTAATGTTTTTCTTCCTTGTCTTGTTATACTTGCAGTTTGAAAGCCTTTTATACAATTTTGTTATACTGAAATTGTTCTGTTTTTTTTTTGTTTCTTTTTGTTTGTTTGTTTGTTTGTTTGTTTGTTTTTGTGTTGTTGTGGGGGAGGAGGTGGAGCTCTGTTCAGCAGTCTGATGACCATCTTGTTTACAATGTTTAGCATTGACAGGCTTGTATTAGTCAAGGCCTGTTCAAACTTGATCTGCAGTTATAGGTGACAGTAACTTGTGCTAAGATCTTACAAGAAATGCGGGAGAGCTGCTGCCTGTTTGGTACTTTTGCATTGATTCACCAATTTAATGTTCTAATTATTATAATGGATTATCTCTTTACAGTGGAAGATCTAGAGAGAAATGATGGTAGTGCAGAAAAACCATACTACATGAGTGAATCACTACAAAAGCTCCTTAACAAACCCAATAGAGGTTCCAAAGATAACGTAGATGCTGATCCAAATGATGGAGCTGGTGGCGATGAACAGAAATAGAACAGCACCAGTCTATTTACACTTGATCAGAACACAGTGCAATTATTGCCCTAATTCACAATCATTGACATCACACCAAAAAAATAATTAACAATTTATTGCGACAGCTTAAATGCAAAGGATCTAATGGTGGGTCAATCAAAGCTACATGGAAACTTTTCTAAAACCTGTATAAATCTAGAAAAAAAGCACTTGGGATAGCCCCAAAACTTCTTGCAGCGAATATTATTTAGCATTTACCCACACAATGGCATGATCATATTAAAATATCTAAAATCCATTTTAGATTTAATTGTTTTGCTAGGAGCAAATTGTGTCTAATTTTCTTTTGTATTGGCCATTTTATCCCACATGTGGACAAGCCGTGACATCATAGTGAATTAGGACAATTAAGCAACAAAATACAATAATATTACAATATAAACAGCTGCCATAAAACCAAAAGCAAAGTATGCACACACAAAAAAGAAGTGACTCTCTAATGACTTTCATGATGCATACGCCAGAACCATGTACAAATGGCAATAAAAGTTCATCTAACAATCTTGTATGTTGCTCTTGGACAGCAAAGCTTAATTAAGGCCATGTGATCTATTTATAATTAAACAAAAAGGGTACTATATAGTGAGCCTGACAAACAGTTTAATATTTACCATCAATAACTTCTGTAAGTTTTAGAGTTCATACCATTATATGCAACATGGCTACCGTAACCAAACAAAGAATATACTACAATTATAATACAATTCACTTTGAAACACTAAATAGGACCTAAGCGCAGAATATACTATAACAATAATACAATACACTTTGTAACACTAATTTGGACCTTAGGTCAAGATGGTATTGACAACAAAAGCCCTTTAAAAGCATTTGCATTTGATGGTTTCTTGTGTATTCCTTTGTGTCATATAAAACTGTTTTGGTTCAATTCTCCAAATAGCGACTAATAGCAGCTATTTGTTAGTAACTAGTTCATTCTATTTCACTGTCAGTTTAGGTGACTGTTTTATAGTATACTAAGCAATACTTGCTAGTTGAATCTTATTTCCAAAAATTATATTTGAACTCCAATCTGTAAAGTAATCTTGTGTAACAATGTTTAATTTTTTTGGAAATAAAAGAATTGACTTGTGAGTATTGATTCTTTTTTCATGATTCACATATCATAACCCCATCTGGTCAGTTAGATCACTTGACAATCATTGGCACCTTCAAATTGTTCTTAGTATTATTATAGACTGAGCTATGTAAACCTCATTGGCTGGTGGACATGATTTTTGACATCTTGATTGGTAACAGTGTAGCCATATCTCTTGATACTTGTAACTCGTCTTCAAAGGCCTCTTGCGGCATGTCTGGATGACTGTCACAATAATTGACAATATAATTATACAAGTCTACACTCTTCTGTAAGTTCTGAAGCCTTGACCTGGTCTCTAGGCCAAGATACTTAGAATAAAGCCTTGCAATGCAAAAATGTGAGACAAGTGCAGGTCGAACAATATCATCGTCATACGTTTCTGGTAGTGCTCCTTTGTGCTTCATAGAGTCGATAAAAGTTTGGAAAAACTTGATGGAGTGTGTGACAAGGTGGTTTACTTTCTTGATTGCATGTGAGGTAGGGCCAGAGTCGGCGTTTTCATTCATTATGGCAATTTTCAAGTCAACCATTTCACTGTATGCTTCAGCAGTTTCAAACATGAGCTGACGACATATCTGTAGATAGTGTTGTGGGTTGATTTCGCAGAGGATTTCAGACAGGAGGTCAACTCGTCGTTTATGCATCTTACATTTACGTTCTTTATCATGTTCAAAGAATGCGACATATTTGTACAATTGGCTGAGGTCCTGTTGTATTTGTACATAGTCACTGACATGGCCATCAAGGACATAGTATTCTTTAGCCTGGTTGAGCCACTTTTGACATTCACGGAAGATGCACCTTGCCTGATAATAATAAAATAATAAGCAATTATTAAATGATTAAATTTTATTACCAGTAGAAGTGGATTGATCAATCAATCCATACACATTCTCAAACCCAGATCCTACTGATCGATTGATCAATCAAACTCTATTGCTGGGTTCTGCCCAACTTAGGACCATAGCACCTTAAATAAGCTAACAATATAGAACAAAAATTACTAAAAAAAAAATTTTTTTTAGCACCTGAAGTAAGCTAACCATATAGAACAAAAATTACTAAATCACTTTTAGCAATTAATACTGTTTGCATCTAAGTGTATAAACCTCTTGCTGAAATATGCTTTATTGGTTTTCAAAATGTTGACAAAAGGTTAATCAACTGAAACATCTGTGTGAACAGTGCCTAGTAGCTCTTTTAACAAAGTAATAATATACTTGCAAAAAATCCTCGATTCTGATTGGTCGAGGGCAGTGCAGTACTGGCTGTACTCTACCACATAGTTGCAATCCTTACCTCATCAAAGTCTTTGATAACCTGATCAGGAACTGATTGTTCATATTGCGTAGTCTCTAATGACTTGAATCGCAAAGGATTTTTATCTTCTGTTTCTCCCTGCTCACTTGCATTAGGTCTTTCTTCACCTTAAGAATAACATTTAAAACAAAAATTACCAACCAAGGAAGATTTTAAATCTGTCATTGCAGTCATTTTAATCCTGACTAAATGAAAAATTACATACATTTACAGAAACACTGAGTGACAAAAACATTTGATAAATGTATCACACACAGTTGCTAAATAGATTTGTAATTTTGACACTGTAAAGGGATGATGGCAATACTGAAATTTCAGACGTTAGTCCTTTGTTGGAGTAATATGAGAAAAATATTAGCAAAATAGACATTTTGTTTAATCCCATTAGATGATAATGAAGTTTTCTCTTTTTTAGGGCAGAGTTGAGAAGGGTACTATACATGCTCCTCCTATCCCAACAGTGTTCCAGGTAGCATTGCCGGTGGATATAGTGCTATATGCACAGGCTTTTGACTGTCACTAGTATTACATTTTGTACCCACAACAAAAAACCAGTTAGTAGCATAAGAATGGTTGTCTAGTATACATGCAGTTTTATCATGGAAATTCCTCACTACTCTCTGTTTGATCAAAAACAACTAGGTGATCAGAAACAAAAGTAAGTACTTTGTTATCAAAAACAAATGAAGACCAAACACAAGGGAGAAATTTAGGATAAAATCACATAGACACTGACTTGATTCTTAATTTGTGCATTGGCTTATCAGTAATCATAATAATATAAAAGTTCTTATACAGCGCATCATTGTAATATATAGTTATTTAAAAAAAATCTATTATCTATATCACCTTCATAACCTTACCTGGAGTTTCACCAGTTTCACCAGTCTCTTCTTCTAATGATGATTCCGCAGCTTTTTCTAATCTTTCTTTTCCTTCTTTGATCAGATTCAAGCAATATTTTGCCCAGCATCTTGCAATATCTGCCCTGGTTTTAGGCATTTTCTCTTTTCTTTGTCTTTCAAATTCACCATCTTGGTCACTAACTGTTTCATGGACATGTTTTTCTTCTGCTTCTTTAAATACAACACTTGCACATGCTGAAAAATTCAATTTGCATTACTTACATAAACATTTCAATTTCTAGTTTTCATCCCTGGCCTTCCATGTCTTGGGCCAGGGATGCTCTGACAGGGGATGTGGAGAGGGATAGACATTCAAACTACTCAACACTCTTTATGCAGAAGTATGGCAACGAAGGAGCAGAGGATCACGCTTTGTCTGGATTCTATCCATTGGCCTGTTGGTCATGGATGGTCTAAATATGTTAATTTTCCATCCAGCCTACCTCTAGGTGTCACTGAAACACACAAACTGCCTCACAACAAGAAGGTATAGCAATCTCTTGATGACAGGTACATGGTAACCATTGAGGGGAGGGGGGACAGGCTTGCTTGATAATATTTGAATACACAAAATGTTTGTCTTTTTTTTAGTCCATTTGACAAATAGAATATTTGAACAATGTCAAACATTTTCTCAAATATAAACAAGCAAGTTGTTTTTCCGCTCCATAACAGCTACAAAGAAATGCCCCACATACAATCGCTATTTAATCTAATTACTTACCCAAACAATGTCTAGACATTGTGTATTCGTCCTGTGTTATATAATACTGTGATAGTGTTGCACAATTCAGCGCCCAGTCAACAGGATCATACTGGCCTGTTTCAAGCTGTCGTTGTAGGGTTGTATGGCACAATATTCCACTCTTCACAGAGTTTCCTAATGCCCCGTGTACCTGGGCAAGATAGTATAGTGTATGGGTGAAAGATGCTTCAAATTCTTTCTCTCTGTCCATGTCTGTTAGGCTGTTCTCATCAGCACAAAATAACCTTTAAAATCAAGAACACCACACTCAATAGTATATAGATATGGGGGGAGGGGTGGTGCACATAGATAACACCTGAACCACTGATGAGTTTTTAGAAGACTAATCGCAAAACTCACGAAGTATCACCTTCCTAAAATAATGAAATTTTGGTGTCTCAAAAATAAAGTGTAATTAAGGAATAATTATTGATCATTGTTCTTTATGGTTTTAAAACTCCAGGACGGCCACTTAGCAAGCCTGATAGCGCTATACACAGGATAAACTCCTATCCATTGGATAAACCCTAAAGAAATTCTATAGATATTCTATCCTTTTGACAACTTTATCTAGGCCCCGGCCTATAGCAGTAGTCTGAAAAATAATTGTTTTACTTACTCGTGCACTGAATAAGGAGCACCACCGACATCCTTCTTAAACCTGTGGTATAAAGTCTCCCCATTTTGTAGATACTCCAATGCCTTATCTGCCTCGCCTCTCTGGCTCCATAAAATACCAAGTTGATTAAGACATTGCAAATACAAAGAGACAGACCTCAAATCAGGCGTTTCATCACCATTTTTGATCGATTCCAGACACAGCTTAAAATACTTCTCTCCTTCACTCGTCTCCTGCGTTTCTGAATAGTTCAAACCTAGCTGATAACAAATAACGGCAGAAAGAACGTCCATATATCCTTTGCTGTCTTCGTCTTCGTTTTCAAATGCCTCGAGTTTTTCACGAAGTTCTAATAATATTTCTCTTGCCGCGTATTTTGACTTGTAGGGTTCGGTTTCTGGATCATTTTGTGCTTCCTCCTCTGATAGACGTTTTGCTTCTTTGTATTTGTCATAGCCTTCTATTTTTAGCCAGTTTTTCACTTCTGCAATCTTGGAATCAACACCGATTTCTATTTCTCCAACGTCCGCCATTTTGGTTCAACTTATTCCCAGCCCTTTTCGAACACAGGGAGCCCAAGCTATCGACTTGCGCAACCTCGTTCTCAGGGCCCCTCTTCTTCGCTATTGACAAGATGGCGGACGCTCGAAGAAAGACTTTCTCAACCTCGTCCCCAGGGCCACTCTATTCGCTCTTTTTTCAAAATGGCGGACGCTCACACATTGACCCTGGCACCGGCTGGTTTGACACGTGATCAAAATCTCCAAGATTTTTGGAGATTTTGACCACGTGACCAATAAAATCAATATGGCCGACAGTCACGTGTCAAACCAGCCGGTACCAGGGTCACAACCTCGTCCCCAGGGCCATTCTGTTCGCTTTTTTTCAAAATGGCGGTCGCTCACACATTGACCCTGGCACCGGCTGGTCTGACACGTGATCAAAATCTCCAAGATTTTTGGAGATTTTGATCACGTGACCAATAAAATCAATATGGCCGACAGTCACGTGTCAAACCAGCCGGTACCAGGGTCAATGTGTGAGCGACCGCCATTTTGAAAAAAGAGCGAACAGAGTGGCCCTGGGGACGAGGTTGCCAGGGTCAATGTGTGAGCGACCGCCATTTAAAAAAAAAGAGCGAACAGAGTGGCCCTGGGGACGAGGTTGAGACTTTCTTCGAGCGTCCGGAGAAGAGAGGCCCTGGGAACGAGGTTGCGACTTGCGATTTTTTTTTTCTTCAACGACGCGGTAACGGGGGTGGGGGCTGGGGAGGAAAGGAACCTTCCCTTTTAATAACTCCCGGGGGGGGGATCGGAATGATGGTCGGAATCTTTCAAAAATACCCCTAAAAGATAGCAGACGTTTTTCAAAGGGACGTGTGTCAGTCACAAATTTTTCATCTCTAAAAGATACCAAAAACACGAGTTTTAGTACTATTCAAGCCCTAAACGATATCAAAAAGTGAGGATTTGGCAAATGTCATATTTAAAACCTTAAAAGAGACCAAATCGCTGATTTTTACCCCTAAAAGATACGACAAGCATCCCCGATCGTTTATCCCCGAAACGTAAATGTCACTGAACGATTCTACACGTCATATTCATTTTAAAATCAATTAAGTTATCGTTCTTAATACGAATGTTTGCAATAAGAAAGGGAATATGCAATATAGATATGAATTACTTAGTAAATAATAAAGTTATTTCATGGAAAAGTAATCTCGCTTGAACATTTAACTGTTGATTAATCGTTTCCCGAGGTAGCCGACATTAATAACTTTGGCTTGTGATAAAGAACCTCTAACGGAAAATTTTACTTTTGATTGTCAATAAATTGCTCATACAGTTTCAATGACAAGATGTAGGATTTGTCAAATGATTAACACCAAAAGACAAACAATTATTCTTTTATATTTTCAGTGCTGAACAGGTGAAAAATATGAAAGAGCCAGTTTGGCGTATATTAGTGCTGAACAAACCTTTAACTGTCCCTATATGATCGTGATAATGAAGTGAGACAAACGAAACTTAGGCATGGCCTCCCTAAGCTTAGAGGCAGTTTTTTGGTTCGTTGTCTTCACTCTAGAAGGTGTTACCATCGTTTGCTTTAACATCCTCGGACTTGTCATCTTCATCCAAAGAGCTCCTCAATCCAGACCTTGTCTGCTCCTTGCAAACCAATGCATTGCCGATTTATTCGTGGGAATTGAAGTGCTTTTACTTAGTTTTATTCATCACAAAGAGCACAGGGAGCTTACAACGTACAATATAGATACTAGATCGGTGAAGCAAAGCAGGGACTGCACTAATTTGGAGTTGCGATTTAGCGAAATCCTTTGGTCATTCTCATTGTCTCAGTCGATTCTTTCTCTATCTTTGGCTGCTTTAGATCGTGTATATGCTGTCTTCAGTCCTTTCAAACACCGTGTTTTGGTAAAGAAAACCTACTTCTACGCAGTGATAACTACGTGGATCATTAACATCGTGTTATCTTTGGTTTCAGTTAATATTGAATGTCGTTATAAAAGCAAGCTGTTGATGGATGTTTTTTATGGGGTCCATTTTGCTTGGTTGGCATGTGCGGTTATCGTTCTTATAATCTCTTATTTAGCTATATACATCAAGCTGAAATTCTTCCCAATATTCCAGACCACTTCTCATGCTCGAAACGAGTTTAAGCTATGCAGGACACTTTTATACACATCTCTAGCTTCACTTGCCACATTTTGCCCACTGGTGTTTGTACAACTTTACCTTAGAGTCAATTGTTTTGAAAATACGTCCTGCTTGTCCTCGCATTTTCTTCACACTGCAAAAGCTATTCTGTACTCAAACTTCTTTCTAAATTTATTTATTTATGCTTGGAAATTCCCAGGCTTTATTGAAAGTGCTAAGAAACTGCTTTGTTGTAGGAAGATGATCCATCCTCGAGTAGGCACAAGTTAAGGACATGGCGGCGAGACAAGCAAATTTACCAAAATTACAAACATTCTACCTACGTACTGATGGAACTTGGGGGAAATTAAATCAACATCATGAAATGAAGCAAATCAGAGAAACAATCATTTTATGTGTGTAAAAAAGCAACCACAACAACAAAAAACAAATTTGAAATAAAAAATAAATATGAAAGCATACATACCTCAAAGATCAAGCATTTGAAACGTATCGAAGCATTGAAAATTGTTATAATGGAGCGGCCCTTTTTCCATACAGCTTGTATTTTTTTACTTTTAATTTTATCAACATTCGTCTATCCTTTTTTTGATATAATTCAGTGAGCGAAATCTTTTAACTCTGCTGGAGTATTTCTTCATTGGAGCTGTGGGCTAACTTCAGGTCACCAATTAACTTTGCCCAGAAACTACTTTACCTTTTTCGTTTGTAGCTAGGGAACAAAGATTCAAACTATGCATTACTTTTTAGTGTCTTTGTGAGTTTTCTATTCGAAAGTTAATAAAGGATGAATAACGTGACATATGTTTGTAAATGTCCTGCTTGAATCCATTAGGAAAAGATATTATTTCACAAGCCATTCATTCATTCTTCTTAATTCTGTGATTAATAACGTCAATCAAATATCTGATATACGAAGGAATAAATGTGTCAATGATTACTTGATCTCAATGAATAAATGGAAAAAATGGAGTGTCTTTGATGTTACATTTTTTTTTATATTTTAGGATCTTTTATATTTCCTCCAAATTCGTAACGTTTTTTTTTTCTATCAAAGAAAAAAACAAACAGTGTTAATGTTGTATCAGGCCCAAGATCACAAGCACACGCAAAACAATTCTGGTCTCACCAACCCCCCCCCCCCCCCCCTCCTCAATCAGCCAAACTTCCATCGTTATTCCATATAGAATGAAAATTATCATATGTTCCTTTTACTGATGATTCAGTAACTAGAAACTGGGATAAATCAAACTACAAACCTTGAAAAGTGGTACCGTCCTCTGTGTTAAAGGCAATCAATTTTCAATACTTGTGTCATTAGGTATCTACACTAAACCGACAACGTTCGATTAATCTGATGATTTATTTTACTGATGATAACCTATAGAAATTAAACTGGAAAATCCAACTGCATACCTTGAAAAGTGATACCGATCGTCCAGTCAGTATTAAAAACAATCAATTTTAAACAGTTGTGTAACTGACAACGTTTGATAAATCAGATATTGCAAATGTATCATATAATGTATTGTTCTACTAATGGAGCTTGTAATATAGCATTGTTTTCTTGTTCACGTGATATGCAGAATCCAAGTAGTTCAAATTAACGATGACAGATAAAACCATTCTGACTATGTCAGAAACAAATGATACTCGCAGGTGTTTCAATTTTAATATCAAGTGCACACTTTTCCGTTTTGGTTTCAGTTTGGTAGAAGTCAGAAAAACGATAACATGTTAGAATGATTTTTGACAGTCACACTAAGTAAAAGTCCTGAGGAGAAAGCGCAAACTAATCAAATAGGGCGAAGAAAATAGAGGTTGCAGAAAAACAAAGCTGATAATTTCCAAAAATTAGTTAAAATTTATGACATCTTCAACGAAGAACCTGAACGTCGAATCTCCAACAATACCGATGTCTTTCGACTTCGAGAAAACTGTTTGGTTAGTTATCTACATCCTAGAAGGCGCCATCATCATTTTTGGCAACATTATCATCAATATACAAGGCCAAATATACAAACTGCCCTCTTGAAAACGCACGGGCAGCGGGCGATAATGGTTTTCGCGGGCGGAAATGAACTATTTGCAGCCCTGTCTGTGATTGGCTGAAAGAAAGTGGTACGATAGTCTTTAACCAATCAGATTTCAAGGAAACCTTTTGAAAGCGCGCGCTTGGAATTTGATTCAGTTTTTTCAACGACTGATTATATGATTATTACGCAAGTTTTGCTCAGTATTAAAATAAATTAACATTTTTTACATTTTTCTATGTGTAGTTAGAGCAACATAATGATAATAATGTATTGATGATAATGATGATAACATGACTTTTTGTCGTGCATATTGTTTATTTGTGACCCTTGTAGCATCATTTGCACCCTCGCTGCGCTCGGGCGCAAATGACGCTACTCGGGCCACAAATAAACAATATGCCCTCCAAAAGTCATGTTATTGTCCTATTATCGGTATCTTGATATTTACCAAAAAGGCGCGTCGATTCAGACCATGTCTTTTGGTTGCAAACCAATGTATAGCCGACGCTTTGGTTGGCTTAGAAATTTGTTTTCATAGTTTTATCTACTACCTTGAACATGCAGGGGTGTCAATGTATCAACAAGCTACAAGCGCTGTTAGAGGAACTCATCAGTGTGCCAACATGGTGTTGTTAGTTAACTCAGCTCTTTGGGTATTGGTGTTTGGAGAGTCCGTAATTTCTCTGACTTTGATTGCTTTAGAGCGTGCTTATGCTGTCTTCAGGCCTTTCAAACACCGTGTTTTGAGGAAGAAAACTTATTTCTATTCAATAACAAGCTCATGGGTTTTCACAATTACATTTTCACTGACTTACGTTTTAATTCACTGTTATCAAGTTACTAAAGAGCTGTCAGATTTTCTTTATGGACTAGCTTTTACGATTTCGTTATGTGTGGTTTTTGCTCTAATAATCTCTTACACAACAATATACATAAAACGGAAATTTTTCACAATATTTCCGGATACTGCTCATGCTCGACATGAACTCAGACTATGCAGGACTTTTCTCTGTGCCACTCTTGCATCATTTGTAACGTGTAGTCACTTCATTTTTGTGCAAGTTTATCTCAGGATGAATTGTTTTAAAAATAGCCTTTGCCTACCAAAATATATCGATGACACTGCAAAAGCTATTCTGTTCTCAAACTCTTTTGTCAATTTCTTTATTTATGCATTGAAATTTCCAGGATTTTGTGAGTGTTTCAAGAAACTACTTTGTTGTAGGAATGCGGCTATCAATCGCATAGAAGAAATAAACATGGCGGGATGAACAAAGCATCGCTAAACTTTTTGAAATTTGCATGTGATTCTTGGAGACTTGAGCTATACCTCAATGTGAGAAAGGAGAGGCAGCTATATCTATCATCAGAAGACCTTCATCAGGAATCTAGTCTCCCAGGAATGCTCCATTACATCAATGCTCATGTTTACATTGTATTTAAAGCTAAGCTTTCGCGGTACAAAAGGAACGCAAGAGCCCCCAAAGGCGTGAAAGAGGCCAGATCGACACTTGTATATGTATGTATAGATGTATATGTATAGAGTTATACAGTAATTCCCCTCGGGGCTTTTCAATTACTGTTTACAATTGTATTTTGGGGGAGTTTACGGACTGCTATATGCAGTTTACAAACATGAGTATATAGAATAATTGTTAGTGGTTATGCCCCCATTGTTAGTAAGTATAGACACTGAGGATGGTCGTACCTGTACGGTTCTTTAACGTCCACAATTGGATTAGAGTATAGAGTAGACGGGACCTCCGACTTCACCGAAGAGCAACAAAAAGCTGCGCAGATGAGTAAATCAGATCTTTTGAAAATCAGTCTTGTTTCTTTTTTTACTTTCGAATCCTAATTAAAAACTTGGAATATCAGCTAACTTTTGAGATCAAGATTTTAATCTTTAAAAAGATTCTATCGGTTTGTTCTTTCTTTCAATTGCTGCGTTTTGGAATGAAAGTGGAAGTTTATTGTGTCATTGTTTTAGTACGAATACCATTGGAATACTTTGTTTTGTCCGTCATGTAATTTAAATCAGTACAGGTCGTCATTTTGCAGAGCTATGGCGTTTATCAGCTTGAGTCAATTTTTGCCGAAAATGCCGATTTACTTGAATTGGAAGACACGCTAGACTTCATAGAGGAAGGCCACTCAACAGGCAGATTTAAAGCTCCAACTACAGAGGAAGAAATACGTAAGAGAGACTGAATACGCAGTGGGCAGTGAACGTTAACAAAGCATGGACTGACCATCGAATGGTGAGACAAGTTAAACATTTAAAATTAATACTACAAGTATGTAGTATATATCAGTTTGTTTAAGAAAGATATTTCGTGTAAGTTAGCTATTTGCCTCATTCTTGTATTCAAGATTATTCGAAGCAATCAAGGGCGCAGCGTCCTATACGCACGTGCGTACTTGAAGTTACCGAAAATTTTGAAATTTTTACCAATTGTTTCTATTTTTTAATCTTATTTGTACGAAACCAGGACTTTTGTTATGAAAAAAGAAAAAAGACTTGTGCGTAACTGAAAAAAAGAACGACGCTGCGCCCCTGGCAATGTAATTTATAAAATAATAATGTTAAATAAGTTGTGAGAAGTTTAATATTAATTTCTAGTATTTCTCAACAAAATAGTAATAAAAATCGAAATTGTTGTTAGTTGTTGTACCTCTAACTCATGCGTGGAATTTTATATCTGATTAGTATTATTTATACAGCATAGAGTGCACGCACTAAAAGTAGCAACAGTTGTCACTATTTAGTAGTAAATAGCACTAATTAAACAAAAGAAAACAATAGAGTTAGCATAAAATAGCACTATTTAGTGATATTTATGTTGCACACTTTTAGTGCGTGCACTCTACTAATGAACTGTTAAGGTAAAAGAATTCAAAAGAAATCATTAGTATGCCCTATATAGAGAATACTAATTAATATAAAATTCCACGCTTACTATACCCCACATTTTCCCTGTGCTTCAAAGCCACACCACTTGACACCTTTAGTTACTCTATAGAATATAGAGCGTCAGCATATAATAATCATAATAATTTATTAACTTGTAAAGCGCATGCTCAATAAAAATTATCACTTGCGCTATAAATTAAAATCAATTAAATATTTCACTAGTATAATATAATGCATAAAATAATAATGAAAAAGAAAGTGTCACTGTTCATAAGATATCATGTGAATTTAAATTTAAAATAGATAATCAATGCATATATACAGTAATAAGAAATTATTTATGATATAAAATATATATAGTAAAACAGCCTATCCAAGAATAATATTATGAATTGTAATGTAACTTAAAATAATATGTTTTTAAGTGTCGCTTGAATTCATGAACTGAATTAAGTTCTCTGATTGCTCTTGGAAGAGTGTTCCACAACTTAGGCGCTGCCATGATAAAAGATCTGTCACCAATGGTAGCCTTTGATTTTATCGGTGGTACTGATAGTAATAATGATGTGGTGGAACGTAAGTTATATCTCTGGGATTCTTTAACTTTAATTAGGTCTCTTATGTACTCGGGGCCGTCCCCATGAATAGCTTTAAATGTGATAATGAGTATTTTGAAATTGACACGATAACGAATAGGTAGCCAATGCAGTTCACGGAGAAGCGGTGTGACATGGCAGAATCTTGGAGCTTTGTAAATAAGTCTTGCAGCACTGTTCATTACTCTTTGTAGTTTATTTAGCTGACAGTCAGGTAAGCCATAAAGTAGAGAGTTACAATAGTCAACTCGACTGGTAATGAAAGAATGTATTAGTTGTTTTGTGACATCAGTAGACAGGTATTTTCGAATTCTAGAAATGTTATGTAGATAGTAATATGCACTGCCGCATATCTTGCTGATGTGCGATGACATGCACATTTGGGAATCAAACCACGCTCCCAGGTTGCGAACAGATGAAACAGGTACAACATCAGACGAGCCAACAGTAATGCTACCAATGTCCACTTTACTCAGTTGTTGCTTAGTGCCTATTAGAAGGATCTCGGTCTTGTCATCGTTTAGCTTTAGCCTATCTGTAAGCATCCAGTTTCTAATGTCAGTTAAACAATCAGTCATCATATTCAAAGCTAGATCAGTATTGGCAGATGAATCAGGGCTAAATGATACATATAGTTGAGTGTCATCAGCATAACAGTGTACCTGAGGTAGATAATCCCTGACAATAGTAAAGAGTTTCCGGGTGTATATTGTGAACAGAACTGGTCCTAAACAAGAGCCCTGAGCAATTCCATGTACAAGTGGAAACGAGCGAGACAAACCACCATGTACAGAAACTTTCCATGACCTATCACGTAAATAAGAATCGAACCAGGGCAGTGCATTATCTTTAATTCCAAGCTCTGATTCCAACCGGTTAAGGAGAATGTCATATAGAGAATTTGTCTGCGCATGTCGTAAGTTAATGGTAGAAGCCGCTATAATCACGCGAAAGAAAAATACCTTCTAAATCCCCTTTAATCCCAATTCACAAAAGCGACACTTCAGCTGTCAAAAGTCTCTGTTCCAACCATACAGTGATTGGCCGTTATTTCCGTACGGCTTATTATAGTTCTTGTTGGACATTAGCATAACAATTTGTTTGTTTATAACCATGAAGTATCTGCAAGATTCTGCAATATGTCCGCTTTCACAACAAGACTAGGTCGTCTTTGACTGCCGATCAAAGATTTTGGCCAATACTCTATTGAAAACCAAAAGTATAATACTAATCTACGATTATTAAAGAAAGCATACCAAGGAAAAACTTAGCGGCGCATAACATTTAAGCTCGACTTTTCTTCAAATTTATGCGAAAAAATTGACCATAGAGTAAGACTGACAAATCTTCTCCGTGCTTGAGTTAAAGTTTATATTTAGTGAAGATAGAACTATATCAACAAAAGCCTGACCAGAAATATACAAAATTTGGTGGTTCATCTGTGTTTTCACAATTATTTGGATTAATCAAGATCATTCTAACCTAATTTCAGGTTCGGTATTCAAATTAGTCGAAATTGCTTGAGAGGAGAAACACCACCATGGCGTCAACAAATATCGCAATATCACGTTTTGGCCAATCTTTCTTAAAAAAATAACAATGCTGTGATGTAGAATGTGGTTTGACGACTCGCATCAGTTATATTTAGCTTCGGCGCAGCCCCTCAAACATACAGCTTATCAAGAAGGAAAGTTGACCAAAACTTGCAAAATGCGCAAATAATCTGCTCATCACCCCACAAAATCGATCCTCGATAAGAAATCATTTTGTACCACACAATTCCCGTGACCTTTGATTCTTAATCTGTGGAAAATGTTTTCTGCTACTTCTTTTATTTTGGCAGCAGTCCTCATACGATTGCAGTAGGTTTGTGTTTTTCTTCTTCGTTTTGCGGACTTTTGCTCAAAAATATTTTGAGATCAAAAACCTCCACATTTGCTTGACTTAGTCACAGCACCTTACAAAGTGATAGACTTTAAGTATCCATTTATATTTTCCTAAATTGAAGATCACTAAGATTGCGATTGGAACTCAAAAGTTCCCCGGTCGTAGAAAAAAATGTAAACATCACTCGGGCTAAAATTTTCTGACATGCGCAGACAAATTCTCTATATGCTTAGAGCGTCGAAATACTGAGCATTGATTGGCCGAGTGATACGAATATACGAATGTACGTTATCTTCTCATGTTGAAAATTTATGATTCTTGCTTTGAATCTCGCCGCTTCGGTATAAAAAAGGAAATGACCAAACAGATGTCTGGTTTTTTTAAGTGGAAGCATTCTCCAGAGCAAGAACTCATAAAAAGCTGCCGGACTGTACATATTGAAATCACTTTTACGCTCTAATTAAAGTCAATTCAGAGAAAACCAAGAAATAGGGCTTTTCAGACGTTTCATAGCACAGCTGCCAAATAATATCTTTTATATCTGAGCCAAGGTATTTGAAGGTGGCATCATCATATTTGGTCCTGTACCTTGTCATGCTTGTCATCACTCCAGTCCGTGACTACTCCTTGCACACTAAATGTCTGGCATCTTTTTTTTTTTCGACTTTCCATTGCTTTTACAGACATGTGTTGAACACAGCTCGAAGCTGGATTTTAGTGCAGTTAGTGAAAGTCACAATTATGGAAATGCAGTGTTTCTAATTTTTGTGGGTCCCGATATGTCAATATATAATTTCTCTGTCATGCTTTGTATATAGCCAACTGGTTTGTCTCCTAGCCAGTTGAGATTTTTCAATGTTACGAAAGCAAGGTAAGTAATATGTGATAGAGTGGTCCTCAGTTGTTATGGAGAAGCAAAGTAAGTTATATGTATAATATATATATATATATCATATGTATATAAATGGAGGCCAATAGTTTTGTCTCGGGTCTTTGATAGTTACGCAACGTGCAATGAATAATGAAATAAAAAATAATAAAAAAAGGTTCACGTTCAAGTTTGTTGATACATGCATTTAGGTGTTTTATACACACCTTATCCATATAGTTCACTGTCTCAACATCTATCATTTACATCACACAGCTTTCTTATCGCATGCACCCGTTCGCAAGGGATATCGGGTTAGGGGAAGTAGGGTATAACTCAAGAACATGAATCGCTTTCTTCTTGAGATAATCACGGTTTCGAATTTTGTTAGATAGATCACTTGTGAACCATGCAGGCTTTTGTTTTCCTACACGTTTTTGTCTAACTGGAGCATGTTTGTCGACACATTTCATAAACATTTCTTTCCAGTGTTTCCACATTACATTTGGATCATTTAAATTGTTTATTTCGGCCCATGCTATTTGTGAAATATCTTGTAAAAAGATCTTATTATTAAGATTCTTATAACTTCGTGTTTCAATGATTCGGCTATGGGATATAGCCCATGCATTTACAACGAAAATTGGGAATTTTCCATGGACTATAGCCTTTGCTTTTTGTGCATTTTAAGGCTATTTTGAGCATTTTACATGTTTTATAGACTTTGGTTTTGTCCAATTTGAGGCATTTTTGAGCATTTTGTATGGACTATAGCCTTTGCTCTTTGTCCATTTTAAGGCATTTTTGGACATTTTGCTTGAATTACAACCTTTCCGTTTTGTCCATTTCAAGGCATGTTTGGAAATTTTCCATGGACTTTAGCCTTTGCTTTTTGTCCATTTTAAGGTAATTTTGAGCATTTTGCATGTATTATAGACTTTGGTTTTGTCCATTTTGAGGCAATTTGGAGCATTTTGTATGGACTACAGCCTTTGCTCTTTAATTTGTCCATGCATTTTTGTGAGCATTTTGCATGGACTATAGCCTTTTCCTTTTGTCCATTTCAAGGCATTTTTGGGAATTTTCCATGGACTATAGCCTTTGCTTTTTGTCCACTTTAAGGCAATTTTGAGCATTTTGCATGTATTATAGACTTTGGTTTTGTCCAATTTGAGGCATTTTTGAGCACTTTGTATGGACTATCGCCTTTGCTCTTTGTACTTTTTAAGGCATATTGGGGCACTTGCAAAGACTATAGCATATGCCCTTTGTCCATTTTGAGGCATTTTTGGACATTTTGCATGGACTATAGCCTTTGATTTTTCTCTATTTTAAGGCATTTTTTAGCATTTTTGCTTTGAGTATGGTCTTTGCTTTTTGTCCATTTAAGTCATTGTTGCGCATTTTGCATTGACGATAGCCTTTGGTTTTTTTTTTTTCATTCTCCGGCATTTTTGGGCATTTTGCATGGACTATAGCCTTTGCGTTTTTGTCCATTTTAAGGCATTTTGAGCGTTTCCAAAGACTATAGCCTTTGCTTTTTGTCCATTTTAAGGCATTTTTGGACATTTTGCCTTTGCTTTCTGTCCATTTTAAGGAATTTGTTTCCGTTTTGTCCATTTTAATGCATTTTTTAGCTTATTTGCATTGAGTATAGCCTTTGCTTCTTGCCCATTTTAAGGCATTTGTGGACATTTTCAACATGGATTACAACCTTTCCGTTTTGTCCATTTTAAGGCATGTTTGGACATTTTGCATGGAGTATAGAATTTTGCTTTCGTCCATTTTAAGGCATTTTTGGACATTTTGCATGGACTTTAGCCTTTGCTTTTTGTCCATTTTAAGGTAATTTTGAGCATTTTGCATGTATTATAGACTTTGGTTTTGTCCATTTTGAGGCAATTTAGAGCATTTTGTATGGACTACAGCCTTTGCTCTTTAATTTGTCCATGCATTTTTGTGAGCATTTTGCATGGACTATAGCCTTTTCCTTTTGTCCATTTCAAGGCATTTTTGGGAATTTTCCATGGACTATAGCCTTTGCTCCTTCTCCATTTTAAGGCATTTAGGGCATTTGCAAAGACTATAGCATATGCCTTTTGTCCATTTTGAGGCATTGTTGTGCATTTTACCTGGATTACAACCTTTCCGTTTTGTCCATTTTAATGCATTTTTTAGCTTTTTTGCATTGAGTATAGCCTTTGCTTCTTGCCCATTTTAAGGCATTTGTGGACATTTTCAACATGGATTACAACCTTTCCGTTTTGTCCATTTTAAGGCATGTTTGGACATTTTGCATGGAGTATAGCATTTTGCTTTCGTCCATTTTAAGGCATTTTTGGACATTTTGCATGGACTTTAGCCTTTGCTTTTTGTCCATTTTAAGGCATTTTTGAAATTTTGCATGGACTATAGCCTTTGCTTTTTGTCCATTTTAAGGCATTTTTGGACATTTTGCATGGATTACAACCTTTCCGTTTTGTCCATTTCAAGGCATGTTTGGAAATTTTCCATGGACTTTAGCCTTTGCTTTTTGTCCATTTTAAGGTAATTTTGAGCATTTTGCATGTATTATAGACTTTGGTTTTGTCCATTTTGAGGCAATTTGGAGCATTTTGTATGGACTACAGCCTTTGCTCTTTAATTTGTCCATGCATTTTTGTGAGCATTTTGCATGGACTATAGCCTTTTCCTTTTGTCCATTTCAAGGCATTTTTGGGAATTTTCCATGGACTATAGCCTTTGCTTTTTGTCCACTTTAAGGCAATTTTGAGCATTTTGCATGTATTATAGACTTTGGTTTTGTCCAATTTGAGGCATTTTTGAGCACTTTGTATGGACTATCGCCTTTGCTCTTTGTACTTTTTAAGGCATATTGGGGCATTTGCAAAGACTATAGCATATGCCTTTTGTCCATTTTGAGGCATTGTTGTGCATTTTACCTGGATTACAACCTTTCCGTTTTGTCCATTTTAATGCATTTTTTAGCTTTTTTGCATTGAGTATAGCCTTTGCTTCTTGCCCATTTTAAGGCATTTGTGGACATTTTCAACATGGATTACAACCTTTCCGTTTTGTCCATTTTAAGGCATGTTTGGACATTTTGCATGGAGTATAGCATTTTGCTTTCGTCCATTTTAAGGCATTTTTGGACATTTTGCATGGACTTTAGCCTTTGCTTTTTGTCCATTTTAAGGCATTTGTGAAATTTTGCATGGACTATAGCCTTTGCTTTTTGTCCATTTTAAGGCATTTTTGGACATTTTGTATGGATTACAACCTTTCCGTTTTGTCCATTTCAAGGCATGTTATGTATTTCGCTTTGGTATGCAGAGTATGTTACTCAGTCTATTGTATTGGGCGCCAATAAATCCCCATGGGCGTAGTATTTAAGCGGAGTTTTGCAATCGACTATTCACTCACGCTTGTGGACCAACAGTAGAATAACGTCTTCAGCTTAGAATCCCACCCACCCACCCATCTCGGATACTGCTCTCATTTTTTTGTTTTATAGGCTATAGAAAAGATAGGTCACTGAGCCAGAAATTGTTGGAGAAGCGCAAACTCAAATTCAAGAGCACAATATGGTAGCTACGCCTATAAGTCACCATTATATCCACAGGTCAATTGTTCAAACAAGTGGGGATGTTACGAGCAAAGGACATTTCTTACAGGTACATTTAATTGACGAAGCATACGAGTTCGAAGAGCATAACAATTATAAGAATTTGCAAGTCAAAGGGAGCTTAAAAAGCAATGTACAGTTTAGGGGCACTCAGATTTATCATAGATGTTATTGAACATGGCTATAAATTACCGTTCACTGCTTTACCGCCGGAGTCAGTTTGGCTCAGAAGTTATAAATTCGCTTATTGTCACACAGATTTTGTATTCGAGTTATTGAATGATTTGCAAAAATCAAACCGAATTATGGAAGTCCATGTTTCCCTGCTGGTTATATATAAAACCGCTATCGGTTTCCGTATAATCAAATGGAAAGAAAAGGCTCATTTTGGATCTGTGACATGTCAATAAATACGACGATTGGAGGGTTGCAATGAATTACTTTATCAAAAATGGCATCCTGTTAACATTTGATCTTCAAAGTGGATATCACCACATAGAAATTGCAGACGAAGACAGTACTATCTAGGTTTTGCCTGGGAAGACGACAATCATGCTACTAGATTTTTCATGTTCACCGTTATGCCATTTGGCCTGTTTACTGCGCCGTATATCTTCAAAAAAAAAAAATGTTGAAACCTATTCTTAGCACCGGAGATACCAATACCAAGGCATTTGTATTGCGCTTTATCTTGACGATCGTTGGCTCATTGTAATCAATTTCGAGGCGGCGCGTGAGCGGTCAAAAATTGTTAAAAACGATTTTGAACGTGCTGGGTTTGTGACTAACGATGAAAATTCTCCGCTAGAAAGCTAGTTTCACTTACGGGTCAAATTCTATCCGAAGGTCCGACAGCAGGAAATGTTACTAGAAGTATGACCAGGCACTATAGTTATGCTATAGCGTGCGCAAATCAACGGGGCTCACCTTTAGTGTTTTATTGATTAAGAGATCCCACTGCTTCGTTTATTCCGATGCAAGCGTTTTCAGGCTGTGGGACAGAACTGACTGTAGATACGAATTATATTATCACAAGCTCTGGAGGGGAAATGAGATTGAAAAAAAAAAAAAAAAAGTCTGTTGGAAGGAGGGCATGTGAAATGGTACACGGACAACCGGGCTGAAAATCTAGAAATCGAGTAGATTCTTGAACCGAAATCTAACAAGCTGATGCAGTCAGTAGTATAATTGACACCGATGATTGGCAACGAGTGTAATGTAACGTAGGTGCATTTATAGTGCATTTCAAAGTCTCAATGCGCTTTACGATATTTTCCTATTATTTATAGTATGTAATCCGGCTTTATAAGCATGAGGTTTATTAGTAGTTAGTATGTATTAGTGTAGGCCTATCACCGAGTATGGTCGTTACCTGCGTCCTCAGTCGTTCTTTTACGTCCCCCCTGTTATTGGTTAATGTAAAAGTGTGGCGAGACGGGACCTCCAGTTTATCGTCCTTATCCGAGAAGACGCAAAGCCTAACAATTATAAATCGAAGAACATTCTCTTCAATTATCTAAGGATCCTGAGTGATGGTCCGGCTGAGGGTTCGAACCCGCGGCCTCCCGGTTAACAGCCAACGCTATCCCAACTGAGCTAACCTGTTGATTATTTCCGATTTTTAGATATCAAAAGGGGACCGCACGCTATTGACTGTTTTGCCGCATTTTATAACACCAAATTATCTAGATTTTTCTCGGAAATCTGGAATCCGGTACAGACGGCGAATATTTTCTCTTGTACAGAGTTTAGAGCACGAAAACTGCTTAGAAGTCCCTCCCGTAAGTTTAGTATCAAGAGCTTTACATTACGTGTACGTACAAGGAGCCATAAGAACTTTGGTAACACCGTTCTGACCGTCAACTGTCTTCCGGCCCATAATAATAATAATTATTATTATTATTAAAAAAAAATATATATATATATATATATATATATATTTCATTAGAGATTATGTCATCGCGGAGGGAAAGAATGCATTAAAGCTAGGAACGAACACCAACTCGCTACTAGGTTCCGAGAGGTTTAGGGGCCAGATTATAGCCTTCAGATGCGACTTCTCTTCTCGTGTTTAATCACGTAAGCATAAAAACTCTTAAGTTACAGATACGTTTGTTACTGCTAAGAAAATACGTCTCAATACGTCAGATAACTAAGCCCGTCGTGATCGCAAGTGCGGGGCAGTCAAAGGGCGCAGTAACAGCCAGTTTATTTCACCGCAAGGGTGTTTAGCAATCGTGTCCGATCGATAGTGCGTTAATCTCAATACGTGAGATAACTAAGCCCATCGTGATCGCAAGTGCGGGGCAGTCAAAGGACGCAGTAACAACCAGTTTATTTCACCGCAAGGGTGGTTAGCAATCCTGTCAGATTGAAAGTGCGTTAATCTCAATACGTGAGATAACTAAGCCCATCGTGATCGCAAGTGCGGGGCAGTCAAAGGGCGGAGTAAGAGCCAGTTTATTTCACCGCAAGGGCGGTTAGCAATCGTGTCAGATCGAAAGTGCGTTAATCTCAATACGTGAGATAGCTAAGCCTATCGTGATCGCAAGTGCGGGGCAGTCAAAGGGTGCAGTAACAGCCAGTTTATTTCACCGCAAGGGTGGTTAGCAATCTTGTCAGATCGAAGTGCGTTAATCTCAATACGTGAGATAACTAAGCCCATCGTGATCGCAAGTGCGGGGCAGTCAAAGGGCGCAGTAACAGCCAGTTTATTTCACCGCAAGGGCGGTTGGCAATCGTGTCAGATCGAAAGTGCGTTAATCTAAAATTGGTAATGGGTTACAAGGCATGCACAGGCCATGAATTTGGAGTTTTATCAACCTACTCGTTGGTAATATCGCAAGAGCGGGCAAAGGTTGTCTAAGGCGGAAAGACTTTTAACGTGTAGGGAAGAGTAACGAAGGCAAGGGCGGGGATCATTACTGTGTAAATCATTCCAACCAATGCGTCAGCTAACTTGTTTGAAGTGTGCTTATATCTTGCAGGTTACTAGTTGAAGCCCCGTTTGGAGTACGCTACCCGTCAACCTTGTACCAAATTTTCACAACCTGATTCATTGACACAATGTCGACCTCACGAGCAACATCTACAATAGCAACTCACTGGAAGAAAATTGAAAAAGGTTGTTCCAGTGGTGTTTAGAAAGGAAGATATGTATCAGTATCCCACTTCCAAGTACCTTAGTGACAACTTGTCTACTCGAGCTTGCTCAGAATAGATCTAATTTCGACGCTTCCGACAATCCATGCAGTATAAAGGCCAATAAGTTCGGAAACAATCAGGAGGGTCATTGACGAGTACGGAGACATGGACGAACCGGTAAAAGATTTACGAGTAGCGGTATTATGTACAATTGGTGTTGCTGGACTTCTACGCATCAATGAACTATATAACATTAGAAGCTGTATTTCTTTCCATAATGATTACATAACTATATTCATCCCAAGTAGTAAAACGGAAGACAACCAAGTCTATATTGCCAAAACAAACACTAAGTATTGTCCTGTGACGTTACTAACTAGATATATTAATTTAGCTAAGATCTATTCCAAGAGTGATTTACACATATTTAGAAGAATTATAAGGAAAAGCTGGTTTTCAATTAAGAAACGGGCCGTTGTCCTACACTAGATGTAGGGATACATTTAGCAATGTTTGCATGGACTAGGATATTACAGCAAGGTCTACGGCCTGCACAGTCTAAGATCGAGCGGTATAACAACCGATGTAGAGAAAGGACTTAAGATTTATGGCCGCCAAGGACATGTATGTACAAGAATCTAAACAGAATCGTTTAAAAGTATCTAAAAGTCTAGTCATCTAAATATATTTGTAACTATATATAATATCATTGATTCAATGACTACAGATTAAACACTATAATGGTCCGCAAGCGAACCTACCACATATTTGTATGTCGTGTTCTTTTAGTTTATATTCTCGGAATATAAAAGTTAAATAATTTACGTTCGTTTGAACGAAGTGAATTAGAACGTAATGGAAATTTTCCATGGACTTTAGCCTTTGCTTTTTGTCCATTTTAAGGTAATTTTGAGCATTTTGCATGTATTATAGACTTTGGTTTTGTCCATTTTGAGGCAATTTGGAGCATTTTGTATGGACTACAGCCTTTGCTCTTTAATTTGTCCATGCATTTTTGTGAGCATTTTGCATGGACTATAGCCTTTTCCTTTTGTCCATTTCAAGGCATTTTTGAGAATTTTCCATGGACTATAGCCTTTGCTCCTTCTCCATTTTAAGGCATTTGTGGACATTTTCAACATGGATTACAACCTTTCCGTTTTGTCCATTTTAAGGCATGTTTGGACATTTTGCATGGAGTATAGCATTTTCCTTTCGTCAAATTTTAAGGCATTTTTGGACATTTTGCATGGACTTTAGCCTTTGCTTTTTGTCCATTTTAAGGCATTTTTGAAATTTTGCATGGACTATAGCCTTTGCTTTTTGTCCATTTTAAGGCATTTTTGGACATTTTGCATGGATTACAACCTTTCCGTTTTGTCCATTTCAAGGCATGTTTGGAAATTTTCCATGGACTTTAGCCTTTGCTTTTTGTCCATTTTAAGGTAACTTTGAGCATTTTGCATGCATTATAGACTTGGGTTTTGTCCATTTTGAGGCAATTTGGAGCATTTTGTATGGACTACAGCCTTTGCTCTTTAATTTGTCCATGCATTTTTGTGAGCATTTTGCATGGACTATAGCCTTTTCCTTTTGTCCATTTCAAGGCATTTTTGGGAATTTTCCATGGACTATAGCCTTTGCTTTTTGTTCACTTTGAGTCAATTTTGAGCATTTTGCATGTATTATAGACTTTGGTTTTGTCCAATTTGAGGCATTTTTGAGCACTTTGTATGGACTATCGCCTTTGCTCTTTGTACTTTTTAAGGCATATTGGGGCATTTGCAAAGACTATAGCATATGCCTTTTGTCCATTTTGAGGCATTTTTGGACATTTTGCATGGACTATAGCCTTTGATTTTTCTCTATTTTAAGGCATTTTTTAGCATTTTTGCTTTGAGTATAGTCTTTGCTTTTTGTCCATTTAAGTCATTGTTGCGCATTTTGCATTGACGATAGCCTTTGGTTTTTTTTTTTCATTCTCCGGCATTTTTGGGCATTTTGCATGGACTATAGCCTTTGCGTTTTTGTCCATTTTAAGGCATTTTGAGCGTTTGCAAAGACTATAGCCTTCGCTTTTTGTCCATTTTAAGGCATTTTTGGACATTTTGCATGGATTACAACCTTTCCGTTTTGTCCATTTCAAGGCATGTTTGGAAATTTTCCATGGACTTTAGCCTTTGCTTTTTGTCCATTTTAAGGCATTTTTGGACATTTTGCCTTTGCTTTCTGTCCATTTTAAGGAATTTGTTTCCGTTTTGTCCATTTTAATGCATTTTTTAGCTTTTTTGCATTGAGTATAGCCTTTGCTTCTTGCCCATTTTAAGGCATTTGTGGACATTTTCAACATGGATTACAACCTTTCCGTTTTGTCCATTTTAAGGCATGTTTGGACATTTTGCATGGAGTATAGCATTTTGCTTTCGTCCATTTTAAGGCATTTTTGGACATTTTGCAAGGACTTTAGCCTTTGCTTTTTGTCCATTTTAAGGCATTTTTGGACATTTTGCATGTATTATAGACTTTGGTTTTGTCCAATTTGAGGCATTTTTGAGCACTTTGTATGGACTATCGCCTTTGCTCTTTGTACTTTTTTGCGTTTTTGTCCATTTTAAGGCATTTTGAGCGTTTGCAAAGACTATAGCCTTTACTTTTTGTCCATTTTGAGGCATTTTTGGACATTTTGCCTTTGCTTTCTGTCTATTTTAAGGAATTTGTGGACATTTTGCATGGATTACAACCTTTCCGTTTTGTCCATTTTATGGCATTTTTGGGCATTTTGCATCGACTATAACCATTGCTTTTTGTCCATTTTAGGGCATTTTTGGACATTTTGCATGAAGTATAGCATTTTCCTTTCGTCAAATTTTAATGCAATTTTGGACATTTTGCCTTTCCTTTTTGTTCATTTTAAGGAAATTGTGGACATTTTGCATGGATTACAACCTTTCCGTTTTGTCCATTTTCAGGCATTGTTGCGCATTTTGGATTGACGATAGCCTTTGTCTTTTTTTTTTTTTTTTTTCATTCTGCGGCATTTTTTTTTTTTTTTTTTTTTTTTGCATGGACTATAGCCTTTGCGTTTTGTCCATTTTACGGCATTTTTGGGCATTTTGCATGGAGTACAGCCTTTTCCTTTCGTCCATTTTAAGGAATTTTTGGGCATTTTGTATGGACTATAGCCTTTGATTTTTGTCCATTTTAAGGCATTTTTTAGCGTTTTTGCTTTGAGTATAGTCTTTGCATTTTGTCCATTTTAAGGCACTTTCGGGAATTTTCCATGGACTATAGCCTTTGCGTTTTGTCCATTTTACGGCATTTTGGGTCATTTTGCATGGAGTATAACCTTTTCTATTTGTCAATTTCAAGGCATTTTGGGGCATTTTGCAAAGACTATAGCATATGCCTTTTGTCCATTTTGAGCCATTGTTGCGCTTTTTGCATGGACTATAGCCTTTGATTTTTGTCCATTTTAAGGCATTTTTTAGCGTTTTTGCTTTGAGTATAGCCTTTGCTTTTTGTCCATTTTAAGGCATTTTTGGACATTTTGCATGGACTCTAGCCTTTGCGTTTTGTCCATTTTACATCATTTTTGGGCATTTTGCATGTATTATAGCCGTTGGTTTTGTCCAATCGGAGACATTTTTGAGCATTTTGCAAGGACTATAGACTATGCTTTTTGTCCATTTTGAAGCATTGTTGCGCATTTTGCATGGAGTACAACCTTTTCGTTTTGTCCATTTTAAGGCATTTTTGAAATTTTACATGGTCTAGTGTGTTAAGGCTTGATTCATACATGAAAACGAGGCTGTATTTGTTTTTTTTCGTTTTTTACGCAATGAATTCAAAATTTTCGAAAGAAATTCAGTCAGATGTTTTTTGTAGTCTTTTTAAATATAAAAGTGGGTTTTATTTGAATATCATTATTGAAAACAAAAATTTACACGCACATTTGTCTTCGGCAAAAGTACCATCGCGTAACTTGGAAATGGGGCAAACAAAAACTCTTTGTAACAGGTTTAAACTTAAACAAACTAATTCTACAGTAAATATATAACACATTGACGTCTTTTAATGTGGGTTTTAGCAATAATAAACGTATAATATTTTTGGACAAACTGCGATGAATGTAGTTTACCTTATGTCTTGGATGTTTGGCCTCAAATATATGAACTTGTTTCTTTAAAATGTCGACATTAAAAGACGTCAAAATTTAGATTTTTTACTTGTTTTTCGAAATGAAAACAGCTTATTTCATTTCGATGTGATTCTGACTCCCCCATTTACGATTATCTACAACTTTTAGTTGTACCTTCGAAGCTTTTAACATTCCAACTCGGAGGGTACTGGCACTAGCTACCAACATGACCATCCCTCCCTTCCCTAGAAGCGAAAATAAGCGTGCAAAACCATCTCTCCCATCCCCAAACAGATGTTATTTGGACTGTTTTCAAGATGGCGAACGAAAACCTTTGAGTATTAGAAGCTTTTTTGAAGTCTAAAATGGCAGATATTTTGAGGATGCAAATACTTTGAATAACAAATTCAACTAATGAAGGCCTAAGGAAATAGATGGAGTGGCTTTTTAACTGTAAATTGTGTTTTTACTTCATAGTTTAAGGTAATTTCTTTGACAAATATCTTGTACGAACTCACATTCTGTCTAATAAAACTCTTCTTGTAGAATGTTTTTGTCCGCTACCTGTGTTAATTTGCTGTCAAATATTGATCTACATAAGTCGGTCCCAGTAATATTGAGCACTTACGTTGACAAAAGAGCGGGAATTCTTAATTTTAACCGTGATATCACTTCGTCTTCGAGTTTACACAAAAATCTTACTTCAAAACAGTTTTTTTCAAAACTAAATCATATCTACAAAAGCTCTAACACTACAAAATGGCTGTTAAGGCAGAATGTGCTTGGGCCAGGGTTTGTATACGTCAATCCAAAGCTTTAATTTCGTCTATAAAGATAGCTCCCGGCGAAGGAAAGGCAAAGTTTGGAGCTCGATGTTTACAGGAGAGATACAAAATCTACTGCAAGAGCTTCCAATATTATCCACAAAGGAGATAAAGAAGCATATTTATCAAGGTTTTCAATTGAAAACTGGGTCACAGAGAAGGTGATTACAAAGGAAGGGAAAAAAGGACATTCTTTGTCTGATTGCAAGGTTTGCTCAACTTTTAATTCTAAATACCAAGCTACATTTCCAATCAGTAAGAGCTGCATAAATTCAAGAAAAGGTCCCTTAAGTGACATTGCACAAAATGTCCAGAAACACACTAAAGCAGTTGAAAAGGGTAAAAAAATTACTACAAAACAGTTAAAAGAAGTAGGCAAGGACATTTTTACAACATATGATGAAAAGTGCAAAGAGAACTTTGGACATTCATTTAGTGATATCATTGTTCTTGTTTCTGAAGCTGGCTTGCAAAAGAAACTTTCCCCTGTGGAGAAAAGAAAATTGAAAAGAAATCAGCAAAGACAACTAAAGAAATGCACTGAAAAACAATTACATAACAATGATACAGACACATTTTTAAGTACAAGGGAAAGCTACAACTCAAGGGAAACCAAACGACTAAATGAATGCTTTGAGACAGTGGCTGAAGCTACAAAAAGAGTAAGATTAACCCCACCAAAAATACAAAACAGATCCCATTCTGCTACTGCAGAAAATATCACAGGGGACCTAGATAAACTTATGGAGGATGTAAATGATTGGGAAGGTAAAATCAACTGGTCAGCGAAAGCAAGGGAATATAATATAAGACGTAAAGGGCAAGACTTTACACCCAAGAACGGAGGACAAATGTTACAGTCATTTCTTCAACATAAAGGAATAGACACAGAAGGTAATACATGTTTTTTTATTTTGGTTGTTAGTTATTTTTTAAAAGGGATTATTTTTGACACCCAGAAGCTCCAATTTAAAATGTCAGATTTTGGACACTAGTAAACATTAAAGGTTTAAAAACTGTTGAAATTGAAATAAATTTAAATGAATTTGTTAAGAATATGGATTTGAACAATTTTCAGTCACACAATTTTTAATAACACTTTTTATTGCATACTAGTGATAAATATCATTTGTTAATATTTAAAATATGATTATCACATTTCACAAATTGATGTAATATAACATTAATTACAATATTCCTGTAAATTACTCTGCTCCTCTCCTCTCTACACAAAAAGGTGGTACAATAAAAAGTGTTCCATTTAAATCTGTACTTGCAGACCATTTACATGTGTAATTTTGAATAGGATTGTGTGACAGGTATAGAAGCATAGCCAATCAAAGACATTATTCAATAAAATGATTCATTCTGATTTGCTAAGCTTTGATCAATATAATTATATCTGTTACACAATCATTTTCAAAAGTTCACATTTAAATGGGAAAGTACATATTTAAATGGTGCAATGTTATTAATTTATAATAATAATTGTATGCATGCAGATCACTCAAGCTTATCAATTATTATAATCAAAATTAGAAATTTCTGCAAAAATGTTTTCTTTATATAATTTCTGAATCAATAAAAACTTGCAATTAATCATGCTACTTAATAAACAATTAATTATTAAAAAAATAAAAAATATATCAATTAATATAATGTTGATAAGCATTTCTCATTTTAACACATACATGTAACTAGCAATGATACATAGCTTGATGTTTAGAAAATTCATGTTATTAACTCAACAGGTGTCCGAGTACGAAGAGCCATTAAAAAACAACCTGGAGGAGAAGTTTCAATTCCTGTTCCAAGAACAAATAGGAGTATCAGAGAAGATATCAAGAGATCAATTGAACGAGGGGAGTACAATGTTGGTACTCCTGTAGTAGAATCAGAGATGACAAAGTTGGCAATAAACAATTCTGGTGAGGTTGTAAAAAGAAATGTTTCCCTGCAAGCAAGAAAAATCCCATTACAAGAAATAAGAAAAGAGTCCTTGTCAAGAAATAAAGAGTTTTTGCGTGTCAAGCCTGCAGATATTTATGATGAGTTATCTAAAGAGGAACTGATATCTGAGTTAAAACGGATTCATGAAGATTGTCAAATATGTGATGACATCAATACAATGAGAGATGTTGTAAAAAAAATTCATCAGACAAGGAATTGGCTCTTATGGCATGACCACTCCACATTAGCTAACCATGGCCATATGCTGTTTTGTGTGCGTGAACTGTATGACCCAGCAGTTCATCTCACAAGACAAGAAGTATTTCTACGAACAAAGCAAGATATTGATGTCCAGGCTACAATAGAAGAGCCACAGCTTTACATTTTGGGACAAAGCTCATCCACTATTGAAGATCAGATGAAATTTGTTCCAACACGACAGCTAGACTTAAGGGACATGGGTCAACCCATTATAACAGATGATGGAAAAATAATCACTGACATTATGAGATTTATGAATGGTGATTTCCCTGCCAGTGAGATGGAAGACGGCACACAACATGGTGGCAATTATGCCTGTCCAGGGTGTGCTACAAATCTCGACAGCAGTTTTGATTTAGAGTACTCCCTGCAGCTGAAATACAAAAACCTGGAGGAAAAGCAGAAGTTAATCATGGCAGGTCCAATGGGAAAGAAAGGCAGTTTACACCCCTTTCAAAACTTGAAAGTTGCTGATATAAAAGCAGAGCTGGAAGCAAGAAATCAACTGACAGATGGAAAGAAGAAAGATGAGCTACAAAAAGATCTAGCAGAAATACTGGGGGGAACAACACGACTACCTGCACTTTTGCACCCCAACAAAGATTTTGAAGTATCAACAAAGGCCCTAAACATTGAGCATTATGAGGTGTTATATTTTGAAGCAATGCATTGCTCAATGAACCACATTAAGAATGTTTTCCAAGAACTTCAACATCACATTAAAGACATAGACACTTTGATCAAATTTAAGGAAATCCTTGGCATATAGTACAATAAAGAGAAACTGAGAGCAGTTGACTATAGAAAAACTCTCATTTATGTAACAATAGCTCTATATCCATTGGCCACCAGAGAAATCAAGTTATTGCTCCTCACATTATATGAGATGATAGAAATATTTTACAGTCAAGATGAAAAAAGATCACCCAAAATGGTCCTACGATTACACAATCTCTGTTGGAGGCATGCCATTCAGTGTAGAAGAGTATTAACCCCAGTGAAGACTCTCACCTACAGAAAACTGTTTGGCCTGTACTTCCACAGTATTGTCAATCACTCTGCCCAACTACTACGCCTAACATCACACAGATCTACTAATGCTGAGATGATGGAAAGGTTATTTGAGAAGTTATCAAGCATCACCTCAAAAACCTGGGATAAAAAGATTGAAAATCTACCAAAAAATGTCATCCTTCATTATCAAGTGGAAAAAAGCAGCCCAACAAGTGTCTACTTAAAGAGGAAAGGGAAATCAGCAAGTTAGCTAAAGCACTGCCCAAGATGGAGAATTCCATTATACTTACCACAGAGATGGAAAAGTATGCAGGTGACTGGTGTGAGCATCTTAAGCTAATTGCTGATTTCCTAAAGCCTGGAGAAGGTGTTTGGTGGAAAGAACAAGATGGTTATATTGAGTTCTTTGATGGGCCTGAAGAACCACAGTATCACCCAGAAGGTCCACCTCTTCATCACTTCAGGTCTTCTTCAATAACAGCTGAACAACAACAACTACAAGCTACATGGATGAAGTGCGTGGAGGAGAAGGTAAAAATGCCAATGACCAAACTGCGTCACCACATCACTGGCAAATGGCATCGACCTCCTTTCTGCATATCACAAACTACTGAAGCAGAGGAGCAGGTCAGTGTAGATGCTGGGTGTGACACTTGTGACATACATGTAGAAGATGTGAATGAAGTAATGACTGCCACTGGTAATGAAGAATCAACTATGGAACTGGAAGAGTTTGTAAATAGTGAAACAGATATTGAAGCAACAGACATGGAGGTGACTGATATCAAAGAAGATAATGTTACACATATGAATGCATTTGTAAATACAGAGGAAGATGTCGAAATGGAGAAACAAGACCATTCTGATGTAGAGGAAAATTGCACTGCAGAAGCGCTTACAAGAAAAAGACCTATTCATACAGATGAAGCAACAACAGATGAACCGGCACCAAAAAAAGCAAAAACTCTATCAAAAACTGCAACAGCTTTGCAATTTGTAATTGGAGACTGTGAAGATGTAACAAAATTTGAGAAATTCACAGAAAATGTAAAGAACAATCCAAGATCAAAATTTCATATTGACCGCTATGAACTACACCTTATCACGGTGCAAATCTCCACTCTAAAATCTTACAAGGAATTAAAGAATGAAGTAGAGCATTCACAGGACACAAGCGATAGCAACATTGAGTTAAAGAAAAGAAAGCTAAAGACTGCACTACAACTTTTGAAACTGTGGAAATTGAATGACTTTACTAATTAATGTGAACAATAATATGTATACTACTACATGTATTTATTTATTTATCTATTTATTTAATTCATAGATTATTTCATTTATTTATTCATTCATTTATATTTATTTATTCATAAATATTGTATATATATATATATATATATATTTTATTGTTTTATTCATAAATATTGTATAGTTTTTATAGATTTTTATATTTGTTCCTAATTAAGCTTGATATATTTATCTATTTACTGATGTTTTCTTTGTTTTATTCGCTTACTCATTCATTAATTTATTTATTCGTTTATGCATTGATTTGTTCATTTCTTTATATATTATTCACGTATTGTTTATTGATTATATATGTTTGTTCATTTAATCTTCTTTAGCAATTAAAAAATGTAAAAATAAAGAATGATATAATCTTGAATTTTAGCATTTTTTAATTCATATCTTGGTCACCATAAGCTTATATATAGTACAAGCCTTACGTTTCAGTTACAACGAAAAATCATCGATCGAGCTTTCAAACAATAACTTACAATAAATATTAGCGGAGCTCCGCGCGGGCCGAAGGCCCGCGCAAGCGGAGCACCATAATTAAGAAAATACGGTAAACCATCGAGCTCATTTCAAATCGACCACAGGAAGCCCAGAAATTCGTACAACGTACGTACATACATACGTACATACATACATACGTACGTCCGTGTACACTCACGCGCAAATTTGCTGACCAGTTTTTAGTTTGTCAAGGTTTTTTTTTTGTCAAAGTTTTTGGCGCCAAAACTTTTGAAAATTTTAGACGCGTGTCGACACAAGGAAATTTGTTGTCCTCCCGGCACATACAACAAAACTGATCCGAAAATAAGTGTTTTTACTTGTGCCCGCAGGCCTTTAGGCCAGCGGCACAAGTATTAAAATCCAACGCGTATATTGTTTTTTTTCGACGTCGGGCTGAGCCTTCGAGCAATTTGTCAGCGGTCTTCCCCAGTGAAGCGTGTAAATGGGTTACCCTGTGGTCGAGCGGTCGAGCGAAGCCTGTGTCGATCGAAGCCTTCGACCAATTTGTCAGTGGTAAGCTCCCGGAATAACATGCGTGTGAAATGCTCGACCCTCATGGTCAATTTCTACGAAGCGAGTTGCTGTGTTTGGAGTGTTGTTCTTTTATCTGTGGAAATGTGGAGCGAATTACTCGTCAAAACGCTCAATCTACATACAAATGCAACTACAACTTACTGGATTTAAAGAACCATTACAAACTGTGCTCCCTGAGATACAAGATTCTGAGTTAAATGAAATAGCAGAAAAACTTATGGAATTAAAGAACATCACGATCACATTTGACAAATCCAAAAGTAATCACCGAAATATCTGCCAACACCACACATGCTACATTGGTATGATTTAAACATTGACATTCACCTTTATAAACTTTTATAGTTGGGTTCTTAATATTTTTAAAACAATTGTTTTATAATTTACTAACATGTATCTTATGCTAGCGTTCTTATAATGTATTTGTACAACTGATTTTGATATTGATTTCTTTAATTTAAAGTCATTCTTATAAATCTGTACAATTTTTGATATACTATTTTATACTAAAATAGTCCTGATTTCTATTTAGTGATATTATCATTACACCACACCAACTGCTACATTAGTTTAAACATTGACATTCACCTTTATAAACTTTTATAGTTGGGTTCTTAAAACAATTGTTTTGTAATTTACTAAGATGTATCTTATGCTTGCGTTCTTATAATGTATTTGTACAACTGATTTTGATATTGATTTCTTTAATTTAAAGTCATTCTTATAAATCTGTACAATTTTTACTAAAATAGACTGTCCTGATTCTATTTAGTGATATTATCATTAGTAAATCATGTTGCACTAGAGTGATTTTCATCGAACTGTGCAACACTAACTAATAGTCTATGTTTAATACTCTCTAATAGTCATATTTCAACAAAAGAAAACAAAAAGTGAAAGATCTACTAGTGTCTATTAGGTTAGTAACTATTTCACAGTTCGATGAAAATCACTCTACAATAATTGAAATATATTGTACTATAATTAGATTAAATACTGTCAATGCCGTTCAAATTTAACACTTATTATTGTTGATGATTAAAAAGCTGTTTTAAAAATTATATTGCACTTCAATGATATTATCTCTTCTTATGATGCTCATCACTTTTAATAATAGAAATATAATATTATTACTAGATCTTTGAACTAGATATTATGAAATGACAAACTTTATTTGGTCTTGATACGGCTAATTCATACAACTAAATTTGGAAGAAAATTATTTTCTTAAAATGATTAGTTTCACAATTTTTCAAAATTTCTTTGTAATAACAATGAGAAATGCTATTTTGGAAAAAAAACTTCATATTGACTTTTAAATAGCTTATGTGTGATAGAATTAAATTTTTATGGCCCGACTTGTTAGATTGAATTTGATGCAATTTTCATTTAAAAACAACTCTTTAAAAATAATTTCTATACACTCTAACAAATACACACATTTCAATAAATATTTAATTGAACAACACAATAAAAACCTTTCATTATGTCAAATTTTCAATTCCATCTCCTGTATTTTCCCACGATCATGTGATACATGACATCTTATAATGGATAATTGATACATCCTGCCAACAATGTCCAAAAACATTGTCTCACTTTGAATAAGGTATAAAGGACGGAAATTTCAAATATTTGAGAGTAGAAATTTTTACAAAAAATTCATATTTTGAAAAGAAAATTGTACATTGTATATGTCCCAAAGAAAACTCGTGAACAAAAATATTACCCACCCCCCCCCCCCTAAAAATATATATATATATACTAACGCTATTGAATCTACTGTGAAGTTCACTGATAGTAAGTACGACCATTTCCCTTGAAATGGTTAATATTTTCCCAAACGCATACTCAAATAAAGACAAAAAATATAATATCTATTTCCTATGTTTAATATATCTTTCACTTTATATAATACATCTTGTTTTTTTATGCATTTATGTACATATTTATAAAAAAAACATATACATGTAACCACTACAGGGCACAAGTTATCGATCTTAGATCGTCTAGTTTAGTTATAACTGGAAACGATCAATGAACAAAACGTATTTCTAAAATGGACAAGAAACAAGAAAAGGGTAAAGCTAAGCTGTCGGTTAAAAGAGTTTTGACTGAGGAAGAAAAGCAAAGACGACGTGAAAATGAAAGAAAAAGGCGAAGGAGTTTCAACGAAGAAAAGCGGAAAGGTGAGCGAGAAAGAAAGCGTGAGTGTAGAAGAAAATTTACAGAAGCTGATAAAGAACAAGAACGCCAAAGACAAAGAGTAATCAGAGAAAACTTTACCGAAGCAGATAGAGAAAATGAACGCCAAAGACAGAGGTTGAATAGAGAAAACTTTACCGAAGCAGATAGAGAAAATGAACGCCAAAGACAGAGGTTGAATAGAGAAAACTTTACCGAAGCAGATAGAGAAAATGAACGCCAAAGACAGAGGTTGAATAGAGAAAATTTTAGCGAAGCAGATAGAGAAAATGAACGCCAAAGACAGAGGTTGAATAGAGAAAACTTTAGCGAAGCAGATAGAGAAAATGAACGCCAAAGACAGAGGTTGAATAGGGAAAACTTTAGCGAAGCAGATAGAGAAAATGAACGCCAAAGACAAAGGTTGAATAGACAAAACTTTAGCGAAGCAGATAAAGAGAGGGAACGCCAAAGACAGAGGTTGATCAGAGAAACCTTTAGCGAAGCAGAAAGAGAAAAAGAACTTGAAAGACTAAGGAGGCGGACAGAGAATTATACCGATGAGGACAGAGAAAGAGAGCGCCGAAGACAGAGGACATTCAGAGAAAAAATCAGAGAAAAAATTAGTGAGGACGATAAAGAAAGGGAGCCCACTAAAAAAAAGCGCTCAATAATTCATTCAACTGAGACAGAAAAAAAAGTAAGAAAATGTCAAGAGTCAACTGTTTCAGGTAAGATGCGAAAATCCTTCAAAAAAACGTAATATAATACATTCTATTTTTATAAGCAAAAACGTAGGAAAAATAATTTTTAAATCAAAAATGAATGGTGGGTTGGTTGACATTAGAAGTACGTCAAATCAACATGGCGGACTTGTTGTCAAAGTCATGCTGCAAGGACAACCAATAATTGTGGACCCACAAAACTATTTGAGTGAAATTTAAAACACTTTATTAATGGTTTTATCGTACACGAATTTCAGGTAAGAGTTTTCAACCCAATAAAACAACTACAAATTGCCTTTTTCGCAATCGTGTAATGCATGGACATGAATTGCGATCAGAGGCATTTTTTATCGTCTCCTAGGGTACGAAGAGGAAGAACAAAACAGTTTTAAAAAGTTTATCTAAATTATTACGTATACCATCTTGATAAACTCTCATTTCTCGGAGTGGTGATATTTTTATGTAATGTTAATAAACGAGCAGGAGTGTTTAATCTGATAAAACACGATCTGCGTGTTTATTATACTGCTTCAAAAATTCCAAAACTTTGCATAAAACCAATAATTTCATATACAATTGTAAAAAATAAACATTTAAAAACAATTTCATGAATGTTATTTAGCTATTTAGTTTGATATTACAGTGAGGAACGATTAATTGCTTTAATTTGACCACAATTTCATTTTGCTAGTTCAGTGCATTTGAGTTCAGTCCTACTTTTTTAGAGGGTTTGAAACAGCAGAAAGCTCAGTGAAAAAAAAATAAGAAGAAAAAAAAAAAAAAGAAAAAAAAACTAAATAAAGACAAGTGTCCATGGTTTGAGTGTCCTTATTTTTAAACAGCGGATTTATTCAATGATCGAGAGTTCAATTTTATACTGTTGATCTTTGTTTAGCACATGTCACGTACCTAAGTCAAATATTAATATAGAGAACAAGTACAGTGGCAAAATCAGAATATGATTTCTTCTTGATAAAATCGCACGTTTGCTCAGTCAGTCATTCATTTATTCATTCATTGATTTATTTATCAATTAATTTTTTTATTCATTCAGTCATTTCTTCCTGGATTAACAATATTTTTACTGGAAAGTTTTTAGAATGAGTAAATTATTAACCATCAGTCATTGTGTTACTTATTCATTGCATTCAAACCAGAAAAACATTTCATATTTTTATTTTGAAATAATGTTTGAATAATATTGCTTTTTTAGGGATCACAGAAGCATTAAGTGCAGATCAGTACATAAATGTAACTCAGGATGATGGGTCATGTGGTGAACTATTATGTCAAAGTGGGTGTACAAGAGAAATGACAGGTTTTCATTCGCAGGACAATAATGAGCAGGGTAAGTTATTATGCTCAACTTAATGTCACATGAATAATATTATTCTCATTGATCTATGTATTGGACAACAACATCAAACAAAAGAAACTGGATTTTATACTTTGGGGATGATATTGACAATTTTTTTTTTTTTGCATGTTTCCTGTTTTCACTGCTACCCAAAATGTGCATCAAGTTGTACTAGAATTAATCCATTTCCGAGGGACACGTGTTGTGGACATAATTATTCCATTTTTTGTGTGAATTGTTTCAAACCATACATTGCTATAGCTAATGACTCAATAAAGATGAAAGTTTTTATAACTTCTCTAAAGAAAGGTTCTAAACTAAAAGTGTTTTTGGAAGATGCAAAATATTTCAATGTATGTTGTGGACATTACAATTTTGGGACATGACCAAATAGCAATGTTTGAGTTATTAAATTATGTCACATTATTACATTTGTAAGTAAAAGAATTAAGAAACAATTGGCTTCACACTCTTTCAGTTAATAACAATACCTATTTGATAATATTTCGATCTTTGGTGTTTTGCTAATTAAAATTAAATCATCACAGAAAATGGTAATTTTTATGCATATTTCTCAATTCCAACAATTGCAGACAATGAGGACCCTCCCCCCAGGTGATATAGGAATGAGTGTGCTCTTGCCAACTTGGTATTCCTAAGATTAAGCTTATTATTATTTTCTATATCAAGCTGTAATTTTAACTCATATTATGCGTTTAAACTGTTTTACAATTATTTGATTTTTTAACTCTCTTGTGAAACTGCCAAAATATGTCATCCTTATGAATTTACAAAAAAAAAAAAATATTTATTTTAGAATATGTTGTGATCAAGATTTATAATTATTCTATTCAATAAATTTGATTGGCTTTTAAATTTATCAATAATAGAGTGGCGTTTTGACCATTCTTTATGTTGTTTAATAAGTATTTTAATTAACAGCTTAAAAGCTATTTAATATTTGGTTCACTGTTAATTACAAAATTTTAATCAAATGCATGTATACACATTTATAGGTCATTTTATGATTACTAAAAGTACAAATAATTATATGCAGAACAATGTCAACTGTAAATGTAGATGATCATAGATATCAATTTTTTAATGTTTGTTTTGATAACACAGCTTGACTTTCCTTATAAGGTTAACCGTTAAAAATGCTAATGATTTGAAAAAAAAAACTGTTGTCAAGTGCTACAAAAATGTGCCATGGAGCAGAAACTCGAGAGAGAGAGTAAACATCAGACATCACTCAGTGATTTATTATTTTGATAAATTGTGAATCAATAAAACTCATTAGAAGGTCATCATGTTATAACGATTATGCTGAGCATTATTTACCAGTATTTAATGTTACAAATTAAAATAGAATACATCTAGTCAAAAACCGATTATAACTGCACTTGAACTGGACCCAAGCTTAACTCAAACTTAACTGAAACTGGACTGAATTTTGAGACAAACTGGACCAAAACTGTTTTTACACACTATCTAGTTGGAATGAATTTGTTCCTAGCACATTTAGCAGAATACTGTAATAAGTGAGCCCCCTAGATGAGCTATGATCTTGGGGCAAACTTATTGTAAATAAATATGTTTAAATAAAAAAATAAAATAAAATAAGATAATAATAATGATAATAATAATAAATAACACACAAGCAAAAATGCATTTGTAGACTTTTCTTTAATTAGCATATCAGCCAAACTAGTAAGTCGTGAAGTAGTAATTTATGAAGTAAGTCGTGAGTCTATGCATTTTTGACATGCAGTGTTGTTGGGATATAAAAGAGGATATTGTAAGTCAACAAAATTTTTTCTGTGCTTGTATATGAATGCTTCTGATTGATGAATAGATTGATTACTTGGTTGATTTTGTTTTAGGAAATGAAGCATCTGCTTACACAGACTTCACTGAAGAGAATGAAGGAGATACTGAAAATATTGTAGGTACCTTGACATCAAGTGAGTTAGGATTGTACATGCAATGTAATGATGTTATTGCAAATGAGAATTGTTTTGAATTTGTTATGCATAATCCTTCAGTCCAAACAGATATAGGTCATAATCATAATGATGTACTAAGTACAACTCATTTGGATGTAATTACCAATCAACATGCTGAACCAGAGGAAGAAATACCTCCCGAAGTAACCGAAACTAATAGCACCAGACAACCAGATACTGAACCTAGTTGCAATAATGAAGACAGAGATTTCATAGCAAGAGCAAGAGCAGTTGGAATCAACTATGAATATTCAAACCCTGGTGCAGTTGAAAGCGTTGCTGACCAGCAAAGGCGAAGACGTAGAAATCAAAGACGAATTTTGCAAGGAGAAAGGAGGCTGCTTGAAGTAATAAGTGATCTTCCTCAACCACCTCCACCAGGATCAAGTCAACATGAAGATGAATGTTACACTGCCATAAGGGCATTTGAAGTCGAACAGATGTCCTACCAGTTTCAATGTTGTAGTGTTTGCAAAGAAAGGCGACTTCAAGTAAACCCCAACAGAGGTGATTGTTGCTCCCGATGTAAAAGAGACAAACAAATTCCAAAGTTATGGTCCCAGGAAAACAATATGTCACCTGGATTGGTCCCTAACGAGCTTACAGATCTCACAGATGCAGAACAGATGCTGATAGCAAGGCTAGCACCAGCTGTCCATGTGCGTATGTTGAAGCATGGTGGTATTGTTTCAAGAGGTCACTGCATTGCATTTCCACAGGCTGTCCAAGAGCCTGCTAGAATCCTACCACGTTTACCAGCAGATGTGGATATCATTCGTGTGCGACGGCAAGGAAAGGATGACACACACAAGGATTTTAGAGTTCGACGGTATCGTGTGGAAGCAGCACTTCGATGGTTAAAGAACAACAATCCAGCATATGGTAACATAGTTATTGATGATACTCGGATTCAAAATTTGCCTGAGGATGATGAACTGCCACAACTACGTACAGTCGAATTCAGTGAGACCCAACATGGAGATGACCAAGGCCCTGCCCCTAATCAGTTGGATATTGAAACTGAAGAAGATGATGAGACTGTTTCTGGTGTTCTTCTGCCTGAACCTGGCGTTAATGTACAGGAGCAAATTGAGTCAGCTGTGAACCAGGTCATAGCTGATCCTGGAAATGGTGATGAGGAAAGACCCACAAATCAAAGACCAGTAATTCCTTGGCCAACAACAGATAGAGAACCAGCATCAGAGTTCACGACTCCATATTTTTTTACGATGGCATTCCCATGCCTGTTTCCAACAGGCCATGGAGATTACAGTGTTAACCGCCCAAGGACATGTACCTCACTTCATGAGTGGGCAGAGCATTTGTTGTGGTATCAAGATGGACGATTTGCCAAGCACAAAGTATGGAAGTTTGTGGTACACAACATGATCATGAGAAAACGAGCCCTAGAACAAAGTCGTTACTTTGTTGACCAACAGCTAGGGGAACCGCACCTAACTGTAGCTGATCTGCAAGAGCGCCTAGCAAGAGGGGACACAAGCGTAGCGAATAAGTTACTGTATTTTGGAGCAAGTCTACGTGGCACCTCGCAGTATTGGCATCAAAGACGCAGAGAGCTTCGGGCATTGATTGAGTTTATGGTTAATGAGAAACATGGATTGCCATCCTTTTTCATGACTGGGAGCTGTGCTGAGTTTTACTTCCCACCCTTAAGAAGACTATTAGAAAAGTACATTTTGGAAACTACTGGAGAAGTTGTAGACCTACTTGAAGACAACAACGCACGATTCAAAGCAGTACAGGAAAACACACATGTTGTGGTATCTTACTTCGATGCCCGTACCCAGAGCTACCATGAGAAGTTAATCAAGGGCGTCTTTGGTGTGAGCGACTGCTGGTATCGCTATGAATTTGCAAAGTCAAGAGGACAGATTCATTGGCATCAGCTTAGTTGGAGAGGTGACCGAGAACCGCATGTGTTGCTCAACAGTGCAAGAGAAGATGGATGTGATGAAGAAGAGTATGTTTCAAGGCTCAGTACTTGGGTTGAAGACAAGTTTGCTATGTCAGCTTCACACCCAGCAGGTAAAGATGATGAAGGGAATCCAAAGAGGGAGTTCTGGCCACCACCAGAAGGTACAGCTCAGCCTGTAACCAGTGACCAAGATCCATTAGTGAAGATGCTTATGGATGTATCTGCAACACAGGATGCTATACTGGAAGATTATTTGCAGTTGGTTAATAGAGTTGGTCTGCATTCCTGCTCTGATTACTGCTTGAGGACACCACGACATCCTCAGCCAGGTCTTCAACCAAATGAGCGAGTCTGTAGAATGGAATTTGGTTCTGAATTCCATAGAGGAAAAGAACCCCGTGATTCCGCAGCAGTTGTGAAAGACAGAAATGGTGCTTTGAGACTTGAGCTTCCTCGTGATCATCCTTGTGTAATCCAGCACTCAAGGTATCAGTTGCAGTCATGGAGAGCAAATTGTGATGTAAGTTTGATTGTGTCAAACTCCAGTCCAGACTACCCTAGTGCAAATGAAATCATAGCTGTTACAGACTATGTATGTGGATATGCCTGCAAGGACAATGAACCAACTGGTGCTACTGTTGATCTATTCAAAGACATGGTGGCTACAACAGACTCAGCTGACGAAGTTTCAGGAAGGTCAATTTGTGCCAAGCTACTTATGAAAACTGTTGGAAGAAGAGATATTAGTGGACCAGAAGCTTCTTTTGAGCTAAGCGGTTTGTCATTATGGCGTTGCAGCAGACAGTTTAGCTACTTGTCAATGACAGGTTCAAGACGTCTTGAACAAAATGGTGAAACAGCAACCACAAGTAGTTCACTGGATAAGTATTTAGCAAGACCATGTGAAGAAGTATGCTCTTGGTATGATTTTGCATCCCAAAATGGTAAGGTACCAGTTGTAAGTGGTGGTGCAACATATGCAACATGGCCACTCAGTGAAGATTATTGCCGCACAATGATACTGCTGCATTGTCCAAGCTGGTTTAGCATCAATGAAGTGAAGAGAGATGACGAATCATGGATTGAGCGCTTTGAACGATTTATTCCAAGTGATGATTGCCCTTCCTTTGTAAAGGCTCAGGTGATAAAAGCTCAACAAGCAGCTAACCATCAACCAGAAGATCAATATGAAGATGATGATGATGATGAAGATGGAAATGAGGCAGAGGTGCAGCCAGACTGGGTTGGTGTTTATGCAGGTCCGAATCATCAATTTGAAGGAGTTGAAAGTGAGTTCCAATATGATGATGGTGGTGATCAATTTGACTGGAGTAACACTTCAATCCCACTACCAGATGTTCAACATGTTAAACAGTGGCTTCAAGGTTGCATTGAAGAGAATGAAGACAGAAGTGCCATGAACAGCAATGTTCAGTTGCCAGATGTATGCCCTTCTTCTCTTAATGAATAGCAGAGATCCATTGTGAGTTTAGTGCTGTTTACCCTGTATAACTACATAGAAAATCGTCAGAATTACTCACCATTGAGACTTGTTGTCTCTGGAACTGGTGGAACTGGAAAGTCTTATGTAATCAAGTGTTTACAACGACTAGTACGTCAGGTCTTTGGAATGAATGATGCCATACAAGTGATAACCCCAACTGGTAACTCAGCTTATTTAGTGGAAGGCAGGACTATCCATAGCTTTTTATCACTTCCAACTGGTGGACGATCTTGCAGTGAGCTGTCAATTCCATCTGGAGTTGTTCTCGAAAGGATCCAGAACAAATGTGCAAATCTGAAAGTGCTGATTGGAGATGAGCGCTCAATGTTTGGTCGTACTACACTGGGATGGATGGAACAGCATGCACGATATGGAATGAATAGAGGAAACTCATCAGAAGAGCTTTGGGGAGGCATTCCAGTTGTTGTTATGATGGGAGACGACATGCAGTTACCTCCTGTTTGTGACACACCTGTGTATGTTCCTGATGCTCGCAGTGCACCTTCTAACCATGGTCGATTGGTGTGGACAACCTTTGATAGTGCTGTGGAACTTATTCAGAATGTGAGGCAGTCGGAATCTGAAATACATTTGCGAGAAGTTCTTATGTCAATGAGATCCTATACCACTACACCTGAACAAGTTCACTGGCTCCAACAATTCCAGTGGCATAATCTAGCTAGAACCCATGGAGAAGGGCTACTGCAAAGAATGGATGATAATGGCCTGTTTGTGTTTCCAACACATCGTTTGGAGTGGGAACGTACCAAGAAAAAATTGCTTAAGTGTAACCAGGTTCCTGAACATCCTGTGGCAAAGATCAAAGCTGTAAATAATGGCAAACATGCACAAAAGGCTGACAGCAACAAGGCTGGAGGATTGCTGCAACTCCTTTATCTTTGCCGGGAGAGCAAGGTCATGCTTGTGACAAATATCAAAGCTGAGTGGGGTTTGTACAATGGAGCAGTTGGCACAGTGGTAGATATTGTTTACCTGGGTGGTCGACGACCCACTGATGATCCACCACCACAACCTGATTTTGTTTTGGTACGTTTCAGCGGGTACCGAGGACCAGCCTTTCTTGAAGAGCACCCAAAAATTGTACCAGTTGTGCCTATTAGTAGGTCTGCCGAGTGTGCATGTCGCTGCAAACGTTTGCAGATTCCATTGAGACTTGCCTGGGGAACAACCATTCATAAATGCCAAGGTATGACAGTAGGTGAAGGTGAAGCCTTTAGATATGTTGTAATCCACCCCGGAAATCATTCTTTTGAAGCCAAAAATCCTGGAGCACTTTATGTTGCACTGTCAAGAGCTAAGTCAGCTGGAGGACCAAACAAGGATCCTGACTTTGCATTTCATGAAGATGTGCTGATTAATGAGGACAGGTTTCATCCAGTAAACACTGCAACTACTCGTTCAAGATCAGCAGAAATAGAAAGGCTCCATTCATTGGCTATGGAATGTCGTAGTCGAGAAAGTTTATCTGAAGCGTATGATGAGTCATCCTTTCGCAGACTTGTGGAATGGGCTCAGTCTTAGAATAGTTAGTGGTATGTCATCTCCTTGACAGATGTATATTGGAAAAGCTAAGCCTGTTGTAGCTAATGAACAGTTGTGTTTAGTCTATATGGCTATATGTGATTATGAATTATTTAAGTGGCTTATGTGGCCATAGTCTGATTTCAAATTATGAGACATTCATTGTCTTCACCATTGTTTTGTCTATAAATGAGATTTTAATACAGTCCCAACATTAAAATCGGCATAATTGATAAAATTAAAAAAAACATATTGAGCCATTTTAAATCAAGCACATCATTTAAATATCAAAATATCGTATTTCTTGTCTGCAATTATGTTATTACTACATTACTGTTTTTATCATCAAGAATGTGTTATTCTCTGAACCTGATAGTTGTCACTGCGAAAACATTTAAGAATGAATGAAATGAATTTTAATTGAACCAATATATTTTCTGCCCAAAAAATGTATTGAAACACGCCTTTCAAGTTTCATGATTTGAAATCAGTCAATGAAAGTTTGATTTGCTTGTATTCATATGACCTATGTGGTTATGAATATGTGGTTTTCCTATGTGGCTACATGGTCTTTCTGGCCATGTAGAAAGTTTGATTTGCCTATGTGGCTATATGGCCTATGTGGTCATTAATTATTTGTCTCTTTGTTTATATCTGATTGGCCAGTGTGGGCCATGGCCTATGTGGCTACCACCCACCCACCCACCCACCCACCCACCCACCCACCTGATAGGTGTACTCTTTGAATACTTGTAATTTAAAAAGACACATGTTCTGTACAAGGTTAGCCTCTTGTGGTTTATCATTTTTATCGATTTTGGGAACATTCATAGCTTTGTGTTCAAGGGTGCATCCAGAGAGAGATGTAGGGTGCCATTCCCTCCTCTTTTGCACCCACAGTCATGCCTCCCACACTCAGACATTTAAAGTTTTAGATTATCACACAATATATTTTCAATTGATTCTTTTTGTATATGATGTTATCCCCTAATGGTGCATCACCATCATCCAACGCAACCCTTTCTGGAAAAATATTAGATCCGCCCTTCTGTTTGTTAATGTTCGTTCAGTGAAATCATTTTTTCACAACTCATAATTATCATTATTTTGCTTCTTTGCAGATTAATGTCAATTCCACAGACCCCGAGTATTTCCTTACAAATTGCATCAAAAACTAATGTATAAAATAATGGACTTGAAATTGTTATGTTTTTATTGATAACTTGAATGTATATTTACTAGGCTAATATAGTTGTACTTTTATGTTGATATAATCGAAATGTTAAAGCTCTAACCCTCGGAGCTAACATGCGTTTGCATTGGTCGAGGACTACGTTTCCAGGTGTTTTTACCCAAATGGTTTTGTCTGACTGGTTTTTCGTAGCGGGCAACGCATCATTGCTTATAAATAACTTCAGGAAATTGTTGTTTTTTTTAGATACACATGTAATTATATTATATCATATTTTTTTATAATAAATTCTGCTTCATCAGGCAACAATAGCTGATGGAATAGTGTGTTTTGTTGGTTTCTTGGTGTTGTGTATCAGTCAAGTGTATAGACATGTGTTGTTTAGGTAATGTGCTGTTTTGGTCTGGAATTACATTGTCAGGGTGATTTTCCCAAAGTAACTAGCAGCCACAACCCAATGTTACCAGAAACATTCTGTGCAGGGTATGAATTTTATTCAAAACTTCAGATTAACACAACCTATAAGTTTTACACTATTTACACAGACAAATATTTTCATTGTAGTTGTAGAAAACATTGTTTCTGGATAAATATGGTTGAAAAAGCTCTAATATCATAATAAGCCCGGGGGGTTCCAATGGGGAGGTTCTTATGTTATCCTGATCCTATTTAAGACAGTAAAATCTTGAAAATTTATACCCTATTCAAGACAAATTTGTAAAATGTGGACCATATTCCTCCCAATACGTCAATATTATTCATTTTCACTTTTCCATTCCAATTTCCATTAGATAAGATATTAACACCCTGTTTAGGACATAGTAAACATAGGTAAAGTACACCCCTACTCAAGACAACTTAAGGTAAATTGTATACCCTATTAAATGCAAAAAAACATACCCTGTTTGGTGCATTGTCCCCGTATAGTAAATATAATGGAGTACCCCCTCCCTTCCTGGGATAATACGTTTGTAGGATTTACCAGTAGGTTTTAACCAGAAAAGGTAAGGCTGATAAACTTCAAAGTTGTGATGATTGATGTCTTGTAATCATTATCATAACTATGGGTTTTAGATGTTGAAAAGGTATTGAAGGTGTACAATATTTGATTTATTCTGAATAATCTGAAACTTCATAATTTTTGTGGGATTTTTATAGGAATACTCCAAAATTGATAAGACATCAAATCATATTTTTTAGTCAGCATCTTAAAGCATAGTATTGATGACTTCGAAACAAACTTAGGGGAAACATTTACGATAAAACAAAAACATTGTTCACCTTCAGGTTAAAACACTTTAAAAAAAAGACAACAAAAAAAGCAAAATAAAAAAAGGTCCAAAATCATATTCCTCTGCTAGATGTAAGTCTGTCATATAATATTTATCCAGATTTTCATCATTTCCAAACATGCTAAGCACCAATCTTGACTCTTCGCATGAATGGGCTATATCCAAATAATGGTACTTTAATGTGCCAAGCCATGAATACCAGAGACTATTTCTATCAATATCCTGTTGAAAAAGTGAGGGTCATTTAGTTGATAGCCATCAAAAACTTAACAGACAACAACACATGAATTTACTGTTAAGTTGTAACTTTAGCAAAAATCCTGAAATTAAAAATTTGATCACACTTTCAGATATTTCTAGCAATATGCAATATTGATATCTTGACATTTCAAATGAATAGAGTTTAAATTTACCTTGCATAAATGAGGCACAAATAATGAAAATGTCATACAAATGAATAGATGGTGAAATACCCTATTGGAAGGAGTTGAAAATCACAAGGTCAGGGATTTTATTATCTCTTAGGATAAGCGTCTCGGTAATTGAAGTACACTGTAGGTGTTTGTGCCCCAAATGTTTCCTAGAGGGGCATAGCTAGGGGCATAAAGACAGAAAAAGACACAAAATAGTCAGCAGTAAGAGGTAACATGTGGCACTATACAGCTGGTAGCTGCCTATTATTGAAAACCCTGAGACAAAGGATTTCAAGTAGGCCTTGAAACAAATCTAAAAAATAAAAATAGACATAGAAAAAATAAACCAATTGCAAAAGTTAATGATAAATGTGAAATGCCACTTATTTAATGCCGTGACCTAAAATTAGGAAAACCTTTGTCCACAATTTGTGATTGGTACTGCTTCCCCAACCTGATCTCCGAGAATGGAGTGACCCTAACTTTTTAGATAAGTTCTTTGGCAATCATAGAAATCGCATCAATTGTAAGTATTATTATATGGGAACCACACTTTAGGGGCCAGTTGAACCGAGGACAAAATGTATTCACTTCATACAAATTCCTGTCAATTATAGTAGAAAAAAAAATTGTTGGTCAACATTCAAAACAATATTTGTTGGAGTACAACACCACCTCCAAAAGACCAAAAAAGACAAAACATTTCATAAACAAAGTGCCTTTTTCATTGACTTTATTTATTGAAGATGCATCAAATGCAGATCACATGCATGTCACAAAGACAAAGAATCAGTCGCACTGCCAATTAGCTTTGAAAAAAAGTTAATAAATTTGATTGTGATTCATGGTTGTAGGGCTACAAATATTGTCATTGTTACTTTTTTCCATTATGTCCATTTTGTGTCTGTGAAACTCCTTTTTAGAAATTATCGACAATGTAAACTGATGGTGTGGGTGGCAGAGAGGTTAAGTCTGTTGCCACTCATTGCTCTGGTCCAGGTACGAACCCCGGCTCAGGCACTGGATGATAATTGAAAGCTCAATTTCGTTTTACTTTCATTATTATACAGATCAAACAAAAATGAGCAGAAGCAGAAGCAAAAAAAAAAAAAGAAAAACATTTAAAATTGTTGAAGTAAGTGTTGCAGTCATAAAACAATTGAGAAGATTGTGGTATTGTCGACACGTATTGTTCATTATCATAATAACTCAGAGTAAAAAAACTTCACATATTTTCTTTTCAGTCAATCACATTTGTTCAAAGAAACTTTTCTTGAAAAAAAAATACTGTTACTATCCTGACTACTGTTTATTGCTAGTAATTAACATTACCATATAAAAGAACTACACTGTAGCCACATGCACCTTTTATTTTTAACATATCATTGTGATAATTATATAAATGTTTGGACACCAGAGGTATCCAATCTATCCTTTGTAAATCAAAAGCAAATCCATGCCCTTTATACTATTGATTAATTTCAAAATTGGATTTTATATTTCTCTGATAATGCATTTGTTATATTCATAATAGGGTTTGTAAAATAAAACTGAAGAAAGCATGTAAAAAAAGATTCGATTCCTCACTGCATAGTCTGAAGTTAACAAGTAGATAAGTAGTTTGTCTTTTTTTACTTATATCAAATAATTTCGATTTAGAATCTGTTATGCATAACCAAAATTGTAAAAAATGCAATTACTTCTTAAACTATAACAAAATAAAATTAGAACGATTTTTTTGTTTTTGTTTTTCCAGAATTAACTCACTCCCATTTACATTTTGTGACCTATGTATATATTTAACACCATTAAATTTGTGTCTTACCTTCATCAAGATGCTATTTAATAAAACCTTCCTAATTTACATCTTTAGTAAATTGCAAAATATGCCAAGCTTTTCAGTCCTTTCTTCAACAAATGAGATATAAACATATTAACGACTAAACTTTGTGAGAAGGGTGGTTGAGCTATGTGCTAAAAGGGCATGCGCGCATATTTCAAGCTTTTTATTTCGTGACGGAAATGCGCGCGTTCGTGACGGATGTGACATGGACCATTTATTTTCCCGCTAAAAGCAACACGGTTGTGCGCTCGCGTCTTCACAACGTTCGCGGGAATATGAACAAACGCGCCCGTTAAATTGTTGCCAGTTTGCCACAGGAGCAAGTCAACCTACTGCGATTGGTAAGTGACTTTTTTATTGTATAGTATGAGATATGTTATCTTGCTAACTGAAATCCGTAACATGAAAAACATAATTAACAGTATACCTAGTTACTTTTATAAATGTAACAAAAAAAATCCACGTCCAAAGCTAAACTATTTTCCATATAAATATCACAATATAACTTTTTCTTTTTCAGGATCTAAATGAATTACGCTGCGGCGGTAGCAGTAAGTACATATTTTTTAACAGATCATAACAAAATCATTGAAACTTCTCATAACATTTGACGTTGATCATTTCAAATGCTTTTTAAATTATTTATTTCCATTCAGTCGCTCTGTTGTAATTCCTTAAGACTTTAATTTGAAGCAAATATATATTGTTTATCATTTCAGGGCAATCTTGAAAAGATGAATATCAATGGTAAGCAAAACGTATTTTACTACAACAAACGTATAAAAACAAAAACAAAAACAGTGCTCTGTTTCTCATCTTTGTTCTCACTGTTCAATTGCATAAACCTAAAGACGCACACAAATTGACTTATATTGAATGCTTGTATTTATACAGATGAAAATGAGCCGCAAAGGGCATTTAAAAAAACACGACTCTGCTTTTGAACTTGCTCAGCGACTCAACAAGTACTTCTCTGAAAAGATTCAAGCACTACGAACTGAGCTTGACAGTCAACCAACAAGGGATCTTTCCTTACAAGTAAATGAGCGGATCTCAGAAACATTAATGTCTTCCTTTGAAGTTGTATCTAGTGATGTTGTGATGAAAGCCATAAATAGTGCTCCTTCAAAATCGTGCTCACTTGATCCAATACCAACGGACATATTAAAGAAATCTCTTGGTGCACTACTACCATCCATTACATCTATGGTTAATCAGTCGTTACTAACGGGTATTTTTCCATCACAGTTCAAACATGCACTTATCACACCATTGATAAAAAAAGCCTGATGCTGACCGTGAGGTACTCAAGAACTACAGGCCTATAAGCAACTTACCTTTTATAGGTAAGATAATGGAACGAATAGTGTCGACTCAGCTTAATTACCATTTTTTGGTCAACGACCTGTACAGTACTTTCCAGTCTGCATACAGATGCAATCACAGCACAGAAACAGCCATGCTTCGGATAGCAAATGACATAAATTTGGCGTTTGATAATCATGATGATGTTATTCTTGTACTTTTGGATCTTTCTTCTGCATTTGACACCATTGACCATACCATCTTGGTCAATAGACTTCAGAGCAAATATGGGATAACAGGTACAGTACTGGACTGGATTAAGTCTTATTTGGGTTTACGAACACACTCAACTATCATCCAAGATACATCCTCTGATGCTATAAGACTGACATATGGTGTCCCACAAGGTTCGGTTCTGGGACCTCTTTTATTTTCCTTATATGTTGCTCCCATTGAAGATGTTATATGTGCTCATGGTCTCCAACCTATGATGTATGCCGATGATACGCAAGTTTATTTGGTAGTCAAAAGATCTGATCCTATACCAGCTTTAACAAAAATAGAAAATTGTGCAAAAGATATAATCAGCTGGATGATGAATAATAAACTTGTCTGTAATAGCAGCAAAACTGAAGTTATCCATTTTTCATCTCGTCATCTTCCAAGTCAGGACATTCGATCTATACATATTGACGACAATTTGATTTTGACAAAATCAGATGTTCGTACTTTGGGAGTGCGACTGGATAATCATCTTACGATGGACATACATATAAAGAACATTTGTAAATCTGCTGCTATTGCATTGCGTCGTATTGGTAACATAAGGAAATACTTGGACATGGGCAATACAGAAAGACTAATCCATGCTTTTGTGACATCTAAAATTGATTACTGTAATAGTTTATTGTATGGTCTTCCAGAGAAATACCTTGGAAAGCTGCAACGAATCCAGAATTCTGCTGCTCGTATAGTTACAAAAACTACGAAGTCCGAGCACATCACCCCTGTTCTACGCAATCTTCACTGGCTGCCAGTGTCTAAGCGTATCATTTTCAAACTTATGCTAATAACCTTCAAATCTGTCAACCTAATGGCTCCCAAGTATCTGACAGATCTTCTTCAAGCATATAGACCAGGTCGATCACTTCGCTCATCAGCCGATCATTTACGCTTGAAAGAACGAAGGTTTAGAACTGACAGCTATGGTGGCAGGGCTTTTAGTGTATGTGCTCCAGGATTATGGAATCGGATACCACTTGAGGTACGTGAATCGCCATCGTTAGATGTCTTCAAGTCGCGGCTTAAGACCTATCTTTTTGAAAACTTAATTTAATTATCTTTACCATTGTTATTATTATATATTTTTAGTGAATAGATCATTTATTATAATTTTGTAAATTAACAATTGATAAATTGTAAAGTGCATCGAGAAATATTGGGATGCGCTTAACAAGAAATAAATTATTATTATTATTATTATTATTATTATTATTATTATTATTATTATTATTATTATTATTATTATTATTATTATTATTTATAACATAGACACGATATAACGCGCGCTCTGATTGGATCATTGTTATGAACCATCAGCGGATATTTCATAAACTTGCGTCAGCATTCTTTTTGGCGATCAAGATTCTCGATCTCCTGTACAAACCGACCAAGCTCATTGAATGCAGTAAGACTTTTATTAAAAGTCCTTTTTGATTTAAAAAAAGCTAGGACAATTTTTGATCGATCATGATATTTTCGACCATTTGTAGATTGGCTGTAAACCGTGGTTCAGCTAGGATGACAGACTCACTAATTGTTCTCAATGGCTGGTGCACGAAACTTGTGCGAAAGTTTGCATGGATTTTTTCGCTAAAAAATATGTTAACGGACAAATTATCAATGGAAATTAAGAAAATGTAAGTAACTTATTGCAATAAATGATGCCTTGATTTGACAAATGTTTTTTGGTAGTTTTTGTTGATAGTTATTTTGTTTGTTTTTGTCGGAGAAGTTCAGCCTTTGAGTTGGCAAAATTTTTGTAAAGCAAACGTATAATTTCTCGTTGTTTTCTCGCAATAAAACTACAAAAAATACATTTTATGAATGCCCATTCTATCTATTCTCAATTATCCATTACGAGTAATAACTTTAACTTGTAAGTGAGATCGAATTCGGTCTAGTTTGGTTTTAGCGATCACTTGCAGTCATTTTGTGGCGGCTTTGGATATATTTTATTCACTCTAACATCAAATTCGCCCAAAAAACACGAGGAAAAAATAACGAAGATTCTTTCTTGTTATCAGTTATAAGCATTCTCAACTGAAGCTGGATATTATTGCAGAATTTTGCTGTTTTAAATTGGTTTATTGAAAGCAGTATTATATTTTTTGGCGCCTTTTAGTCCATTCTACGCGCGAAGTATCGAGAATATCTCGTTTGATCAGCAAAAAAAATTGTCTATGTTATAAAAGGAATGTCTCATGGTTAGCGAGCGTATATCCAGTTCTGGATGCACTTGGGAGGTTGCTTAAAGCACTCGAAAAAGCTAGAGTGTCACTCCGCTTCGCGTCGTGCCACTCTTACGCTTTTCTCGTGCTTAGCAACCTCCCGCGTGCATCCAGAACTGGATATACGCACGCTAACCATGAGACATTCCTTAAGGCCCGTTTACACTAGCAAATTTTGCAGTGCGATTCTCGCGCGATAATCTCCGCGATTGAGTTGCAACATGTTTAAGGCCCGTTTACACTAGCAAATTTTGCAGTGCGATTCTCGCGCGATTATCGCCGTGGTCAAGTTGGAAGCCAAAATCGCTCGTGTAAACAGCCTGCAAATGTCGCGGCGATTGTCGCGCGATAATCGCAGCAAATTCGAGCATGTTCGAAATTATCGCGGCGATTTCATTTGAAAACAAAATATTTGTACCGTGCGCGCGCTGATCATTTTGTATTTGGCGCGTGATCTGACGAATAAAATCCGTTTTTGGGAAATCGCAATGAAATTGCGCGTCAATCGCTGCAAATATCGTAGGTCGTTTACACATGTTGCAACTGAATCGCGGAGATTATCGCGCGAGAATCGCACTGCAAAATTTGCTAGTGTAAACGGGCCTTAAACGACCTACGATATTTGCAGCGATTGACGCGCGATTTCATTGCGATTTCACAAAAACTGATTTTATTCGTCAGATCACGCGCCAAATACAAAATGATCAGCGCGCGCACGGTATAAATATTTTGTTTTCGAGTGAAATCGCCGCGATAATTTCGAACATGCTCGAATTTGCTGCGGTTATCGCGCGACAATCGCCGCGAGATTTGCAGGCTGTTTACACGAGCGATTTTGGCTTTCAACTTGACTACGGCGATTATCGCGCGAGAATCGCACTACAAAATTTGCTAGTGTAAACGGGCCTTTAAGTGGTAAGTCCACAAATGATATTTTTGATTCCGTAACAAACTCCAATTCTAAAAAAAATTCTGATACAAAATAAAAGAATGGATATCAGTGTCATGAAAAAAAGATTAAGCATTTTAAAAATATCTATTTGAGGTGAGCTATTGAGATTAAAAAAAAAATACTTCAAAAAATTATTTATTCATAATGTCAGCCCGATTTTAAAAGCAAACTTTGCATATGTTATCTAGGTGACAAATGGCTCGAAGAAATAGTTATTTAAAATGTTTGTGATTATTTCTCAACAAGGAAATGAAACTGGTGAAATTGATACAGTAACTGATGAATACAACACTGAAGGGGACGTTGGGAAAGGTAGGTTGCCAATGTTATTAGAATTACAAATAAAATAAAAGACAAAAACATTAGTCCTTTCAATCAGTTGCACAATCTCATCAAGAAGTTGAGCAAAACCTTACAAATTATCAATAAACTGTATGTTCTTCAAAAAATATGAAAAAAGGCTAATCAAACCTTTTTTATTTAATTATTTCAGCTTATAACAGCCAACACACTTTTTTAGTGTTGTTGAGAAAACGAGTTTCAATGCACAATGCACACAAATAAAAAAAAAACTCACTTTTATCCCTATTTGTAATTGAAAAAAATTCAATCAAGAGAGATACGATTTTTACTTACAGTTGATGATTTTTTCTGCTCAAAAGAGAACAAACAACATTTTTAGACTTTTTTGCAGCTATCAATTTCCATCAAAGTCGAACTTGCATCACCAAAGATCAAATTTGCACTTTTGTAGCCTTGTAGATGGTTTTTGAGCAAAAAAAAGTTAATCCATTTTTCCAAGTCATGTCCATTCTTGTGAAATATTTGTCAGGCCTTTTAGAAACACACTTCTAACAATTTAAAACGAATTGCATGAAAATTTCCAAAGAAAACTTTCCTCTGTAAAAATTTAATGGCCATTTTTATCTCAGTAACTTTAATAGAAATGGGTTTTTTTGATTCTTTGATTTTATTGGTTGCAATGTGACAGGAAATTGACGGGTCTCTAATTTGATTGGCTGATTTGTAAATTAATGGAATAGCTTCCAAAAGATGTGATTTATAGCTCATAAGGATGCAATTTCGTTATAATCAGATTGTATAGTTTTGTAGTGAAATTTTACAAAATGGATATGATTAATACATACATTGAATAGGTGTTGAAGATTGTGTATGTGTGTGAGAGGGGGAGGGGGGATGGCTAGCACTGCGTAATACTAGTTTATTGTGTAAATTTTAAACTAAAAGCAATTTTTAATTGCATTACAGATAAAAGGAGAAAAGCAAGTAAGTATGATATTAATGTTTACTTAGGGAGCAATCGTTTCTTATGTTGCACGGGGAAGGGCGTCAATGTTTTCTTGTTGAAGAAGTGTACCTTCCAAAAAATTTTTTTTCAAAAAAAACTTATTCTAAAAATTGATTATTCAAAAATATCATTGTGTAATATGTTTGGGTGATATGTCCAGATATCTTTTTTTTTACAATCAAAACATACCCCCCAGTCATTGATATTTTGAAAATATACCCCTCTCTGGGGTATGAGTTTTGGAAAAATGTCTTCCCTCTATAAACACTGCCCCTCCCTGGGACCTTATAAACAATTGGTCTCTTATTACAAAGTTTTGTTGATGATGGTATTATAAGATAATCTTTTAAATTGATTAGTCTAGCTACATCACTATCATATAACTAAATATTTACACATTTATTTAGGAAAATGTTACAGATGTGGTGGTGGAAACCACCAAGTTAATGACTGTACATCTGGGGAGATTCCCAGTGAGTAACAATTTTGTTTCCTTGACATTAAATCATGTAATGATGTAAAAATATATTTCATTATAACCACCAGGTGATCTCGCGCGCTCACTTCCGGTCCGAATTAACCAATCAAAAACGTTTACATTGCACGGCCAAAATTTCCAAGATGGCGCCTGTCGAATGTTCAGGAGTCGGAGTGAATTCCATCTTATATTTGGTTGAAAACACATAACGTTACCCGATTTTGGAAAAACGAAACTACAGAATAACTATCTAAATCATTGAATGCAAGTTTAGGGATATTTTGACGAAGAAATTTGAGATTTTAAGTCTTTCCCTACCATATTTAATGCTCGTGAATAGGAGAGTTTTCCAGTCGTTTCTTGAGTTGGCGCTTGAAATTATCATACAATGCCAAGTATGCAGAAGTTAACCACTGGATATCACTGGATCGTTCATCTTTTAAAAGTTCAAGGACTACAAGTTGTGCTTCACGAACAAGAGCCGGATCTTTAACCACTGGCAACAAATCTTCTGGTCGTACATCCTTCGTTGTAAAATCTGGATAGTTGTCCTTGATTCCAGCAAGCATGGCGGTCTTCATGTATTCATCTTTATTAAAAAGCTCTGCGTATCTTGGTAGAGACTTGTTGCTGCCAAATTGTAGTATTATGGTGCTGTGAGTTGGACTAGGCAAGTCAGCAGGTAAGCATGATTTCCACTGCTTCATTTCATTATCTTTAACAGTAATGTCTGGCATTCCTTGTACTCTAATAGTTAATAGCTCATCGGTGATGTTGAGACCCATTATCTTCTGAGATTTCACAATGATTTTTTTGTGTTGGTTATTGTTATGGTGCTCGATAGAAAAATATCTGTTACGTACATTAGAGGTCAAATGTAGTTTTACATTAAAGACTTCTTTTGACACTCTGTGGTCAGTTCGTTGCCAAGCTAAAACTTTTACAATATTCTGGCCATTTCCACTACTAGTTAAATCAAGAGAGTTGACATTGGCAGAATAAACTCCAGAACCTTCAAGAGACATAGCATATTTTGAAGCAAATTCATGTGTCATTTCACTGACATGAAATTGATCAAAGTCATTAAAAGCTGCATTATGCAGTTCATCTTTCATCTCAGCTGTTGTTGATTTCTGTGTACTGCACAGGTTTACAAAGTCATTGAGATCGATTGAGGTTGGCACTTCATCATCAAAATCCTGGTTGTGTATACTGTCATTTTGCCCCTAAGATATAAAAGTATAGTAGACTTTTATTAGTATTGTACCAGCTGTCAATCTACTCTCCTTTAATATAAGTGAAATACCTCATCATTTAACCTCCAACACTCATAGCTTTCCTCTTCTGGGCTGTAATTTCTGAATGGTATATACTGAAAAATTCAAATACATCTAGTCATTTCACTGATAGATATTATAGAGTGTTTGTTATGTCTGTGAAACAAGATAAAAGTATTTCTTGGTTATTTAGTTCAATGTTGTTTATAAAGATATTACCTCTGACATTACAACAGTTAATACCAGCTGAAACTAATGCTTGTATTACAAAGTTGTTTCAAGTGACTAAGTCCAATAATTGAAAAATCATGTGTAAATTGTTTGTTAAAGTGAATGCATAATTAAAACAGATTATGTGCAGGCAACGCTGTACATGCATTTAGAAACAAAACACTCATGTGTGCCCAGACATAAATAACACAGAATAGTACTAAGTTTTTATGGGTGCTCACTCAGTGTTATTGATTATTTAAATATTTACCACTTATACAAGTACAAAGATATTGTAAACTTGATATTACCACACTTACTGATTTATTCTTGTTGTCTTCTGATTCCAACTTTATCTTGACCTTTGCATCAGATGATGTTTTGCAGTGGTTTTCTTTATTTTCAATTCTCATCCATTCATTGACAAACTGTTGTTCTAGCACACGTTGTTGATACTCTATCTTCCCAGTTTCGCCACTTTTTCCACCGCTGTAGATAAAGTTCCCACTTTTACATTCTTTATGTTTGGTTTCCATAATGCTGTCTGTTATATTCTTTAATGTTATTTGTTGGCCAATGATTGCAGCATCTTTAATGGCTTTATCAATGTAAAATCCAGAATACACAACAACTTGTTTTATTGTTGCTGTTACTGATTGGAATCCAAAAATTAATGGAAACTGAAATCCCAAATGTATTCTGGCTTTACATTCATATTGCTTTCCTGTAAGACCTGGAGGAGTGTCCAATAACAATGGGAAAACGTCCATTAGACCAGAGCAAAATGTTGCTAAAATCTCTCTTGTTGTGCCTGTAAATCCAGCATTTGCTATTATTTCATGGCAGGACTCTAGAAATGCATAAACACCAGCCTCACTGAATTTAACTTTAAATACATCTGTTTCATTGTGCACACTCCTTGCAATTTTACTCAGGTCCTTTTCCCATTGCTTTCCTTTGTCTGGAAGGGTTAGCTTGGCTACCTGGTGTATTCGATGGCAGATGGTTTGTATTGAGTTAATACACCTGTGCATCATACCAGGGTAAAAATCTGATAATTCTGTGGCCGAAACATTTGCTAATCCAGTGTAACCTAAATTGTCTCTTGCAAAGTCCCTTCTTCTCTCTTTGGTGTCGGCTTTTAGTCCAAGGTGTTGTTGATATTTGTTTACAGCCTCATTAGTTCTTTCTATTGTGTTTACAGGTGCAGGACAGAAGATGCCCATGTCGCCTAGTTGAGACCGGTGTTCTGGTGCTTCTTCAATTGGATAGCTTGACATTGCTGTTGAATTGCCCGTGACTGTACGTCGGTTTGCTCCATCCCCTAAACCACGAACATGAACTGACATATCACATTTCTGTAATGGATGGGTCACTGTTGTTAGATTTGCTAACTGCTTGAATGTTTCTTGGCATAGCTTACTTACGTGCTGATAATCATCGGGTCCTAAATATGAGCATACTGTCAAAACTGTACTCAACATGTTATGTGGCTCAACAATCTTGATACGTATGGCAGTTTCTCCACTGTAAAACTTGCTCCAACCCATCCACGGAAAGGCATCACAGTAATAGTAAATAAGTAGTGCGTTGTTTGGACAATGTAATGACTGCTGCATGTTAGATTTTCCTAGCAAGTGTTCAATGGCATTTTTTATGTTTATATACCCTGAACAAATTTCACCATGTGAGACAAATGTCAATTGATATATGCTTTTTAAACTTGCTTTAGTATTGTTTAAATGATCAACCATGTCCCCTTTTGGTACAAAAATGTTTGTTCCCAACACCTCTTCCAGGTCCTTGCCAAAGTTGTTCCTTAAGACATTTTGATATGAAGATTGACTAATGTTAAAGTTGCTGGCCACATTTGTAGAAAAGTTAACAAATTTGTCATAGTTTTCATGTTTCACTTGGTTTATAAGACTTGCTAATTGTTCTTGTGGACTTTTTATAGATTTTGTTGGGATGTTTCTATCATCAATAAATACAGTAAGCCTTTTGGGTTTTATAACATATTCAGTTACTCTTGGGTGATATTTTTTTAAAGTTGTATGGAGCTGTTCAAATTGCTTACACAAAGTGGTCTCACGAAATGTTTCTTGTCTATATGTTGTTATTGTTGATTTCTTCCTCAAAAACTCATATGGTGAAACTGCTTTAACCACCCTAGGTAGAAGAAATTCCTTAACTTCATCATCTCGTAGAGCTGAAACCAGTGCTTTCACTCTAGCTCTTCGGTTACCTGTGATTTTAGGTTAATATATATTATGGGTCTAGGAGTTTTCAATGATTTAAGCATTAACTATACAGTACAAATATGATGGTAGGAGGGGAGGAAACAAAATTATTTTCCATGATATTTTTTTCAAAAAAATTATTGATTGATTGATTGAGTGAAGAGACATTGAATAAGGATTGGTCAATTGAATTAATAAATTATTGATTTTCATCCAGTGATTGATTGATTGGTGATTGGTTCATGATATATTTGTTGATAAAAATTGGTTAGTTGGTTCAATGATGAGTATTTCATTGGTCATGAAGAAATGAATGGTTGAATGATTGATTGTTTCACTGTATGTTTAAAAAATGTTTTTGATTGTTTTTGATTGATTAATAATGATTGAATAAATTAGTGAGTGGGTGATCCATCAACTGTTTGACATTAGAGCTTGTGTGGTGTTATATATATTTGCAGTCATGACAGCTTGGACATGCACAATAAATCTCAGTCTTGAAAACTTCAATCCTGATGTACTGATTTTTTTCAATTTAGTGTTGTCATTTGTTGTAATCATATACATTGTTTTGAAAGTAATTTACTGTTGATAAAAAACAACAATGGTAACCGATCCAAAGCCATGAATAATTACCTTCATTTCCAGCTGACAGAAATTCAGCTACAGCTACACCTCGGCTGGATTTACTTTAGGTTTTATAGTATTTTCAACATGTTCTGGGAAGTTTTTCCTGTGTTTCCACCACCCACTTGAAGTTTTAAATTCTTTAGTACATGTTTCGCATATAAAAACTTTGCTCATGTTGATTACACATGATCTAAATTCACAAGTTTTACGGTGTTGTTGTAGTTCAAGTAAAAAAGTCAATGCAGAGTAGAGAAAATGTAAGAAAATTACGCCATATCGTCATAGAAACGATGGCTTATAGTTTTTTTGATTCGGATGACTTTTTTATAATTTATGATTGAAATAAGCGCATTGCACTATGTATTTCAAATACTCAAATAAATAAAATACAATACCAAGTTTATAACTGCTTTATTATTATCTGTAACTGTACAACATTTACAAACGTAATACAAAATAAGGTTACACTGAAACATGAATCCAATATTTACTTGCCTTGCAACAGCTTTCACAAATGAAAGTTTGTCACTCGTGTAACTCTGGGGTTTCAAATTCATCGCATTTCCGATGACCTATAATCCTGCTAAATTATTACAGTTGTTTCAACGATTTAAAACTACTTGAATATCAAATAAATGGCCACAATTTCAAGCTCTAAAATTCGACTTCTTCATGATCGGCAGCCATTTTGATTGACCGTGAGTAACAGTTTAAAAATAGCCTGGGTACTAGGAAATGTTTATTTTGACAAATAATCCTTTGCGAGCTCAGCATCGAGATCACCTGGCATTAAGCATTAGTCATCACCATGACTGTCCTTTTGAAAAAAGTGCAATTACTTCTCTGGAGACATTATGTTTAATGAGATACCACCACACATGAACTTTTTTAATTCAGTAATTCATTATCAAAAAATGTGTTTCTTAACAGATCAGAAGATCCGGTGCTTTAAATGTGGGGGAAAGGGGCACAAAAGATTCCAATGCCCTCTAACAAAGAGGGCATTGGATCATGTGATCAATTGTGGTAAGTTAAAATTCTGTTTTGTTTTTAAGCAATAAAATTTAATATATAAAATGAGCTCCTTATTTCACTTGAGGGTCTGTTTTTGAATATGCATATTGATAAAAGTAACTTCAAGGCAATTTATTTTTTCTGATTTCATAAACAATTCTTTTTTTATAATTTTCAATTATAACTTCATTTACCTTTTGGGGTGAAAACGGTTTCCTGAAAAAAAGATAAATATTTTAGGAATTATTGAAAAAATGGAGATTTTCACACACCAATTGAATTAACCATAATGTACTTTCACTCATCAACTTGACATTGCAACCTTTATAAAAGCATGTCATGGGTGTATACTGTTTTTGATTTGCTGTTTAATTTGGAAGATTAATTATGCAAATGTCTGATATTTCTTTTTCTCAACTTCTAGCTAACCTGGTGAACAAGATGAAATCAGGCATCGTCGTTATCAAATTTTAATTTAAATAAAGACTTGAAAATGTTAACCTCAGTGCATCCTTTTTTGCTTCAAAATGATCCCACCTTAATAGTTTTGTGCAGCATAATATAAAAAAAATACAAAACCCTTTTCTCTCCATCATAAATAATGAAAAATTACCAGGACATATTATTATGTGAATTGAATATAAGATTTTATTATGCATTGATTCATTGCTTAAAAAACAAGGCATAAGTTATTACAGGAAGGACACTCCAACCATGAAAAGTTATTTTTGCTCAGTTTTCTACTGCTTCACCCTCCCCTCCCCCAAAAAAATGTTCTTGGCATCCACAACGATATCTGGTAATCTTACCTAATTTCGTAATGCCTGTGAGTTTTTTTCCTGGTCGTCTGCTACTTATAATGATAAATTAAAAAAAAAGAAAAAAAAAATTCGAAGAGAACTTGCAAAATTCATGCGAAAGAATAAAAATAAAGTGATCGAGAAGGGACTGGCGACAACACAGGAAACCCGCAAAAGCACAGGGATCTCGAGCACGAACACGTCTGAAATTCATACTAGTAAAATTTAAATTAAACAATTCCAGGAGATGTTGCAATATTAGTTCGCAATATTAGGTATTTGTCTATAAATCTGTTTAATTTTTAGGCGTCGTTAAAATTTAATTAGTTTTGAAATATGTAACATGGGATTACATGGGATACAATGTGAAAAAGGGTCTGGGTCGAAAAAATTCGCGCCTAAACAGTGACGCGCGCGTCACAGTCGGCTCACTTGGGCTATTTTTGCAAGAAATACAGTGAGATCCAAACAAATAAGATCAAAAAAGTTAGAAACAATGGAAATGAACCATGAATTAGAAACCTACAATTATATGGACTACTTGTTTTCGACTCAGCAAACCGATAAGTGGATTTATGAAAACATTAATAATCTTGCATGCTCTTTAAAAACTTTGGTTTCAGAAGGAAGCTGGTACAGTGGATTTCCCTCCGACGAAGAGATGACTAGGTTCCGTTTTACAAGGGAAGTCATTAAACATGATATGCATGATATATTATATTGGAGAGTAGCGTTCATGAAAAATCATTTGGGGGTGTATGCATGGAATAGAGGTGAAATAGAAGATACACGAAATGGAGGCATTTATAATGATCCATACTATTCATTGAGATTATATTGTTTAGAAACATTGTCAGCTTCTGATGCAGAAATTGATTGCATTTATTTCTTAGATGCCTTTTTAGGTACTATGCCAAATGAGTATTAGCCAGTGAACTTTTAAATTGAAAGGAAGACGAAAAACAACCTTTACAGAGAAAGTGGTTCCGTTTCATCTACTAGAAAAGATAAGTTTTGGATACGATGTGAATTTGTCGAGTATACAAAATCTTAGTTTGTGGAATGGTGCTTGCTTCACTTTCAGGCTATTGTTGTTTAATTGTCTAGAACTTCATTTTTGGTTATGGAGATGGGTATTTCGTTAATGTTATTGACGATTTGTTATTTTCTACCATTCTTTTATTTATATTTTTTGCTTCAGATAGAAATTTACAGATAGAATATGAGGAAATTGTGGATTGGATTTGTGAAAATTGGTACATTAGCCATGAATAATTGGACAGCTACAATGTTTTATAGACTATTCGTTTTCTACACAGCCAACAGGATTTATGGAAAAAAAATAATCTCATATGGTATTTAACAACTTTGGTTTCAGAAGGAAGCTGGTACAGTGAATTTCCCTCCGACGAAGAGATAACTAGGTTCCATTTTACAAGGGAAGTCATTAAACATGATATGCATGATATAATATATTGGAGAGTAGTGTTCATGAAAAATCAGTTGGGGGTGTATGCATGGAATGGAATTCCAAATATACTATTCGTTAAGATTATTTGTTTCTTTGATTATTTCTTCATTTCTCATTTTGTTTTGGAGAATTTGTTATTTTCATCCATTAGTTCATTTCTATGTTTTGCTTCAGATTGAAAGATAGTTTTGTGGATTGGATAATCTGTAGTTCATGTGGTTTAAGAGCTATGTGGTCTTTTGTTGTAGACTATAGTGGTCTGAGGATCTCTATGGTGAATGTGTAGACCTGTGTGGTCAAATTCTACAGACCTTTGTGGTCTATGTTTCAAAGACCTGTGTGGTCTTTTGTGGTAGACTATAGTGGTCTGAGGACCTCTATGGTGAATGTGTAGACCTGTGTGGTCAGAAGCGACAGACCTTTGTGGTCTATGTTTCAAAGACCTGTGTGGTCTTTTGTGGTAGACTATAGTGGTCTGAGGACCTCTATGGTGAATGTGTAGACCTGTGTGGTCAGAAGCGACAGACCTTTGTGGTCTATGATGCAAGACCTATGTGGTCATGACATGAAGTCATAATTGTCTATAATAGAAGGTATCAATTTCCTTAAAAAGCTAAATTATGATTAAATATATAAATATTACATCTTTTTATCAAAATCTTTCAGTACATTTGTGTTGGTATTGTATTGCTGTTTGTTGTTATATTGTAATTGTTTCTATTATTTTCAATTGGGGTAGTCAATTCTACTCTTACTGTAAATAATGTTTGTAATGTTTTAATTTTATTTATCTGTTTAATTAGCTAAACTCTGAGTCATTTCTATTGTTTGCTTCTTCACAGATAGAGATGGAAATATTTAAAGACTATGTGGATATTTGTTCACTATTTGAAAAGAATTTAAAAATATCAATTCTATTGTAAACATGAGATGTAACTCTCAAAACAGGTTTCACAACAACTTATAGTACTTCAACTGAATTTACCACATTGTTCAGCATTCATAATTAATAATAATGCAATGACTCTAATTTGAGTTAGGTTGTATAAATATGTTATTAATGCTCTAGCCCCCAGAGTACATATGTGTTTGCAATGGATGGGGACTACGTTTCCAGATGAGTTTTCCCAAGTGGTTTATCTATCTGGTTTTTCGTAGCAGGCAGACACATCGGCTTTAACTTGTAAATAATGTATTTACCTTTTTATTTTGATTGATTTTTTGTAGGTATATTTGTAACAATTTTTATGAAAAATAAATATTGAAAATGTAATTCTTACTTGCTCGTATTCGGACAAGCAAATGCTAGTATAGACAGCGTTATTTTTGCCGGGGGAGGGGGGAATAGGATTTTTTCACAATTGAGAACATGATCTAGAATAATATATTAGCGTGACAATCCCAACCAATTGCTCTATTTCACTATGACATCATGGTTTGTTTACATTAATAAGAACAGATCTAATTCGGACAAAATAGTTTTCCTCTATCATATTTTGTTTTGCACTTGAACGCATTTTTTATTCTTTTATTTTGAATAATTTTTTAGCCTATTTTTAATCAAATTAAACATGCTAGATCCCCTCTAGCGACCATGATTCTTAGCGTTGAAACAACAGATTTGTTTTGATGTAACGTCATAATGAAATAGGGCAATAGAAGCCAAGAAATAGTGGAATAATGTTTTTTTTCTAATTAAAAAAAATACGTATCTCGAAAGACTGAAAATTTACGTTGTATGTCCAAATCCGTCAAGCGCGCATGTGCGAGGTCATGTTCTTTTATCAACCCCCCCCCCCCCCCCCCCCCCGGCCCGCGAGCATGTTTTATGCAAGCTGAAGAACATTCAGGTATTTTTAGGCACCTTCAACCATTCAAATAATTTCAATGGAATTATTTTTTCGCACCAAAATCTATATATATATCATATATCAAATATATCATTCTGCAATAACCTAAAAAAATCTGGATTATTATGTGTTGATCTTAACTAATTCCAGGAGCTCCGCTATTAGGTTTACCTAATTTTTATATTAATCAAAGAAATTGTGAAATAAAAACCAGCTATGGGCAAAAAATATATACATATATATTTAAATAATATATATAACAACGATTCTAAGTTATAAAGAGTCGACTTAGAAAAGAAACAAAACCAAGAACATTCCCTAACATAACTTGATTGAACACGATGCTAGACCATCCCGGGAACAACTACAGTTCAGCTTTATTTAAATATAAAAAAACTTACCTTGACAAATAAAAGGTCCACAAATCGAAGAACTGTAACTGTTTAGGACGCTTTTCGGTCACTTTTACGGCTTCAACTCTTTGGTAAATAGCAAATAATATCATGTAAAACAACGCATACAACGAACACGTCCGCCATCTTGAATATCCTGAAGGTAAATAAACGGTGCTCCGCAGGGGGTGATCTGGGTCAGAAAGTCATGCCTTAACACACTTGAATTTGATTTTTGTCCATTTTAAGGCATTTTTTAACATTTTTGATGGACTATAGCCTTGCGTTTTTCTGTATTTTTACGCATTTTTGTGCTTTTTTGCATGGACTATAGCATTGTTTTATTTTACATTTTAATGCATTTTTGTGCATTTTGCATCGATTATAGACTTTGCTTTTTGTCCATTTTGAGGCATTGTTGTTCATTTTGCCTGGACTTTAGCGTTTGCTTTGTGTCCATTTTTAGGCATTTTTTTTTTTTGTTTTGTATGGAGTATAGTCTTTGCTTTTTGTCCATTTTTTGGCATTTTTCATGGGCTATAGTGCATTGAAAATGTTGTTTTTTTGCACTTTTGGGCATTTTGCATCGGCTATAGTCCACTGAAAATTGTTAGATTTTCTCATTTTTGGGCATTTTCCTTGGGCTAGAGTCCATTGAAAATGGCTATTTTTGCTCATTTTTGGGCATCTTGGTTTTGTCTATAGTCCATTGAAAATGGTCATTTTTTTGCATTTTTGAATATTTTGCATGGGCTATAGTCATTTTTGCGCATTTTTGCGCTCAAAACTATAATTTATTTATAAAACCCAGTGTAAAAGTCCTCTGTGAAAAGACCAGTGCACAGTGTGATGGTTGCGAAAATCACCGATAATACACAGAATAAAGTCTTTCAAAAGGAATGTAAAACACAACAAGAGCAATGAATTGTGATACGGGTTTTCACGGGTTTTTGAAAAGCGCGCCCACCGACTTTGCGAAATATATAACAGCTACTAATAATTTCATCATTTTTCTCATTCATTCATTCCTGCATTTAATCATTTTTCTTGTTCATTCATTTATTTAATCATTCATTTCATCATTTTCTCATTTATTCTTTCCTACATTTAATCATTTTTTTCATTCATTCATTCCTGCATTTTCTCATTTTTCTCATTTATTCATTTAATCATTTTTCTCATTCATTCATCCATTCATTCATTTAATCACTTTTCTCATTAATTCATTTATTCATTTAATCATTTTTCTTATTCATTCCTACATTTATTCATTTTTCTCATTCATTCATTCCTACATTTAATCATTTTTCCATTCATTCATTTATTCATTTAATTAGTATTATCATTATTATTGTCAACTCGGTTATGAGAGAAATCATATGGATATAATAAGAAAACCTAATACTCAACATTGCCATTAGATATACACATATTTCAATTTTTGTAAGCCTAACAAAGTTTGGGAAAATCCTAATATAGATATGTATCTTTTAGCTAGTCTATTTTTCTGTTAGTTTAAAAATTTTTTTTATTTTTATTATTTTTTTTTCATGATTATAATTATTATCAGTACTATTATTTTCATTTCAAAGTTTGTAACGTTATATTAACGTCAATTCAGGTAGTCAATTGTAAATTACCTAGTAATAAGCGAGATTTACAATTGTATATAAAATAAAATAAAATACAAGAATCATTGTTAAGTCATAATATGCACTAATCAGTGATACTCTCAAAGTGAGTCAAACGTTATTCGCCATATTTGTAATCTTCCAAATGCCACTTGGTTCAAGTGTAGTACTACCCCTGGAAGTCATCAATTGTGTTGTATGAGGTTTCTCCATTTTATTGCTAGGTGATTGCCTGTTTTCTCTAAACAAATTTCTGTAGAGATTTCTAGTGCGTTTGTTGAGAGCAAATGCAATGGCAATGTATACTCCTTGCAAGCTGTTCAGCACTACAAAGGCGTATGCAAGGATTTCTGACAGCCAACCAAACGGTGCAGCAAAACCAAACACCCAAGTGAAGCCCATCAATGATGCAATGCGCACGTACACACCAAATTGACGCTTCCTTTCTGATTGGTTGGCAACGAGGCGTGGTTGGTTGTGCGTATCTTTGATGGCTTTCACTGTCATGGAGAAAAACACGATGTTGAAGATGATCACCAACACCACAGGAATACCAAAGAAATACAGCTTGGCATTATTGCTTGCAATCCAGCAAACAACACGAGACCCATAACCTATCAACAACGTATCTGATTGGTCGAGAGCGACACAGATGACCACGTACAACAAGACAGCAATCCAACCGACTACCATATATCGTAAGCTATGCTTTAGTCTCGTGTATTTCGAGTCGGCCAACGGACGTGCGAGTTTAGCAGCGAAGGCCATCCAAGTATCAAAGGCGATGATCGACGTCCATAGGAACGACACAAGGTAAAGGTAGTGAAGAAGGATAGCTATGAGAGCACAAGCCATGGGTTTGTCTGTCTGTCCACTGCCAACCAGCCACAGCAATTGTGCTAGAAGAAGAGAAACACTGAGGTTCATGACGTTAATCCCTGGCGGTGTTCGCAGCTCGGTGAACAACGAATAGGTGACGAGGACAAATACCAGTGCAATGATTGAAAGTGACATACATACCACAGTCAATATAGAAAAGACGTCATCCTCTGGTCTCAATTTTGAATCTATTGCTATTTTCTTGTCACAAACCCAAACACTGTTGTTTGTTTCCCAAACGAATTCTGACCAGTCGTAGAGCTTTTCTTTGGCATCTAATAAGATTGATTTGTTCTCAAAGATCGTAAATTGATCTTGATCAAAAAGTAGCCATCTTCCAGAGCAGTTTTTCATAAATTCAGACAAGCAAGCCAACTCAAGATTCTTCCTATAAAATCGATTCCAAAAGACAACTTTTGTTGTTGTGTTTGTGATTTTCAACCGTACTTCTTCCTTCTGAAGGTCGTTTTGCTCTGTACAATTGTATTGAAATCGACAAACAACCTTTTCTAGACCCAGACTGGTCAAAATTCCTTCAACAATATCGCCTGTCCTATTGAGAATGACCACTGACTGGTTCTTTACATGTACCGTGGTGCAGTTGATCATTGGAAGATCCGATTTCAAAGTATTATTTAAAGCATGTATGCTATTAGCCTGGGTATCGGGTTCTTGAGTAGGGACAATGAAGGGAGGAGGAAAACGAAATGGCGGGAAAGTTATCGCTGGTCTACGTTTTTTCTTTGAGATTATTTCAGGTGTTCTCACTAGAGGTCGAAGGGCTGGTGCTTGGGTAAATGTGAGAATATGGTGAAATCCACGAACCTGGTGATACAAAGTTACTTTCTGCTCAAACAGTAATTCTAGTAATCTTTGCAGCTCGCTGTATGAAACATTTAAAGAACCGTTGATAATGCAAGCCAAGTCTCCATCAAAGCTTCTTCGTAAAATGCATAATGATGCCATGTTTCTTGCTCTTTGAAGATCTTTTGCTAGTGTACCTGTAAATAGAGCAGATCGAGTTAAGGCAAATTCCATATCCTATCAAGAATTCAGCGACTTTTACGCTCAAAACAACGGCCTATAGTGACTCATGTGTTGTCAAAGCAACCTATCTATTAATACCAAGGATATATATTATCGCTGACAGATCTGTTTTTTTTTTAGTTTGAATAAAGATTTTATTTTGTTATTGCTTCCATAAGCTGTTTTAAAACTTACTTACCATTGGTAATGTTTATCGCAGGCGGTATAACTACTGCTGTGTTTTTTTCTCCTTTACTCATTCTGCTCATCTGGCTCATGGATGGTTTGACAAACGGAATGAAAAGGCACGTTTGGAAAAACAAAATTCCTAAGATCTTCAGCTGCATCACTTAATCTAGTAAACCTCTGTATATTTGAAAAGTCAGATTTCGACTACTGAATAGCCCAAAAACAAACCCTTAAAGTTCATCGTCAAATTTCAATGCAATTAGTAGTTAAGACTTCCTTACCCACAAGCTGTTTACTGATCTCTCTTTTTAAACTACCAACATTTAAAGTCAATGTTATAATAATGCACCTGCACGAGTTTGGAAGGTTTTGATGAATAAAATACTAGTAAATTATACAAATGAAATTGAGAATAAATACGTCGGATCTCAGCGTTGATATTTATTGTAAATGTATTCTCAAAATCTCTACTTTTGAATATGATATTCAATTTGTTTATTAAACGTCTGTGTTATCAATATGTTTTCTTAATCAAGCTGTGCATTCATTCTGAAGGTGCAATATGTAGACGATCAATGCCATTCATATTCTCGACATTTCCTTTGATAATGAGCAACTGTTCTAGCTAGTTACCACGGTGATCGATGTGTGAACCCAGTTGAACCAATTAACGTTTTTCTCTGGGCCATCCGGCAGTCCAACATCAGCGAAAATCAACATGCGTGTAAGGATGTATAAAGTAGTTAATGTAGGAATACTGTGAATAGGAGCTCCCACTGAATTGCCCCGATGCACTATGACGTCACATGAAAACAGTCGTCTATTGTTTTAAAGAAAAGGATCTTAGTCGTCAAAGGGATAAGATAATCTCAAATAGACAGGAAATTTTTGTAAAATCCGTCCAAGTTCATAAAGAAAAGTTGAATTGTTTACTATTTTAACTCAGGCAATCATCAGTCTACTTGGTCATTCTATTCTTGTCACGCGCATTTCAACAATCGATTTTACAATCATCAAATAAAAAGATTAAAATCAGGAATTAAAATCACAAATGTGTGGGGTTTACATTTGATCACAATAGGAGCGGCATACAACAACAATCGTTATAATAGAGATTACCCCAACAATACCCGTGGGGGGCTTCACTGGCAAATTGGATGCTCATTTTTTTTTGGGGGGGGGGGAGGGTGGGGGATAATTAGTGTCATAGAAATCATCTAAATAACAATCGATTTTTGCATCACACAACTTACCCCTCAAAAACAGCAGTCATTATGGTTAGGATGACAGTGGTGAAAAGTTCTGGACGACTTCAATAAGTTTATTGAGAACACCGTATTTTAAAACAGCTACAAAAGGCGGCGAAATCGAGATTGAGGTCATGCAAATGTGCGTCACGTTTCACATTACTCTCTTCACAATTTCAATTTCAAATATGACAACATTAACTTTGTAATCAAGCTTATTTTAATTTGATCAGTGCATGTGTTGTTTTTTTTATACTTAAGTTAATCTCTCTACATTTAGGTTAATACACATTTCGAAAATCATAACTGATTAATGTCGAGATTAGATGAATGTTTCTTGTATATTATCGTTTTTGTAATTTTTTTAATTGTTTTTTTTTCTCGGTGTTTCACTACGATTCGTGATGTCAATGGACCATTCGTTGAATTTCACATTTCCACAAGGTTTGGGACCTGTTTCTCCTGTCAAAATATGTTCCTTTCGTCAGCTTGGTCTAACTGTGAATGGTCGTTCTTAGTAGGTTTGAATACACAAATTTTTACTCCAACCTTCAACTTAAAATCTTTCTTTAAGTGCTGTGGGACAGGTACGGATTCGTAGCCAGATATGGAATTCTTCCATGCTGAAAAAACCGAGGGAAACAATGGCGTCCTTTGCAGCATTCCCAAGCAGTTTTTGTTATCAACCCTGTCAAGTCTGCACAAATGTGGAAGTGATCCGTATGGATTTGAAAAGGTGTGAGCAACAGATTTACAGGGTGTATTTTTGTTACCTTCGATGTACTCAAATGTAAATTCCTCTTGTGGTATTATTGTGTAGTGGATATTGCTGTTTGTGAAAAGCTTGTTTTCTCCAAACGCTTTTGCTTTACATCGGACAAGGCGATCTATTGTACTTGAAGTCGGCAGGTACACATCAAACTTTTTGACGACGAAGGTGGAGTCTTTGTCACTTTTTCGGATCCAATTATGCTGTACCAGCCATTGGGCGTCGGGGATTTTAAAAGTCACCTCCCTGCCAGCATACAGGTCTGTTATGTTCATGAAGGCAGTGTCGCTCTTTGATCTAGGTTTGATTGGAACATCAAAATACTGATCTCTGTCAATGCAAGTTGGTTTCACAGGTGCTTTGAGACCGTGTATATCAAGCGACAGACATTTCTTAGGCGATGTTCCTCCTTCCATGTACGTCAAGATATCACAAAATTCCTCAACAATTCCATTTATGTGCAATTTAAAGATTTCGTAAGCAAATAAGGTATTCATAATGAGTGAAGTATCGGCTTTTAGGTTAGGGTTTGTAATGGCTTTCTCATATTCTACTGTAATGTTTAAGGCAACTCTTTCTATGACAAGTGCTTGCATAGCACTTGCCATGGCATCAATGAACTCAAATTGAAAGTCATTTAAGTCAGCAATTTTTTGAAAAGTCTTCTCTATTAATACTTTGGAGTTTGGGCAAAGATTGGATTTCTCGACGTCCGCTTTTAAACTTGATGCCCCTGCAGTCGTATTTGCAATGAAATCGCAACACATTTTGACAAAGTCTGTATATCTATCTCTGATGACAATTATCTCCGAATTGCTTATATTTGGATTGTAATTCTCGTAATTTTCTAGAAAATAGTTCATGCTATGCCCAGATTCGAACAAAGGGTGCTCTACTTTGATGTTATCAATCAAACGTTTAAGGTTGCTTAGAAATTTCTTATTCACTTGAAGCTTTATATCAAGTCCGACTGTCACGGCGCTAATCTTCTCGAAGCTCCACGATACCGTGTTGTAAAATGTTGTATTTGGTACACGTTCTAGTTTATCACCAATTTTAAAGGTTTGCGCTTCAGCACCCAAAACCCTAGAATCACTAAACACGATTTGTAAGGGATTAACCACTGAAATGATGTCGTGTATTACTATCTGCAAAGATTCATTCAACATTGCTTTACCCACGACGGCTTTGTAGACTTTGGTCAACAGACTGCAAAGGTTGGTTGCCAGTTGACCACTTAGCGATTGAATGCCTGTCTTGAAAACGTTTAACCGACCTTCGATAAAATCAATTTCAGCCTTGAACTTTGATTTGCTTAAAAATGCTAATCTCTGAAAATAAGATCGCAAACCTCTGAAGCGCTCGTTTCTAGTTTTTTGAGTTTCAGTTTGAACCCATTTGCTAACCCTTTCATGGGTATTCTGAAAATGGCGGTTTTTTTCTACGGCAGTTTCCAAACTTCGAATGTCTTCCAGTGATGTTAAAAATTGTTTGTATTCTATGTTTGTGTTGAGACGTTTTAATATTTTTCCATTACGTAGAATACCTGTTGGCCGCAAGCACTTACGAATCAGACTACTTATCTTCCATAAAAAGCAAACTTTAATAGTGTTATCTCCAGTCGGTAGTTTCTTTGATTTTGGATAGTGGCATCTAAATCTTGAGGATTGTGGAGGAAAAATTGCAATTAATTCTTTTAGCTCTTTATTATTCGTACCACTTTTAACATAATTGAATATTTGATCAATGTTGGTTTGTATTGTATTTGTTGTCTGCTGTTTCGATATGAATTGATATTGACGAGGTTTGAGGAGCTGGAGAGTAGTGAAGTGCAATTTGAAGGCATTCCATTTTGGTCCCTTAGGCTTTTCGTTTTTGACAAGTTCAAAAGCGTCGGTCAATGTTATCATTTCGGGTAAACCTAGACAAAATGAAGAATACGGCGTGTGTCGGCACAGTTCATCAATTTCTTTTCTAATTTTGGAATGGCTTTGTTTCTCCAAAAGGACTTTAAAATCTTTAGTTTGATTATACAACCCTTGTAGAAGCATCGCCTTTGCGTCTGTCTTAGGGAACACCTTGACGCAGTCGAGTGGAGTGCAGGGTGAAGAAGCCATAGACCATGATATACTGGCAGCAATTCTTTGGACCATCTAAATGAAGGCATCCAGTCACTATTGTTGACGGAAATTTGATAGAGTTTCGCAAATTGGCACTTGGGTTTTCCAAAATTCCAATTTATGCCACATTGGGGTGGAAAAAGAATACTTTGTCGGGTTAATCCCTGATTTAAGGACATTATTTTGTTGATGGTATTGTGAAACACATTTTTCAAGGAGTTATCAACATGTCCAACTGTAAGGATATCATCAAAGTGATTACAGAACTTTTCCTTGAAACTTGTGAAATCAATACGGTAGACCATAGTGCTGAAAATCTTCCTTCTTGTCGAGACCATAGGCGATTGCAGCAGAACAGCACAAATAACAACATACAAGCAAACCAAACCCATCGTCAATTAGCAAACTGAAAAAGGCAGTGTCAGAAAAAAAAGGATTGTTTTACACGAATATTAAAATCATATGACGATTGTACAAACACTCACCTTCTTCTATAAGGATCGACTGTCTCGAACTTCAAACGTTGAGGGTTTACTCAACCAGCTGACGTCCAGTTATAGTGGATTTTTACAATGATGTTATCTCTTCAACATGCATGCCGTATTGCTACAACAATTTTGTCGTAAATAAGGTTTAAAATTCCTACAAACAAGTACTTAACTGGTGTCGGGTAGGTGATCTGAATCATAGGACAACACATGTGATTGTCTTAGCACACGTAACAGTTGAAAATGCGGAATTTGATCAGTTATGGACTTGATCAAATAAGGTAAACAGTGTTACCAAAGAGCATTTATTTTCCTAAACTGGCTCTACGCAGTTATAGTCTCCGTGATCTGCTTTAGCACCACTGATATTTAAGAACATGCCCTGCAGGCTACTAGTCTACAAAACTGGTGCTCTATTGTAAATTAATTGTTCTTTCTCATTCTGATACAATCGGCCATTAAGTGTCGTAATTACCACTACTCTGCGATCGCTTACATGTTTTCCTAAAACTTTTGCCGAAAACAAAAAACGAAAAACTTTTTGGTTAGTGCTTTTATCAATTGAAATGTAGGGAAATGTAGAGATAATATTATCGGCTTTACTTGCAATCACCTCTTATAACGTCTTACTAGTACTGAAAAAAGGTCAGTTTTTTTTACTTGACGAACGATTGACTTACCCGTAAATCCATTAAGTCTTTATTTGTTAGCTTTCATTCAAAGATTTTTGGATAGTCTCAAAAACAATATACGATTAATTAAAAATAAAATTTCTTCTAGACTGAAAGATCTGACTGTCGTATGGCAGTATGTTGGTTATATTTATGAAAATCATAATAATAGTAATACAAATATAGGGTAGAATTACAAATCTTAGTAACCAAGATATGTTATTAGCTTAGTGGATCGTGCAAATGACAAAAATGTGATAAATACAAATGTCGATCTTCTCTGTAAAGTCTTGTTAGCTGGCATATCAGATCAGTCGTTCGAGTGAGTATTTTTTTGTTTGCGTGAGCGACACCGCGCGCACTAATTTATTCATATACTTGGCGCATTTTGTAGCATTTAAACTTAAAGAATGTTCGTTCCTTTTGGTTTACTTTTGTATTAATTTATTTTCTTATTTTCTTGTTTTCTCTGGTATTAATTTATTTTCTTAAGCCTTTATATACAGGTTTAAAAGGAACAAAAATTATCTCTCATGAAAATTTAAAACTGCTTTGACATCATTGATCATTTGTTTTTCAACGTCTCACAACACTTTAGCCAATCAGAAGCGACATAAAACAAGCCCCTTTGACGATTGGCCGATAGTGCACTTCTAAAAATAGCTCACATGAACAACTTTTAGATATGGACTTTTGACTTGGATTTGAATTTCTCTATAAAATAGTTGGTACAATTTTTAGATCCATAAAGTTGCAGTATCTTTGCTTGTCTTCTTTTGTATTTTTGGTCCAAACAAAAGTTATAGATTGATAGTAACATCATCACCAATGAGAAAGAAAGCAGCCCAGTATTTTGGATCTTTGTATTTGTCCGTGTCTCTCATCTCTTTCATGGCTAGTTGAAGACTTAGACTAGCACTTTCTTTCTTCTTCAGATGATCATAAAATTTCAACATGAATACTTTAGTAGCTTCGTCATCAATGGCCCATAATGAAGCCACAACTGCTCGTGCTCCAGCTGCAAGGAACGCTCTACTCATACCCACCACACCCTCTGACTTGATTTCCCCTCTTCCACTCTTACAACAGCTCAGGATAACAAGTTGAGCTCGTATACCACATTCCTGGGCTTCCTGGACTGTCAGAATATAGTCATCTTCTTGGGGCATGGTATTTGATGACGAGGAAGAAGGAGCAAGAATGATTTGACCGTCATTACCGCCATGAGCGGCAAAGTGGATAACTGACACGCCTATTTGAAGTTTCTCGATAATGGCTTGTTTTGTTGCACTTTTACCAATCATTGGCTGTACACCGAGAAGATCAGCAATCTCTTTGGCTTCACTTTCGGCACCGGGTAGGTTTCTAAACGTCTTTTCGTGACCGTTAAACATGACGTTTTCAACTCTGGGGTTTCCAACGATTAGTGCACCGGACTTGTAATGATGCTCGTCTGGAGTTTCCTGAAGGACTTTCAATGTTGTCAAAGAGGGAGCTAGGCGAAGTTGCTTGGTTTCAGATAGGAATTTGTCTGTTTTAGGGTCTCGAAGGGCAGGAAATGGCACCATGAATATATCGCCATCAGGAATAACGATGATCTCTTTCTGATTCTGTAGTTTGTCTAGCAATGGGGCAATCAATGCTTCATAAAGTAGCTCCAGAGGTCTTTCATCATCATCCTCATCGTACACACACCTTGAACTTAGTAGGCCGCCGCCACTTTCCTTCATTTTATCTTCCCCTAAAAACCCTGCTTCTTGGTCTTCGGATATTTCTAACGATCGGTCCTCGCAGGTCATTCCTTGTCGGACTTTCATTATGTCGTAGCTCTTTTCAATAAGGTACGAGAATGTTACCACGGAATTGCTGTTTGAGTTAGTGTCAAGAGAAGAAGAACTATCGATTGGTGGTTTTAACCCATTGATTGTACCTTGATGGTAGTGGAAAGTACTTTGAGGCTGCAAAACCCACATGTGTGTCAACGGATCATCTCTTTGCATAGCGTAAAAAAGAACGCCAAATTTAGAAGTGGTCAAGATCCTTTCAACATCAGACATTTCAAGTGCACTTCCTTGAGATTCCGCAGCAGTTTTCACAAGATTGTACTTTATTGCCAGAAGATCATTTAAAGCACGGGCTTTACTACGCTCCGATATCAACAGAGCTTCATTTGTCTGTCCACTTTCTATGTTAACGAATGTCAGTCTCCTGTAAACGTCGACATATGTGTCAACAATTGCTATCTTGTGTTGGTCACTTTCTTCTAAGTCGTTAAATAACGATTCGAAGTATTTCAGACTCTTTTTGAAGTGATCTTCCGCTTCTTTCAAGTACATAGAAGACTTACTCTTTTCCTGCATCGCTAGTGCTCCGTAGCTACTGCCTGTAAAGTTTAAGAAGATGGAGGTTTGCATAATTATGGTCATTATATGAGAGGATTATCTTTTAATATCAAAACGTCATAATAATCATCATATTGATCATATTCAATACACTGATAACAGAATAATGAATGTTTTATGCTTCAACTTTATTGCCGATATAATGACTATGCTCATGCTAATCATCAACATCATCCAAACTAGCATCATTATCATCAATAGCAACAAACAACCACACAAAAATCTTTGTAATTGTCAAAATAATCAGAAACATTGTTTGAATCATTTTCGACACCATCATCAATACGTTATTTTCTCCATCATATAATCCAAAATCGCACCCTATTACTCACCAATGAAGAAATGTGCCTGTCCTTGACCATCCCTGTCCCCAATCTCTGAAGACGCTTCTAGATATTTCTGGTTGAATTCTATAGCCTCGTTGTACCGTTCTTGAGCATGGTAAGATTTTGCAATGTTTCCATTGGCCATGCCTTCTGCTTTTTTGTCGCCCATTTCTAAGGCGATTCTGAGACGTTTTTCTTGATATTCAATTGCCTTGTCATTATCTTTCATTGACTGGTAAGAGACCCCCAAGCTCCCGTAAGCATCACCTTCAGCCTTTCGATCCCCAATTTCAGAAGCAATGGCAAGAGCTTTTTGGTGATATTCAATACCAGTTTGGTATTCACCCAAATGGAAATGAATGTTTCCAATGCTTCTGTTTGTTGCACCTTCTGACCTTCTGTCCTTGATCTTAACTGCAATGTCAAGATGTTTCTCGTAATATTGCTTAGCCAAGTGATATTTCCCCAGGGTTTGATAAACGTTTCCTAGGTTAGTGTAGGTTCGACCCTCTCCCTCTTTATCACCTATTTCCAAAGCAATGTTAAGGCTTTTCTGTTCGAATTCAATGGCCTTTTGGTACTTTCCAACTGAAAGGAAGACATTTCCAAGGCTTCCATAACAGTCTCCCTCACTTTTTCTGTACCCGATGTTGACGTCGATGTCAAGACGTTTTTCGAAGTACTTCTTTGCCTCTTGATACTTTCCAAGACGGAAAAAGACACTGCCTAAGTTACCATATGTTGCTTCTTCGCTTTCTACGTTGCCTATTTCTAATGCAATTCTCAGACTTTCTTTGAGATATTCAAGGGCTGTTGAATATTTCCCCAATGATTCGTAAACGGTGCCAAGATTTCCGCAGCATATTCCAATTCCATGTGTATCTCCAATTTCTTTGAAGATCAGTTCAGCTTTTTCGTGGAACTTGATAGCTTCGTTGTAATTTGCTAATGCATGAAAAGCGCTTCCAAGGTTGCCATAAGAAGCTGCTTCACTGTGTTTGTCACCAATCTCAATTGCAATGGCTAGTTGCTGCTTGTGTAGATCAACTGCCGTAGAGAAATTTCCCAAAGCCCGATGGACAAGTCCCAGATTCCCCAGCGTAGCACCTTCATTCTTTTTGTCGCCTACGTCTCTGCATATTTTCAACATTTGTTCGTGATTTTGTAAAGCCTTGGAGTATTGTCCTAGTGCATTGTACGCAGATCCCAGATTTCCATAGGCAATTCCTTCCCCTTTCATGTCTTCTAGCTCGAGAGAAATATTCAGATGCTTTGTATGGTATTCAATGGCATTTTGGATTTGACCTTGTGCATAGCAAACTGCCCCTAACCCTGAATATGCTTTTCCCTCACTATTGCGGTCTTCAAATTGAAAAGCAATGTTCAGTGATCGTTCGTAGTAGTCCTTTGCCAATTTGTAGTTTTCCATTACTTGGTAATCATTTCCTAAGTAAGTATAGGCCGTTCCTTCCCATGCTTTATCACGAGCCGCGAGGGCGAGGTCAAGGCATTTGGTATGATATTCAAGGGCTTGCTTGACATTTCCTATTGACCGATGGATAGTGCCCATATTTCCATAAGCAGCACCCTCTTCAAAGGTGTCACCTGTTTCTACGGCAATGTAAAGATGTTTCTCTAGGCATTCCAATGCCTTTTCGTATTGTGCCAGTACTTGATACGCAGAAGCTAGGTTAGCATACGCCTTTCCTTCCATTACTCTGTCTCCAACTTCGACTGCAATGTCACGGCATTTTTGATGATACTCTATTGCTTTGTGACTCTCTCCAAGTGAATTGTAAACTCGACCAATGCATCCGTAGACAACGCCTTCACCATGCCTGTCACCCTTTGCCACTACAAAGGCCAAGCGCTTCTTGTGGTACTCCATGGCTTTTGTGGGTTTTCCGAGCATGTGATACGCATTTCCCAAATTGACGTACGTTATGGCTTCGATTTCTGCATTTTCAATCTTCTTGGCCAACTCAAGACACTGTTCATGGTACTCAACAGCCTTTGGGTAGTTTCCTGAGAACTGGTAATCATTCCCCAAATTACCCAGAGATGCTGCTTTGTAGTCATCGGACTTCATCACTTGAGCACATTTCAAACACTTTTCATGAAAATCAATTGCTTCTTCATAATTTCTCAAAAAACGATAGATACTGCCTAAACTTTCATACGCATTTACCTCGAATTTTCTGTTGCCAAGTTCTAAAGCAATTTCCACTTGCTTTTTGTAATACTTGATGGCCTTGGATAGCTGGTTATTTTGCTGACATAACGGCCCCAACAACATGTTCACAACTCGCTGAGAGACAATGTCGTCATGCTGGGAAGCTACTGCAACACACTCTTCATAAAGATCGATAAGGCCCTCGTCATTTATTGTAAGACAATCGTAAACTGCGCATGCTATACAAAACTTGTTGAAGAGGTACACTTTTAACGCTTCCATTCTGGAAAGTTTTGAAATAGTTGGCCTTGTGACGAGAAAACTACAAAACGTATGAAAAGAACTTTGTTGATAAGTAATTGAGCAATATCAAAATCAGCAGGATCTTATCAACAGAAGTTTTTTTACAAGGGCGGATTTAGGGGGTTCCTCCAGTTCAATAAACATCCCCTTACGTAGCTTCTTCCGATGTTTAAAGGATTTTAAATCTGTTATTTAGTTGATATAATTTTTACGGGACACCCACTGAAAGATGTCATTTCAATATCTTATTAGATGCAGAAATGTCCAATGAAATTCATTTTCAATTAATCAATCTTTACATCCAATATTTATAAACATTGTTATGGTATCATTGCTATGGCTACCAACAACATCATAATCACCCTATTTATCATTAGCGTAGAAATAAAAATAATTAATTAAATAACTTATTAAGAGCATAAATAATTATTACGAAGATGATGAAAATGTCGCGGTGATGTTAATTATATTTTCAAAATAATTAACATCACCGCAACATTTTTATCGTCTTCGTGATAGGAATCATAAACCATTTCACCAATTATTTTCGTAAATATTTTAACCCAATTAATTTTAGTTTTAACTTCAAATATTATCTATGAATAAATGACGCGGCAAAATGAACATGCAGATGAATTTTTTTATTTCAATTTTTTGACACTCAATATACAAACGTGATTTCATTGGATAAGTAAATCGGTTTTTTAACTTGTACTATACTGCTCGGTGCCACTAAACTAAATTCGATAAGAAGTTTGGCTTCCCATAATTCTATAACAACAGTATTAACAATAACAGTAATAAGCTCCTTTCAGTTCGTTCGAAGGCAGCTCAATCCGGAGGACAAAACAATGGATTTCAGCTCCAAAGAGAGCAAAAATCTTTTGTTTTGTCCTCCATATTGGGCTGCTGTGACGTCACATACAAAGAATCTATCTAGATGTTTTCATGTGGTGTACATTAAAGTTTCCAATGCGCATGAAAATTATTCTATTAATTGTTTTAGTTAGCTTTATAACGTTAATATTTGCTAGACTAGCTCAATTGCATGAATGTGAACCGCAAATGACGTCCAACTATGCAGACACCAAAACAATTTCTAGACAATGGATTTGTAAAATACAAAGTGTTCTTAACAAACTAGTAGGTAGGTTAGGAATAAGAACGATTTGCATGAATGTTTCTCCTGTTTTCATTTTGTGGCAGGTAATGATCGAATCTACTCGCTTTTTCATAGACACCTACAAGGAAAGAGCTCAAGTATTTTTTTAGAAGCTAAATTTATGATGGCAGTCAAGCACTGATCGTAAACTGATTGTATGTGTTACATATACATAACAAAGTTGCAAGCTTCTTCACCATGCAGATATAAAAAAGTACTAAGAATGATATCTGAAAGTACTAAAAATGTTCGCCATTGAAAAATGTTTAAAAAATTAACTATTGCCCTTAACAAAATCGTTCTCTAAAGCACCATTTTTTTCTCTGGAATGTCTTAAGACTGACGTTTTTGACCTCCAAGAGGTACAATATTGCACACAAAATAGAGAGGGCGCCCTCGGACTTGATACATTTCCGCTATTTGGACGCAAAATATTGTATTACATATTCTAGGAACACAATGATTTGTTAGTAACGAAGGCTTATCAGAGTTGTTTTTGACGCTTTCAAGAGTTGAAGTCAGCTGGACGCTTTTCGAGTAATTTATTCAGAAACAAAACTGGGGAGTACAATTTGCATTGCAAAATTCATTTGATTAACTATGATCGCCGATGTGATGAACGAAAATAATAAGTGTTACTGTGAGGTATCTAAGCTTTGAAGTTCGTTTGATTTGAAGTCGTGAACATCGAGTAGAAAATTAAAAAATCCATAGAAAATATATGTCTATATTTAGTGTATGAAGCGCCTTAGCGACTAAGACTAGTTATCGCATCGAATGTGTGTAACTTTCTAGTTATCTTGTGAATATCAATTTATGAAAACAAGACAGGTTTTAAATAAATGATTGAAGTGTTCAATATAAATTGCTAACAGAATTTTAAAACAAAATAGCGCTGTCGTATTTGTGAGCTTTTGAAAAGACAAAAACAATGTTTTGGGGGTAGAAATTGAATTCAAATCGTGCGACTTTATTGTCTGTACTTTAGAAATTTATATACGAATATTCAGTTTAGAATCTATGTTGTTGTAAGATATGTATGCAGTCACGAACAGTATAGCATAGAGTATGCGTCGCTGATATACTTTAAAAGAAAAATCAATTTCAATATCGCCAATGCTTTGAGAAGAAAATTTCACTTTAATTACAGATTTGCAAAGATTGGCGTAATGATTCAAATTTATATAGACAAGAAAATTTAGATTTAGTCATAATATTGTATCATTTTTTTATACAAAATATCGAACTTACCAAAGAGTAGACAATTCGCTCTGCTGTTGGAGGAACTATAATTTCTTGCCTTTTTCAAGTATGTTTCCTAAGCCATTATCGCAATTCTTCATTTGACATTTTGATAAAATTATTTTCAATGTACTTCGTTTTTTTTCGTGTTCTTTTTAAAGAGTATGTTTAAAAAACGAAAGTGCTTCGTTGCACATTCCAAGTAGACTGCGGCGCAATGGACGAGTGGTGTGCATATATACCAGAGTTGAAATACACAGGAAGCTCAAGAAATAAGAAACAATTCAACATAGTGGTGATCGCCTGCATAGCAGAGAACCTACCATTTTTAAGATACAAAATGACATTTTAATGGCCTTGGATAAACTAATGCTATTAGACTGATCTAAAGTGTTTGATACTGTTTATCATTCTACCAATTGCTATCCAGACTGCTGACACGCTATGGTATTGCTGGTCAGGCTCTACTTTGGTTAGTATCGTATTTAAGTCGTCCCTTATATTACAGGGGTGGCTCTAGACATTTTGAAAGGGGAGTGCACTAGTCACAAAATAAATGATTTTCCGAATCAAAAATTAAAAACACTTTCTTTTAAAATAAACCAGGTCTTCCCCCAGATTTACCACTGTATAATTACATGATCTACACTGGCTGCCTCTTGCAAAGCACATTCCCACAAAATTTTGCTAATTATTATTTTGAACATTATCATTGTCATTGGTTTAAAAGTAGGAAATGTAATACGGTGTCAGTAAAAAAGTGGGAAATTTATAAATCATCTGTCTCTCTAAGATGATTTCTTATGAATCTGACAAAATATGAATCTACTATAAAAAGCATAGTTAATTTAACACCATACCCAAAATAAAATTCAATTTTTATATATCATCACAAATACAGTAGCATTAAAGCTAGGCTACCGTTTCGCACCAAACGAAGACAATCTACCAAAATTAACCCACATTATTGGATTTTTGAAATATTTGATACACAGAGCAACACTTGAGCCATTCTAGTTGGGCTTCCTCTGCATATCAATCATTTGGTATTTACATATCGCTCTTCTTGGAATGTGCAACGAAGCACTTTCGTTTTTATTATGTGAAAAAACAAAAAAACAAAACCTTGGTAACGGTACGTTCATTGAAGTAATTCCTCCGAAATGTCAATAAAGGAATTACGACCGCTGAAAACAAAACTTATTTGGTAAATAAGTGGTTTTGCAAGTATTGCGACAAAAAGTTGTCTGGCAGACTCACTGAAGAGTAAAAAATATTTACTGCAACGTAATGCTGGTAAGTTTAGTTCTTAATATGAATATTGACAGACAAGCAGCATTTTCTATTATCAGATATCCCACATACAAAATTTCACTTCTCGATATTTCCATCATTTTTGTAATAATTCAGAATTTTATTTATCTCGAATTTGGAATGTTTTGATGTTTCACGCTACAGAATAACTTATAATCAAAATGCAACTATTTGTTGTTTTTTTTCTCGGACTTTTTAAATGTAATAAAGAACATAATTTTAAAGAAGAAATCATTTCCATTGAAATACGCGTTATTATTTAAGAGCATCCTTTTTAAATTTATCTATACGTACCAAATTATCCATTTCGATTCGAATTCAGATCTTAAAACCGTGAAAAGGCTTGTTAATGTAAAGTATCCATACGGGCAAAATACATACCATTCTTTGAAAGTGTTCCTGTATCATTTAGAAACATTTGCGAAACTCTAGCACCGATTTAACATGAATTATTATGAGTACATGTCGGATCTCCTCTCGGATTTAAAATTAAATTCGATCCATGTTTTGTCTATCATCGATATTATGTTAAATTTCCAGATATGCAAAGGATTTTTTCGAAAAATTAAAACCTAACATTGCCATTAATTTTTCTATTTGTCAGTTTTAATCTTTTTTAAAATGTTCAAAAAAGATTTAATCCAAACTCTCAGTGCACCTTAGCAGAAACAAAGAAATCAAGTATGTAAGATACTTTGTTTTGACTGCAAAGCACCCAACTGACCTCAAGTCAAGCATAAAATTAACACTGATAACCGAAGTCTATGCTAAAAATATTGAACATCTGTTTTTAGCCAGAAGAATGAGCTCAAAAGCTTTGACTGCTTGCTCAAAAATTCCACAATTTTAAATAGCATCGAAAAGAATCGAGGGTCACCAGAGCTGTTTGATTTGGAGATACCGAGGTTCGTGTTTAAGCCTTGTTTTCACTAGCGCAATGCAAGTGAGACGCAAGCGCAAGGGGAAAATGAAAACTATCGCCAACGCAAGCACAAGAATGAAAAAAAATTTTGATCCTTATGCTCGTGCTAGCATTAATCTATCTATACAGTTTTTAAATGTGCTTAATAAAATGAAATACAATGCGCTCAATAAAATATAGTACAATATATAAAAAATATATTGATGAAGTTCTATTGGATTTTTTTAGAGTTTACTTTGAACAAGCCATTTTGCTTAAAAAGGACCCAGAAATGGAATCGTGGAAAGCACATCTTTTCAACAAGTTTTGCGTGGCATGCGCAGTTCATGATTGTCTTACAATAAATGACGCGGGCCTTATTTCTCTTTATGAAGAGTGTGTAGCAGTGGCTTCTCAACAAAATGACATTGTCACTCAGCGAGTTGTTAATTTATTGTTGGGTCCATTATGCGTAAGGAACAATCAGCTTCCTAAAGCAATTGAATACTACAAAAAGCAAGTTAACATTGCTCTGGAAATTGGCAACAAAAAATTTGAATTAGTGGCATATGAAAGTCTAGGCAATATCTATCGTTTAATGGGAAAATATGAAGAAGCAATTGAATATCACGAAAAGTGCTTGAACTGTGCTAAATTGATGAAGTTTAAAGATTTCGAAGCCGTCTCTCTCAGTCATCTGGGGAATGAGTACCAGTTCTCAGGAAATTTTCAAAAGGCGATTGAGTACAATGAAAAGTGCCTTGAGATGGCACAACAAATTGGAAATAATGAATTAGAAGCAATAGCTTTTGGCTATCTAGGTAATGCATACCATATGCTAGGAAACGTTACGAAAGCAATGGAGTATCACAAGAAGCGTTTGGACTATGTAGTAGCCAAAGGTGATAGACGTGGAGAGGGAGGTGTGTGCGGGAACATGGGTAGAAATTATAATTTACTTGGACATAGTCAGCAAGCAATTTTATATTCTACAAGGTGTCTTGACATTGCTATTGAAATTGGAGACAGAGTCATGGAAGGAAAGGCTTATGGAAACTTGGGAACTGCCTATCACTCACTAGCACAATACGATAAAGCGACAGAAAATCTAAAGAAACATCTTCACATTGCTATTGAAACAGGTAACACCGCAGAAGAAGGAGCTGCTTATGGGAAATTGGGTAACATCCATCAGTCATTAGGAAACCTTCAACAAGCTCTGGAATATCACAGCAAATGCCTTGACCTTGCGAAGGAGAGCGGCGATAAAGCTTTGGAACAAACTATCTGTGTTTGTTTAGGAAACGATCATCATCTATTAAGAAACTACCCAGTGGCGAAGGACTACTACGAAAGATCATTGACTATTGCTCTTCAGCTCGGTGACCGAAATGGCGAGGGTAAGGCTTATGCAGGTTTGGGAAGTGCGTACTATGCAATGGGTCAAATCCAAAATGCCATTGAAAACTATACGAAGCATCTAATTATTTCTATAGCGCTAAAAGATAGGAAAGGTGAAGGAGTTGCCTATGGGAATCTGGGATCTGCTTACAGTGTACTAGAAAACTACACCAAGGCTTTAGAAAACTATGAGAAAATGTTGAAGATCTGCGAGGAGACAGGGGACAAGCAAAATGTAGCTACGACTTTGGAAAACATTGCACTTGTCCACCAGACTTTAGGTAATTTCTCTGAAGCAGTTGAGTTGTACAAAGAGCTACTAACCATTTCAATTGAGAACGGAGACAGAAACAGTGAAGCCAATATAAACAGCAAACTTGGAGGCGCTTTTCATTCATTGGCAAAGTACCACGAAGCTATCAAGTGCCACGACAAGGCTCGATTAATCTCCAAAGAAATCGGAGATTCACATGGAGCTGGAATATCTTGCGAAAACATAGGCATTGTTTACCATTCAATGGGAAAATATCCAACAGCCCTGAAATATTTTGAAGAAAGTCTAAAAATTGCTTTAGAATCAGGCAACGTGGAACACCAAGAATCAACGTATGGGTACTTAGGTAGTGTCTACTTCCGTCTTGGAAAGTGTCAAGAGGCAAAGCAGTGTTTCGAAAGGCGTCTTGAAATCGACATGAACATCGGAAACAGAAAGGGCGTGGGCAAATGCTATGGAAGCCTTGGAAGCGTTTTCCTTACACTTGGCAAGTACCAGAAAGCCATTGAATTCCAGCAGAAAAGGCTTAACATTGCTTTGGAGATAGGCGACAAAGATGGAGAGGGTCAAGCCTACACTAACCTAGGAAACGTTTATCAAACCCTGGGGAAATACCTCTTGGCGAAGCAATATTACAAGAAACATCTCGACATTGTAGTCAAGCTCAAGGACAGAAGATCAGAAGGTACTGCAAACAGAAGCATTGGAAATGTCCTTTTCTCCTTAGGTGAATACCCGGCATCTATAGAACATCACCAGAGGGCCCTTACCATCGCTTATGAAATTGGTGATCGACAAAGCGAAAGTCTTGCATATGGGAGTTTGGGAACTTGTTATCTGGCAATGGGCGAAATTAACAAAAACATTGAATATCAAAACAAATGTCTGGAAATTGCCATAGAACTGGGTGACAAAGTATCGGAAGGTAAATCAAATGGAAACATTGCAAATTCATACCATGAAAAAGAACAGTACCACGAGTCCATAGAATTCAACCAGAAGTATTTGGAAGTTGCTACCGAGATTGGGAGCAGGGATGGCCAAGGACAGGCACACTTCTATATAGGTACCTCACACCATGCCATTTTAAAAAGTTGAATAATTGCGATTCCGATCAGAATATATTGAGCAGTGCATTGTAAAGTCAATGTTCGCCAATGTGTATTACCTGCCTTCTTCGAAAATTCGGAGGATTTCCACGAGGTAACAATTCCGTGTTTATTTTGATATATCACTATTTCACATTTCATTTAGACTTTACAATGCACACTCTCAATTTGTACTATATTTGGTGATCAATTTCGCAATTATAACAATTATTAAAAATTATCTCAAAATGTACGAAAAAATAATAAAAACGTATTCTAGATGAGTAATTCTAAGCTTTCCATCTCTTTGATAAACCAAAAGAATTTAAACTTTACAAATAAAAAAAATGAACGGAAAACATGAATAAGATGCCAAAAAAATTATTGAAGGAACACTTATTAATAAGGGGAAAATGCGGATACTTTAAAGAAGTTTTACCTAGTAAGAAAAGCCATATGATGAAAATCATTATACGGGAAACTCGCTTTGTTGTATTGTATCATAATATTTTGAATGAATTATAAACCAATTATTGAATCCGCCTTTTGAATGATAAGAAAAATTATGCAAACGTCGGAGGAATCAGAGTGTACAGCTTGGTCAAATAACTAACTGCCTCCTTGGTTTGCATAATTCTACGTATCATGCTCTAACTATCCAGAATTAGTAATTACCATGGCCAAGATTATTAAAACGAGATATATAATGACGAGTAGTTATTATACTGTTATGTTATCGCTTTGTATACTTAGGTTACAGCTACCACGCGATGGCAATGCAGGAGAAGAGTGTTTTTTTCCCATACTTGAAAGAAGCAGCAGATCACTACAAAAAGAGTCTGAAATATTTCGAATCGTTATTCAACGACTTAGAAGAAAGTGACCAACACAAGATAGCAATTGTTGACACATATATAGACGTCTACAGAAACCTCACATCCGTGAATGTAGCAAGTGGACAAACAGACGAAGCTCTGTTGGCATCTGAACGAAGTCGAGCCCGGGCTTTACATGACCTGCTGTTAAGGAAGTACAATCTTGTAAAAACTGCAGCAGAATCTGAAAGAAGTCCACTTCAAGTATCTGATGTTGAAAGGCTCTTGGATTCTTCGAATGCTGGTATTCTTTTTTACGCCAAGCAACGTGATTATCTGTTGACTCACATGTGGGTTTTACGATCTCAAAGTCCTTTCCACTACCACAAAAGCAAAATCAAGGAACTTCAACAACCAATGGAAAGCTACTCCATTCTTAGGAATCGCCCAGAAAGCATTTCTGAGGTAACATTCTCGAGCCTAATCAAGAAGAGCTACGACATAATGAAAGTCCGACAAGGAATGACCTGCGAGGACCGATCGTTAGAAATATCCGAAGACGAAGAAGAAGAAGAAGTATCGCGAGAAAATAAGAAAAAAACGAACGTCCGTTCAAGGTGTGTTTACGACGAAGATGATGACGAAAAACCTCTGGAGTTACTTTATGAAGCATTGATTGCCCCATTAATAGAAAACCTCCAGAATCAAAAAGAGATCATTATCATTCCAGATGGAGACATATTCTTGGTGCCATTTCCAGTCCTTCGAGATCCTCAAACAGAAGCATTCCTTTCCGAAAGCAAGCAATTTCGTTTAGCTCCCTCGCTGACGACATTAAAAGTCCTCCAAGAAACTCCAGACGAGCATCATTACAAGTCCGGTGCACTAATTGTTGGAAACCCTACAGTTGAAAACGTCATGTTTAACGGTCACGAAAAGACGTTTAGAAACCTACCAGGTGCAGAAAGTGAAGCCAAAGAGATTGCTGATCTTCTTGGTGTACAGCCGATGATTGGCAAAAATGCAACAAAACAAGCCATTATCGAGAAACTTCAAATAGGTGTGTCAGTTATTCACTTTGCTGCTCATGGCGGTGATGACGGTGATTACTCGTCATCAAATACCATGCCCCAAGAAAAGGACTATATTCTGACAGTCCAGGAAGCCCAGGAATGTGGTATACGAGCTCAACTTGTTATCCTGAGCTGTTGTAAGAGTGGACGAGGGGAAATCAAGTCAGAGGGAGTGGTGGGTATGAGTAGAGCGTTCCTTGCAGCTGGAGCACGAGCAGTTGTAGCTTCATTGTGGGCCATTGATGACGAAGCTACTAAAGTATTCATGTTGAAATTTTATAATCATCTGAAGAAGAAAGAAAGTGCTAGTCTAAGTCTTCAACTTGCCATGAAAGAGATGAGAGACACGGACAAATACAAAGATCCAAAATACTGGGCTGCTTTCTTTCTCATTGGTGATGATGTTACAATTAGTGTGTGACAGTAACACTCAGTGAGTGTATCTAACTAAGATGTTTCGTTCGTAACGAAAATTGTATACGTCATAATCATTACTTACATCAGTGTAATTAGAAGAGTATCGTACGACGAACTTCCTCCCGAAGTAAATACCATAAGAGCCATATGCATGTAAATATATGCAGTTCGTTTCCTTTGATTATTGAAAGTAACATCTAATAGCAACCTTTGTAATCACAGGTTACTTGAGAAACAGATACCTAGCTAAAAGTCCCTTTAAACGAGGTTAACTAAGTTTGGAATCTCAACGGGGTAAAGGCCGGTACACACTAGGCGAAAAGTTGCAGCGATTTGTCCCCGCGACATGTCGCAGCGACATTTTCCCCCCGTGTGTACTAGGTATTTTTGGTGGAAATTGTTGTCGCTGCGACTTGCCAAATGAAATCCAACCGGTTGGATTGTTGAACCAGTGCACACTGAGGCGACATGTCGCGTGGCCAAGTCGCTGCGACTTGTCGCCTAGTGTGTATCGACCTTAATGAATTGGGTGAATACCGATCGATGACGTGTGCATATGCATGATAATACTGAAATTGAATTGAATTGGGCAAAAATGGCTTTGATTTCAAGAAAGAGATAAGGTATTTTATCGAGATATATAGACCCGATAAAACATTTAGTTAAGTTAGCTTGTTTTGAAACTAAACGTCTTGAATAATTTTCAAAGGTGAGCGCTACAACATTTAACATTTATTAAGTGTTCGCTTTCAACTATACTGGGTGACCCTGTAAAGGAAGGGTAGCCAGGAAAACAAGCCATGTGTCTCTTGCAAATAATGTTATTTTCTGAAACGCATGTTTTGTCACTGGCATTGTATGATAATTTTAAATGCATGCATTAAATTGACTATGACATATGTAGCTTCATCGAGTATAATTTTAGATTTCAAATATATGTAACAATAATTATTTTTAATGGATTGCAATCATATCTGATGTAACTTTATTCATAAAAAAAGAATAAAAATAAAAATCCTATCTCTTTGTATTTCGGTGTTATTCTATAATTATTTCTAGCTATCTATACACAAACGAACGTTTTGCGCTTTTTACATATTATTTACATATATATTTATATGCACAGTTTGCATTGATGTATAAAATTTCAAAGAGAAGTGCGGAGTGTCTCATCGTGTGGTGCTGTTAGCATTGGCAATGGATTCATTATCTGTCCAAGACATTTTTCTGACCAATGAGGAGCTACATAGTAACGATGTAATTATGGCACTACTTAATCTGGGAAACGTATCAAAAGCGGCATGCGAAACAGAAAATAAAGTAGCACACAGATTTTGATTCGCACTTCTAAGAATTGTTCTTTCTTTTCTTCAAAGCTTGTTTACACGGCTTGTACAAAACGCGATGTCAATGAACAGTGCAACCATTTTCCCACTTAACTTTGCGTGACGTACAGGTTTTCTTTTCTCTCGATAAGAAAGGTAAAGTAGTTCCACACGCTTTATGGAAACGTTTGAATATTGATCTCATCCATCGAGGTGTTCAAGTACTTTTTTAGATATGGTTGGACACGTAACCAGTTTCCCTGTGCGGGCTGCCTGTGTTTTGCGATGGCAAGGATCGACGTGAGAATCCATGGCAGCGGCGATAAAAATGTCCATACATTTGTGTGCTCTTGGAATGTTGACGTAATTTTATTGTGGCGCTATGCATAGTGGGTCTTTAGCGAAGGTAATTTGACAGCATTTGAAGACCTGAAAGGTTAAACACAACTCATCATGATCGTTAACTCTTAAACAGTGCATGGGAATAGTCAATTAGTTTTATTTATACAATGTAGTATGAAACAAATTGTGAACACATCCATTTTCGCACTGCTGAAGATGCGCGATTAGCGCGATAGCTTGGCTATATAAATAAAACGTGGAAAAAACAACTAATTGACTATATAATGATTCCCACGTACCAACCAATTTAAGACAGTGGATGAGAGTGTTGACAAGTTTATATAAGAGTGAAACAGAGACAACGTTAATGAAGATGGATAGTTCTTCCACTACCCTGCTTTTCAGTGCATCATCAAAATCAAACCAAATCATGTAGGTCTTGTTTTTGTTGTGTTCATTCTATCGAAACACGCTAAACTAACATCGTGAAATAAATATTACAGTAAAAGCAAGATATGTTATGTCCGTGACAAAAAAGTGTCTTGACAATGAATGGACGACGATGCATATGTTGCCATTTTGCATATAGATGAAGAAAATGCTATACTGTTGCATGTCGATGATGCTGATGGTGTTGATCTTGATAATGATGATGACGATGATGATAATAACGAACGATGACCAAGAAAGCCAATGTTAATCAAGAAAGGTGATAAGCCATAATGATTATGAGAAGTAGAAAGATGCTGTGTTAATTTGACATTGTATTGAACGCATAATACCATGTTCTAATGTATTACCAATGTATCAATGTATTACCACAGGCAGCCAAAGCTCTATAATGCTTTGGGTTATCTCACTGTTGCTATAAAGTATACTAAAAGGTTCGAATTACAACTTTTCTGCGTGGGCAATATATCGTTCATAAAATCCTACTTTATTTCCACTTGGAGAAAAGTTGTAATTCGAACCTTTTATTCTACTTTATAGCAACAGTGAGATAACCCAATGCATTATAGAGCTTGGGCTGCCTGTGGTATTACCAATTTCATAGTTTACCTTTTTGTCAAGATTTCTTCTTTCTTAGTTTAAAAGTAAAGTGTTCTTCTTTGGAGTTCATGGCATAGTAAACGTTACAGTTATCAGGGAAAACAATTTCATCTGAAAAACATGAAAAATGCAATAACTGAGGACAAAACTGATAAAATTAGGAAAATTTGAGAGAAGCACGCACAAAGTAACAACAAAATGGTTTATACCATCCTCAGGAACCCAGGGTTTATATTCTGTCACTAGTTCCTCGCCATTGTTTTCCATTTACATAAAACCGAAATCACTAGAATATTCAATCACAGTGCGAATCTAACAAGCTTGGCCAGAGAGAAATATTTCAGGAATGTTTTCTTGCCCAATCAGAATTACTTTTCGGTTAGGGTTCATAAGTGCACTTTCTGTGATTGGCCAAAGAATAATAACCGCGTTCTTAAAATATTTCTGTCTGACCACGGTTTTTATATTCGCACTGTAAATAAGTAAGTAAAGTAAGGTAAATGTCTATGTTTAATGCCAAAGTCTCTACAGCATCTGGAAACCAGTGCTGGTCTACCAGGTGGTGGACGAAAATGATCTCTTAAATACTTACTGTCATTATGTAAACGTTGTACCAGGTTGTATTCACTTGGATTGTCGTGCATTCCGTGCTTTTGTAGACACTTTTGTATTACACATGAAGTTCGTTCGGACTGGTCCAGCTACAACACAAACAACCCCACAGAAGATATATACAGTTACCTCGCACAAAACTTTACATTAAACAGGTCTAAATGGGTGACAATCCCAACTCATGTTATGGTTTTATTTGTTTAATTGTTACTTTTAGTGGACAGATGGCAAACGAGTATAAAGAAAGTTACAGAGATAAATGCAGTTCCATCATGAGTTGTCATCACGCAATGTTTTAAATGATCAAGAAAAGGCTGGACGTTGTGGCAAAAAAACATCAATAACTTTCTGTTTAAAGATTATTCACTGTTTATTTGGCAGTGGTCGACTTATCATTTAAATCATAGATACGTTAAAATTACCCAGACTCCTTTGTAAAGAAGGCCACTATCATGACTGTTGTCCAGGCTCACACGAATAATGTACCCTCCTCCCATGGCTACATGTACAGAGTTTCGTATATCGGTTGATACGGAAATAGATGGAGGTGAAGAAGCACGTGATACGAGAGGTCGCCTGAAACATGGTGACGAAGCTCTTTTAAACGGGATTGGTATTTCTTTGGATGACGTCGAAGAGCATGATGATGAAGAACTATTGGAATTCTGGATAGAGAACAAAAGCATTCAGCTTTCATCATCATCATTATCATCATCATCAATGTATGATCATCATGCACCATTAATATGTCATCATCATCATCATAATATCATCTTTATCATCATCATGTTACTCACATTTCTTTGATGCCTAAGTAAAACAGGCGAATTTTCGGATGATTTTGATTCTTGTCGCGTTAAACTCCCTCTATTTGGCGTGAGGCTATCAAGACTGAGCGACGCTATATCCGGTTCACTACAATTTCTCCTAAAAAAATGAATGAGTCACAAATAAATAAATGGATGGAAGGAAGGGAAAAGGACGAATCTCCTGCAAACAAATGAATGCGTCAGCAAATATATAAATGGATGAAAGGAAGGAAAAAGGACGAATAAAGGAAGGAAAGAAAAAAAAGAAAGAAGGACGAAAAAAAAAACAACAAAAAAGTTACCAAGTAGGGAAAGAGGGAAGGAAGGAAGGAAGGAAGGAGGCGAGGAAAACGAAGGAATCAAAGAGATTAGGAAGGAGGGGGGAAATAAACAGGAGGAGGGAAGGAGAGAAGGAAGGGAGAGATGGATAGGAAGGGAGAGATGGATAGGAAGGGAGAGATGGATAGGAAGGGAGAGATGGAAGGAAGGGAGAGATGGATAGGAAGGGAGAGATGGATAGGAAGGGAGAGATGGATGGGAAGGGAGAGATGGATAGGAAGGGAGAGATGGAAGGAAGGGAGAGATGGATAGGAAGGGAGAGATGGATAGGAAGGGAGAGATGGATAGGAAGGGAGAGATGGATAGGAAGGGAGAGATGGATAGGAAGGGAGAGATGGATAGGAAGGGAGAGATGGATAGGAAGGGAGAGATGGATAGGAAGGGAGAGAAGGAAGGAAGGGAGAGATGGATAGGAAGGGAGAGATGGATAGGAAGGGAGAGATGGAAGGAAGGGAGAGATGGATAGGAAGGGAGAGAAGGAAGGAAGGGAGAGATGGAAGGAAGGGAGAGATGGATAGGAAGGGAGAGATGGAAGGAAGGGAGAGATGGATAGGAAGGGAGAGATGGATAGGAAGGGAGAGATGGATAGGAAGGGAGAGATGGATAGGAAGGGAGAGATGGATAGGAAGGGAGAGATGGAAGGAAGGGAGAGAAGGAAGGAAGGGAGAGATGGATAGGAAGGGAGAGATGGATAGGAAGGGAGAGATGGAAGGAAGGGAGAGATGGATAGGAAGGGAGAGAAGGAAGGAAGGGAGAGATGGATAGGAAGGGAGAGATGGATAGGAAGGGAGAGATGGATAGGAAGGGAGAGATGGATAGGAAGGGAGAGATGGAAGGAAGGGAGAGAAGGAAGGAAGGGAGAGATGAAAGGAAGGGAAAGATGGATAGGAAGGGAGAGATGGATAGGAAGGTAGTGGTAATTTTGAAACAAAAGTGATGAACATGGAAAGCGCTTTACTCTGTGTGGATTGTGGTACACACACCTTAAAGTAGTTTTTAAGTGCCTTTTCTTCACGGACTCTTTTTCCAACTCACAAGATATATTGAAACTAAAAAGCAAAAAACAAAAAACACAAATTCCTTATTTAATTTCATTGTTCATGAACTACTCGTATTTGCCGTGAAAATCTACCATTATATATTCAAAGAATATAGAAAACGATTCCTTGACATCTACTTTATTGTCAAAGTTGTTACTGCGCGCGCCGTAGTCGCCCGTGTCGCTTTCAACAAATATTTTCAATATTATTATGTTTTTTATATTTTCTTATTTTATTTTTGATATTATATTATTTTAATATTCAATGTCATTCAAAATTATATGAAAACGCTTACCATTCAGCTTCAGTGAAAGTCATCAGAGAATCAAACGAATGCCTGAATTTTACGTCCGGTACAATGGTATAATTCTTTGCTGCTTCTTGCAATAGCTTGATCTGTGCTATGATTTCAAACTCCTGAACAAAATAAAGTGGTATGAGAAAATTAGGCCTTAAATTGATATTTGACACCCTCCTCCCTTCCCCTTCAACCCCCTCCATTAACATGGTCTTTCCAGGATAATAATTTTTTAGAACAGGAATTCAAATAGCAGTCTTTCAAATGGATAACAAGCGCTCCATCAACATTAATACAGTTTCTTGCCGGAAAATGACAGGAACAAAGGATTTCAAACTCACTTTTCTCCTTTTGTCAAAGTTGATCATCCCATCCTGAAACATAGAAAAAGAAATGGTTAAAAGATACAACCACTTCACAAATAAACACAGAAATCGTAGCAATTTTTAGTTGCATTTTTAGCCAAATCGCGTACGTTTTTTAAGTTTAAAATCAATGCAATTGAAATTCGTTACGTATTTTCCTTGCGTGTTATAATGTAATTTTCCGTAGTGCTTGTTGCGTACCTCTACGTAGTCTGGATGTGCGGTGTCTACCATCATTAAATCTGTCAGAAACGTTCCCAGGTAAGGAACAGTTCCCTGCATAACGGCATCCTACGTAAATAAGAAACAAACTAGTGTTCAATTATCAAAATTAGAATATAACTTCCAAAGGATACATGCACGATTTACTTGCATGCTAACGATAGTCGGAAGACCAAATCGCTGGCTTTTCTTTTTTTTCGGATTTACCATTTTAAAGTCGTTTTCGTATGAATGGGAAACACTGGACTGTATCGTAGCAGTATAGTTTACAAGAAAACATTCGAATTATATGCCGTATCGTAGCGGTATTTTGTAGCCGTACCGTTCCCCACCCATGCAAAAACGACTCAATTTGTTAGATCAATGTACATGACATGCTTTTAATGTTTTTAGTTTTGCTTGCCGTAAAAAACTAAAACCGATCGGTAGGAAGTTAATTGCAGAAGATTCTCCTGTATTGTTTTGTATATTCCCGGGGTCCATTGCAATCGTTCATCGGACGGTAACACACACGTGGTTTCCTCGCTCATACCAGTCCTATTTTCAAAAATAATAAAATAATAAAATGGCAATACATTGCTTAATATTTAATAAATACAAATAGAAATAGTAAGTGCTTCGTTAAGACCACCGGGCGACTGCGCAAAACAAACGCATCTCAATACAGAAAACCCACACTTTTAGCAAAACTCACCGAATTAAAGAACCTTGATCTTCGTTTCTTTAAGCTATTTAGTCGCTTTAATCCAGGAACGTCTGTGTCTGATCGCTTGGCTGTTCCTTCCTACGATCAAGAATAAAGAATTCAATTTGATGAATTTCAAAAACAAGCAAATAAACAAAATGCGTCATTTCATGCATTCCCTAAAAATAGTATAACAAATATTATTATTGCCTTTCTAGATCATATATCTCTATAATCTTATAAGTGTAAGTGTACGAGGGGTTTTCTCTTAATTCCTGGAGCCCCGTGATCAACACCGTACGTTATTCTAGTATTAACACTTTTGTGTGGGACCTTTCCCATAGGGAGTAGTATATATTATAGGTGTCCGACAACGGGTGGATCGGTGGATCATAGATCCACCGTGACAATGACGTTATAAATCTAAGACAGTCATAACGTGACATCGTCAACCAGTCACATACTGTATAATTACAGGGAACGTCCTCAACCAATCAGAAGCCGCAGTCTTTCGAAAGTGACTTCATTGGTCAAGCTGCTTTTTTTTTAGATGGAAGAATATTTTTCAGGACAAAAGCGCAGCACAGTCAAGCGGCCAAATTATTCAAAACCAAAACATTTGGTGTTTCATTTGTTGAGGTGATATCTATGTCTTGGTTACAGTTTATTTCACATTTTCTCCTCGATAGGTTCGAATACGAAAATGAATACATTTCACAATAAAAAAACCGAACAAGTATTGTTATAATTAAAGTAAACTCATTTGCAATTCATATTCAATCTTCATAAACTAGGATTTTGTCTAGCGCAATTTATTAACCACATAGCATTGTACATTCACACAACGTAAATTCGCTTTAAAAGTGTTTTGGAACCATCGGTAGATGCAAACCTTTCTCTTTTAAATTGAAATAATTTAATGGGACTAATTTATTCAAAGTCAGAAGATTTTGTTTTGTTTGTTCAGGTGCTATCTAAACGCAACTTTCTTATTCCGTTTGAAAGAAATTTTTTAGGTTAAAAAAAACACAAATTAATAACGTAGAGGCAGCTCTGGTTAACAAAATGTTTAATAGTTTAATACACTCCGGGATAAGTTACACCTGAGTATCTTTATTCCACATAACGATATATTTATCAATTCTGAGCAAATGTTTTTATAACAGTCATTCCATGGCATCATCAGCGTCTTCATAAGCATTTTGGAGGTACTGCGCAATCAGATCATCCAAAAGATACTTCTTTGGCGAACTGCAAGTTTCGTGGCCTCAAGCCAATCATAATCTCCATTCTCAAACAATTCCTGTCTTGTATTCATGATTTTCTTGAAGTTTGGGTCCCTCCTCATCAAGTGCATCCATTTCAGTCTGCCAACTAGTAAATTCTGAAGCTCCTTTCTGACGGCTGGAACGATTTTCTCGTTAGCAGTCTCCACAGCTTGTACCTCTGGTACTCCATTGTGCACTTGTGCTTCAATCATTTCTTGTCGTCTCTCTTCGAGGTGGTCAGCAGCTTGGCCCATAAGGACTTGCCAGCACCATGGAAGCTCGGAGTCCTGGCTGGATTCTTCACCAGAGTCATATTCACTTTCAGAACTTTCACTATAGCTACCACCATCTATTTCAGCATCCTCAGAACTGTGAATACTACCAAGTTCCTGCTCATCATACCTATTAGCACCATATTCAGTATTGTAATTCATTTTACACGAACGGTTCTCCAAATGGCGCCTCAAATTAAATGGTCGTGAAAATACTTTGCCGCAATGTTGACACTGCTTTGAGCTAGACATGTGCGCACTGTCACAACCAATCGTTAAGTGAGCAAGATGAGCAGATGACCAGTTTAAATAGAGCAAAGCAAAATAACACAGGAGCAGCACTTTAATGCGACTCACACGTTCATTTCATAAATTTTAAGTTGTGCAATCGAAAGAATAGGTAATTTACTAATTCATCGTGCGAGTCGCATGAGTCGCGTTTAAGAGCAACGCAAAATAACACAGGAGCAGCACTTTAATGCGACTCGCACGTTCATTTCATAAATTTTAAGTTGTGCAATCGAAAGAATAGGTAATTTACTAATTCATCGTGCGAGTCGCATGAGTCGCGATTAAGAGCAACGCAAAATAACACAGGAGCAGCACTTTAATGCCACTCACACGTTCATTTCATAAATTTTAAGTTGTGCAATCGAAAGAATACGTAATTTACTAATTCATCGTGCGAGTCGCATGAGTCGCGTTTAAGAGCAACGCAAAATAACACAGGAGCAGCACTTTAATGCGACTCACACGTTCATTTCATAAATTTTAAGTTGTGCAATCGAAAGAATACGTAATTTACTAATTCATCGTGCGAGTCGCATGAGTCGCGTTTAAGAGCAACGCAAAATAACACAGGAGCAGCACTTTAATGCGACTCACACGTTCATTTCATAAATTTTAAGTTGTGCAATCAAAAGAATAGGTAAGTTACTAATTCATCGTGCGAGTCGCATGAGTCGCGTTTAAGAGCAACGCAAAATAACACAAGAGCATCACTTTAATGCGACTCACACGTTCATTTCATAAATTTTAAGTTGTGCAATCGAAAGAATAGGTAATTTACTAATTCATCCTGCGAGTCGCATGAGTCGCGATTAAGAGCAACGCAAAATAACACAGGAGCAGCACTTTAATGCGACTCACACGTTCATTTCATAAATTTTAAGTTGTGCAATCGAAAGATTAAATTATTTACTAATTCATCGGGCGAGTCGCATGAGTCGCGTTTAAGAGCAACGCAAAATAACACAGGAGCAGCACTTTAATGCGACTCACACGTTCATTTCATAAATTTTAAGTTGTGCAATCGAAAGACTAAGTTATTTACTAATTCATCGGGCGAGTCGCATGAGTCGCGTTTAAGAGCAACGCAAAATAACACAGGACTCCTGCGACTCGCACGATGAATTAGTAAATTACCTATTCTTTTGATTGCACAACTTAAAATTTATGAAATGAACGTGTGAGTCGCATTAAAGTGCTGCTCCTGTGTTATTTTGCGTTGCTCTTAATGGCGACTCATGCGACTCGCACGATGAATTAGTAAATTACCTATTCTTTCGATTGCACAACTTAAAATTTATGAAATGAACGTGTGAGTCGCATTAAAGTGCTGCTCTTGTGTTATTTTGCGTTGCTCTTAAACGCGACTCATGCGACTCGCACGATGAATTAGTAAATTACCTATTCTTTCGATTGCACAACTTAAAATTTATGAAATGAACGTGCGAGTCGCATTAAAGTGCTGCTCCTGTGTTATTTTGCGTTGCTCTTAAACGCGACTCATGCGACTCGCACGATGAATTAGTAAATTACCTATTCTTTCGATTGCATAACTTAAAATTTATGAAATGAACGTGTGAGTCGCATTAAAGTGCTGCTCCTGTGTTATTTTGCTTTGCTCTATTTAAACTGGTCATCTGCTCATCTTGCTCACTTAACGATTGGTTGTGACAGTGCGCACATGTCTAGCTCAAAGCAGTGTCAACATTGCGGCAAAGTATTTTCACGACCATTTAATTTGAGGCGCCATTTGGAGAACCGTTCGTGTAAAATGAATTACAATACTGAATATGGTGCTAATAGGTATGATGAGCAGGAACTTGGTAGTATTCACAGTTCTGAGGATGCTGAAATAGATGGTGGTAGCTATAGTGAAAGTTCTGAAAGTGAATATGACTCTGGTGAAGAATCCAGCCAGGACTCCGAGCTTCCATGGTGCTGGCAAGTCCTTATGGGCCAAGCTGCTGACCACCTCGAAGAGAGACGACAAGAAATGATTGAAGCACAAGTGCACAATGGAGTACCAGAGGTACAAGCTGTGGAGACTGCTAACGAGAAAATCGTTCCAGCCGTCAGAAAGGAGCTTCAGAATTTACTAGTTGGCAGACTGAAATGGATGCACTTGATGAGGAGGGACCCAAACTTCAAGAAAATCATGAATACAAGACAGGAATTGTTTGAGAATGGAGATTATGATTGGCTTGAGGCCACGAAACTTGCAGTTCGCCAAAGAAGTATCTTTTGGATGATCTGATTGCGCAGTACCTCCAAAATGCTTATGAAGACGCTGATGATGCCATGGAATGACTGTTATAAAAACATTTGCTCAGAATTGATAAATATATCGTTATGTGGAATAAAGATACTCAGGTGTAACTTATCCCGGAGTGTATTAAACTATTAAACATTTTGTTAACCAGAGCTGCCTCTACGTTATTAATTTGTGTTTTTTTTAACCTAAAAAATTTCTTTCAAACGGAATAAGAAAGTTGCGTTTAGATAGCACCTGAACAAACAAAACAAAATCTTCTGACTTTGAATAAATTAGTCCCATTAAATTATTTCAATTTAAAAGAGAAAGGTTTGCATCTACCGATGGTTCCAAAACACTTTTAAAGCGAATTTACGTTGTGTGAATGTACAATGCTATGTGGTTAATAAATTGCGCTAGACAAAATCCTAGTTTATGAAGATTGAATATGAATTGCAAATGAGTTTACTTTAATTATAACAATACTTGTTCGGTTTTTTTTATTGTGAAATGTATTCATTTTCGTATTCGAACCTATCGAGGAGAAAATGTGAAATAAACTGTAACCAAGACATATGATATCACCTCAACAAATGAAACACCAAATGTTTTGGTTTTGAATAATTTGGCCGCTTGACTGTGCTGCGCTTTTGTCCTGAAAAATATTCTTCCATCTAAAAAAAAAGCAGCTTGACCAATGAAGTCACTTTCGAAAGACTGCGGCTTCTGATTGGTTGAGGACGTTCCCTGTAATTATACAGTATGTGACTGGTTGACGATGTCACGTTATGACTGTCTTAGATTTATAACGTCATTGTCACGGTGGATCTATGATCCACCGATCCACCCGTTGTCGGACCCCTATAATATATACTACTATAGGGTTCCTGTATAAAAGAGAGTTGATCAGTTCTAGTTGGAAATTCATGCAGTCAGTTGGAAACTCTCTGTTAGTTTATTTAATATTTAATTCAATTTAATATAATTTGATTTAGTAGTAAAACCGTGTTTATGTAGTTGACATGAGACAGTTAGCATCAACAATCGTTGTAAAGCTGACACATGGTTGCTGAAGGTATGTTTCTCTTTCCCTTTAGCTATTTATGATGAACTGAATGTCCGACAGGACATTTATTTAACAGCAAGAAGCGTGTTAAGGTGACCACTAATGCTATTTTAAACTAGTTTTATTTCTGATAGATTATCACGCTAATTAGAAACTCATTTTCTGAACTCCTTACTACATCGTCTAAAGTTAATACTTTTTACATGTATTTTTAACTAAATAAATCACTTTTTTCGTGACTGAATGAGTCGTTATGCGACCAACTTAAGTGAATTCTGCTTAATGAAGTGGCAGTTCTTGGCCGTAAGGACACTCGAACCATCAACACTTGTCTTTATTTAATTAGCTTTTTATTTTCTGAGCTTTCAACTTCTTCAAATCCTCTAGGACTGAACTCAAATGCACTAAGTTATCAAAACGCATGAAAATGTTTTCAAATCTATTCACTCAAAGGATGCATATTGAAGAAGTATTTCAGTAAAAAGCACAAAGTGTTCACGGTTCGAGTGTCCTCACTGTAAAAGAAAATCCTCGCTATTTCATCGGTCAACTTGTACGAAACTTGTATGAGGTGGCCATGCAAGGTAAGAGGCGTCGCTATATATTAAAGATGTAACGTAATGATGTAATCTGTTTCATCCAATGATGCTCTACTAGTGCGTTACGCAGGGCGGAGACTGGAAAGCCGAGCTAGTTGTGTAGATTATAACAATGTTACATGTAATATCAACCAACCTTCATCAACAAGTCTCGACTCATTTGTTGGTTTTTATCTTCAGAAAATATTAATGCTAGTTCGGTGTATAAAAGTTGCCAGTCCCTTAAATGGAAAAAAAATGTTAATGTATAATTAACTTTGGTGCCTTTGTTGTTTTATGAAATGTCTGAAGAATTTGAAGAAGCGTGTAAGCGCAAATAATGCACGCAAATGCTTGCGCTGGTGCATGAATCTTTGATTTTCATAAGTTTTTTGGATTTTTTTGGATCTTTGATCGCAGTCGACTTTAGCCAACGCAAACCCCATCAACTGTACCATGAAAACGTGTTGCGCAATTTGAATTAAAGATACATGTATTTTTTGTTGTTATTGTTGTTGTTGCGCGGATTGGTATGAACACATTGTATTGAAAATCCCAAACGTTTAAGCCCGCTTAGCATTGGTCAGCTTGACACGTACATTCATAGACTTTCTTCTTTCTTTCGTACTGATAATGACACACAACGAGATGCACGAACATATAAGCAAGTGTTTTAACCGTTTAGTACGCTCACCTTGGTACATGCATCCATGTCTTTTTTAATCGATGTATTGAGGCAGATTGTAGGCCGGAGATGATTGCTTTTAATGATGAAAAATTCTTCAGGTCTCTACATTCCTAGTAAAAATATAAAAACAAATGTCATCAATTCCGTAGGTGGTGAAACTGGATTCCTGATTGTAGGGGTTTCGCAATTTACTCCATTAATTTGTTCTGCCTTTTTCAGTAAGTCTCTTGTTATGCTAAGAGAACAGGGCTGGGTTGTTCAAAGCCTGATTAGCACTAACCCTGGTATAACTCTTAAGAAAAACTATAGAGTTAACCCTGGATTAGCACTAATCGAGCTTTGAACAACCGGCCACTGTGGCGCAAATCAGGATTTTCTTACTATGCAATTTAGTAAAAGAACATCCAACTCCACCCGTCCCACATCGCGTTTTAGGTTAATCTCGCTCTCCCCCACTAATTTCAGAGCCCCTTTACATATATATTATAGCAATGTGCACATGCGTTATATTGGATGTTACTGCAGTTTTCGATTTTCGGCGAACTCAAACACGCTCATCGCCATTATATGTTTTTTCTTCCGTCTATCAAAACTCCGAACCTCTCCGGCCGTCTTTCCAGCTTCGTCTAAACTTGCCCACTCATACCAACGTTTGTACGAAATTAATCATGATTGGTTAATTTTCATTCGGGTGGTAATCGGAATGTTGATTAACGAGAGCTAAAACACCAAATTTAAATGTGTTTCGCTAAAACAGCTACAAGTTCATCTGTCAGACAATTTAATAGACGGTTTTCATCATGGCGTCATCTTACTACTAAGACCAGCATTATTTGCAAATTCTCTTTCATAATTAAATTTTTAATCCCGGTGTACATTGGTAAAACAATTTGCTTTAACTGCGATTCAAAAGAATGTCAACAAAACATTCTGGTATTGGTAGTATATGACGTCATCATGCAAATCGTCTGTTGTTTGATATGTTGAATGAGTGTTATTTGCATCGTTTACCTGTGCAACGCTTATCCAGTGTATGATATATTTAGCACGTTTACTTGGCCCAGAACCTTTCTTACCAGAACCCATCAATATTGTAGCTATTACTCGTAACAACACAGAATTAAACTGATCAACAGTATCTTTGACTGTATTGTTTTTGTGTTTTCGTCTCCTGGAAGACCAGACAGATCCTAAACAATGCCAGGGTATAACCTTACGGAACAGCTCCTAATAACACAGAAAATAACTGCTGAGGACAACAGCGATTAACACTGAGCCATGGAGCTGGGGAGTGGGCTAAATGGACACGTTTTAAAACTTCCTTATAATACTCCATTAGAGATTGTCCCTGCAGACTAATTCTAGCCCCTCTATTAGAAATCTTGCTTTGACATCCCTAGCTGTGGGCCTAGTAGTGTGTAAGATCACTTGAAGGATGCCTGGTTGAATTCCATCTCGGCTGATGAGTGGAATCAATGGTAATTTAATTCAAGACATAATAGGTGTGACAAACTGAGTAGCTCTTAAATAAACCTTCTCTTCAATTAAATGTAATAAGCAATTTTTTTGACCAATTCTTGAAAACACCCACTGTGAGCCCTGCATTCATACATCCCAGGTCGTTTTTGAGGGACACTCACTTTCATTCACTTTCATGCACAGGGTACACGTGCACCCCCCCCCCCCCCCCAAAAAAAAAAAAAGTCAAAAAGTCCGCTCAAAACTATAATTTATTTATAAAACCCGTGTGAAAGACCACTGTGAAAAGACCAGGACAAAGTGTAATGGTTGCAATAAGGTGTAATAATCACCGAAAATACAAAGAATAAAGGCATTCAAAAGGACTGTAAAGCGCAATAAATTGTATTACGGGTTTTCACGGGTTTTTTAAAGGCACGCGGACTTTGTAAAACATGACAGCTACTAATAAAAAAAGCTATTAAAAACCCATCCATGGTTCAGGTTTTTTTATGTGCACCCCCCCCCCTCTAGGCATTGTATGTCCACAAGCATACATAGGTTATAATCAAGATCCACTTACAGCGTCCATAAGAGTTAACTGTTCAGCAAACAAAGCTGGTTGAATAGCTAGCAAATCAAAGTCCAGTCCTTCATATGATCCACTTTTTCTGTCAGCCTCGACAATGTAGTCAATGTCTTTTAGCATAGACATGCGAAAACTCATCGGGTCACCTATATGTTCACATAAAAGATATAGTGCTTACTATCAGCCACACGGACATGTACAGGGGCGCAGCGTGGTCCTTTAGACTATTCAGGTACGCACAAGTACATACGACCTAAAAAACTTAAGTTAATTGAACAAAAAATACTTGTTTACGTGCTTAGATTCAATTTTACAATTCAATTAAAGTAAAACAATTGGTAAAAATTTCAAAATTTTCGGTAACTTCAAGTACGCACGTACGTATTTGCGTATAAGACGCTGCGCCCCCGATGTACTGATTCATCCATGCTGTAAATCATTAATCTGACTGATGCTTTCATTTAATTCTTTATCAGTTCATTCATTTCCTCATCTATTCTTATACATTCATTCGTCCAACTATCATTCAATTAATTTGGCAATCAATTAATCTCAATCAATCAATCAATCAATTCTCAATCCATCAATAAATTAGTCCATTGGTAGGTCAGTCTGTCATTCATTGGTCAGTCAGTCCAGCAGCCAGTTGGTCAGTCAGTAAGCTAGCTAGCCAGCCAGTCATTCAGTGAAGAACATACCTTCACTTTCATAAGGTGTAATAATAAATGTTTGCAGTTTCTCTTTTATTTTCTTGGAAAGATCTTTAGTATACTCTTCATCTATTTCTTCATCAACAAAAGTATTCAGTCTTTTAAGATTAGTGTAGTTGGGTGGTTTATTGAAGTCTGAGGAGAACTGCTCTAGCCACACCATCATCACACCAACAACACCTCTGTTGACATAGACAAACAATCAATTGCTGCAAAAAAATCACCACCATCCTGCTTTTATACTGCCATTGGCAATTATCATTATTAATGTGGTAATCTTTGACATCATGCATAGCAATGACCATCAATCATCGCCACCACCACTATCAACATCATAACCACCACCCCTATAACCAGCATTATCACAGCTATCAGCATCATCATCACCATCATCATCTTTATTATCAGTATCATCATCAGCATCATCAGTATCATCACCATCATCATCACCACCACCATCTCACTTTCATCACCGCCATCATCATCAACAGCACCATCATCATTATCATCACCAGCATCTTCACCGTCATCATTACCACCTTCATCAGTATCATCATCCCCATCATCATCAGTATCATCACCATCATCATTATCATTATCAAACACTACACCTAATGGTCAATAGCTATATCAAGTTCTTACTTTAGAACTGTGTCATTTTCCTCAGGATTGACTTGTTTGTTTGCTATTGCAGTGCGACACCTTGAACAATAACAACAACAAATAGAAAATACAAAATGGTTTGTTGATGAATAATTTGTCATTTAGATTATTGTAGTGTTGACAGACAATGTTAAATACAACCATTTCATTTGGTAATCATAAAAAAGGGAATTTGCATTCCTTAATCAACTCATTTTATTGAAATTCAAATCAAATAAAAGTAATAAAAAGGCATGAAATATGTTTGGGCATGTAAACTATTCGACTAATTTTCAAACAATCAGCTCTTGATTGATTTATCCATATTTCATCACAATAACCTTTTTACTCACAAAATAATGACAATGCAAATATTTATACTTACAATATTTCCCCATAAACATGTTTCAAGCAAACCTATTTGGGATTCCTGTGGTGGTCCAATTACCTCCCCTTCCCCCACAAAAACCTTTCGCCCACGAAGAGTCAAATAAAAAATGACGAGTTGCATATTGAAGAAAAACACCTGGGCAAAATGTCTCGACTTTGAAAAATAAAATCCCAAGCTGGTGAAAAGTAAACATCGTGTTTATACAAATTATAAGTCATTGACACTCACCTTTCAATCAGCAATTCCATAACACTCTCGACTTCAGCAAAAGCGCGATAAGTTGACAAAAATGCCATAAGAAAACCGGGGTCAACATCTTCGAGGCTTCCATCTTTTTGAGGCACTAAGTTTTCAACTAACTTAGCTAAGGTTCCTGCTTTTATTTTTCGTACAAGAACGGTTTCCCATTGCAAGTGCGAGACCGGTTCTTCGTTGGTATCACTGCTTCCACTGCTTCGATAGCGAACCTTCTTCAAAGATAGCTCATAAATAGCTCCTTGTTCCCTTTCTTCACGGAAAAACGAGGTCTAGAAAAGAGAAAGTAAAATGAATGAGCAAGTAAATAGCCTTGGGAGTTAAGTTGTTGAGATAGAAGTAGTTTGAATGGAGTGCACTTTGTTGGCTTGAATATAAAATGTTTGTTTTGACAGCACGCTACATGTCTACGTGATTATGAATCAAGATCATGAATCAAATCAGAGTAAAGTGATTGTCACGGAGCTATAAACTTTATGTCCATATAATCTTATTCACTTGAAAAGGGCACTGACAATAAATACCGATTATTATTGCCTATTGAATACTGAATTAATCCCAGGTGACCTATGTTACAAAGAAAACAGCAGCTAGCATTGAACTATTTTGCACAAGTAACAAAATAACATTAATTTTAATGAAGTTCGGATATATCTAATAAAGCACAAAATCAAAATTTAAAGATTCCTATGGATTCTCAGTTGATATATCGCGAAGCTAACCTTCTGAGCAAACAAAAATATGACTTTGATAAGATAATAATAAACCGAAAAATTTGCAGACATCGCTAGTTAGCACAAACTTACATGATTCGGCGACTTGTTTCTTGGCAGGCTACTCATCGTAAAACCATGAAATCGTTGAAAATCAATTTTCTTAAATTCGCCATTTGGTTTCCTTCTTCAAGTTTAGTAAATACCGGACAAAAACAGGATTCATTTTGAGGGCTTTTGGAGAAGAAAAATTCTAGACAACATTATGAACCATTGTAACGTAAAGTGATATGTCACAGATGTCCTTACGTCACTAATCTAAAGTGTAAAAGATCATCTTCCTCTCTCCAGTAAGGTCGGTGTCAATCAAACAACACGAAACGCGATAGATCAGTAGTGACAAAGACGTGCCGTTTGAGCAATTTAAAACACTCAACAAAAAGAGCACTCAATAAAAGACGAATAGAGTCTTTAGAAGTAATGTCGTCTGTGTTTCCGCTCAATCATGGCCTTGTATGCAGCTGTCGAAGATAAAGACACTGGCTGACGGCAAGGAACCGCACAGCACGATTAAGAAACCTTTGCGTTAAAAGGTCAGTTTTGCACGAATTAGTTTCTTGAAGAATCCTGTGGGTAGATAATCAAATTAGCACAAAAATATACAAAGCAGAAAAATAAAAACAAAAGTGACTGTATTCTTATTTTTGCTGTTGAAATTGCAACATCCGTTACATCAATTTTCCAAGAATTTTAATCAAATTTGGGTCTAGAACCTCCTAGTAACAAACAAAATGTAAGATGTAATTATTGATCATAAATGTACTCAATATCTAGGAAATAAATGAACCTTGAAATTGTTTTAATGTTAATGGCGTTATTAAGGATATTGCCTTGTTTACTACTATCATTTTAGTGCATGAATTTATCTGCTTAAAAATAGGGGTTTTCAAAGTGTCCTAATAGTACTGCATAAACTAGCCTAACCAGAGTTAATTTCCATTTCTCACTCCTTCATTCTCTCACAGATGGAAGTACGATAACAAACAGCAAATAATGTTTGGGATTCCTGTGTTGTTTGTAACAATATGGCAGATAATACATGTACATTGGGCACCAAGAAGCAAAACATTGTTGATTGAACTTAACAGCTTGTATCATTGTTTGTTACTACTTTATGGACAATACAGTCACACCACAAACTCTTTTGATATTTTTTAATCATTTGGTTTCAAAACAATAATACAACATCATATTCACATTAGACCTAGCAATGTACATCCCCTCCCCTAGACAACTTCTTCCAGTGGGAGAGTGGGAGGATGCAGACGTGCACACACAATGTAAAACCAGCGTTTTGGGCAACCTTTTCAGCATTGGTCAATCTCGCTGGAAACTAATCAGATCTAAAACAAACAAAAGATATCCATAATAAACCCATTTTGTAGAATTCGTAGTACTGATCAAGATGCAGTAACAGAAAGGACCATAGAGCTGCCGCTATATTGTAATAAAAACAATTAAAATTATTACTTTATATTATTATTATAACTTATGCATTGACTACAGTACTGGTATAATAATGTAATGGTTGAGGGAAATATCATTTAATTCTACTTCCATTTGTACTGTACCTTAAAGGAAATAAAAATGACCTAAATTGAATACATTATGCCTTCATGGCAGCTTTAGTTAGAGCCTGCTGGTAGTCTTGCTGTAATTTGTTTAAGGTGTCTCTACTGGAGTTCTTCTTTTTTTCTATATCTTTGATGACAGTTTCTTGTCTTTTTCTGGAATACAAAACAATCACAAAAAGATAGTTAGCTTATTGGTGTTTTTCAAGAAACCACATTAAAAAATCAGAGAGAGAGAGTAAAAATAATATTTGTGAAAGTAGATATAAGATTCTAAAGGCTGGTTTCCATATAATCACTATGATCACTGGGATCGCTACGATCATGAAAAAATTGATCTAAATCTCAACGATTGAGTTGAGCGATTGAGCACAACTAAACACATAAATTTTTCTATGAAAAACACAAGAAACTGGAATTTTTTTTCAATTTTTTTTTCCAGCGATCCAAGTAATATTATGGAAACCAGGGCTGTAATAATAAGCAGTTAACATTAAAATCGTTTTCACTTTCATGAGAAAATGGATATTTAAATATTTATAATATAAAATATATACTTAAATCTGACAATATATTCTTGGTGGTGATAGTCATCTTTAATGAGAACATGCAACATGTCCTCCACTTACATTTCACCATTGATGTAATCAATTCTCTTGCTGACAGTCTGCTTGGCTTCTTCTAAATCTTGTTTAACCAATACAGGACCTATTAGTTTGTAGACATTACCATCGGCTTCAATGTTATCAAGTTCCTGTCAAAAAGACAAAGTTAATCATGTGTACAATGAAAGATTTCAGGGGCTGCTTTAGCACACTTTGTTGCCCATTCATTTATTTCTATTTCACTCCCGCCTTGGGCAGTTGTCCCCTTCCACTTCATGGCCATTGGATTTACAGTAAGGAACGCCAGCTGGTAGGTCTGTAAGCAGCTTGAGCCAACAGTATTAGTTTAATTTTCTTGACATGAATAATAAATTATGCTAATTTACAACCGCTGCTTGTTTGCGGGGGAAGGGGTGGGGGATAGAATGGACAAATCCGATTTGACAAAATTTACTACTAGTGAAAGAGTTTATTTCAAATGAACAAATATGACATTTGTGCTAAATGATATTCAGGGCATTTGGGGGGCTATTCTACTTTTTCCCTAAATTAATATCAGAACAATTTTCAGTGAATTTGTGTTGATTTCAACCCATTTGAGGACCATGATCCTTTGCATTTAAGCAGTAGATTGTTGACTTAATGGTTTTGACAAGTTGTTGGCATAGTGAATAAAAAGCATGATATCAATGATACTAGTTTAAGTGATAATAATATACTAGTTATTTTATTGAAGACAACTAACGATGACAAATACAACAAATTTTATCTGCATGATTTTAACATCAAACACCACCTTTAATTTTACTACAACCAAAAAAATGTTATCAAACATTATGATCTAAATGAAAATAGCTTTCGTAACCAAATCACTATTTAACTACTGAAAGTAACGAATAATATTGGTTCTCAAATCCCAACATACCTCCTTAACAACACTGTTTTCCGTCATTTGAACATCAAGTTGCTGTCTTGCTAAAGCTGACTTCTGAAAATCTAACAAAAATAGCATAAAAATAACTTGATATCATCTAGAAAGTTTCAAAATGTTATCATGCAAGTTTTTCATTCTATTACCATTTTGTACTGTCTTAAACTTTTCTATTTCGTTTTGAATTTGCTGCTGGAGTCTTTCTAAGTTGGCCGCCATCTTGAATCACTCTTCATCACAGGAAACCCATCGGGGCGCGCACGCCGACTGACTAGTTCAAGTCCTTGCGCTCAATTTACGAGGAATGCCTGCCGTGAACTGAATATTACACAACTAATTTCGAGAGATCTTTCAAAAATGTGGAGGTTTTTAAGCAGAAAATGTGACCGATTGATGAGCTTCTGCCTTCAAAAAGGTAAGTAAAACATAACCATTTTTTAGATTCTTTTTTAATTCTTTAAATTCCTTATTGATATCTAACCAAATACAATTTTCTTTAAATCTCTCAAAGGTTCCACCAGAAATGCCACACAAAAAATATTCTTCACAACGTTACCTCAAAATCAAGCAGGCAAGGAGTCTAAGATGCACTTACTGTTACTGGCAATTCCTATATCTACGTTTGGTCTTGGTTGTTGGCAAGTAAAGAGGCTTGCATGGAAGAAAGGTTTGATCAAAGAACTTGAAGAGAGAACAACTGCAGAGCCATTACCAATGCCTGACAAGTAAGACTATAAGAATATACAGCTGCACTGAATTATAACCTTGATCCTTATGAAGGTCAGGAACTTATTGGGGCATAGATGGTATTTAACATTGTTTAAACATCATGCATCATAAATGATCGCAAATATTCCAATAATGTGGAACAAAATATTTATCATGGGGTCCTGACCTTTATATTCTTCCTTTGCAACCACATGATAATTCAGGCAAAATGTTTTATTTTAAATCTTACTGAAAAACTACGTTTATATCCTTTGAGAGCATTCAAAACAATGTAATTCTGACAAATTTGAAGCTTCTAGAGCAAATAGTTACCAAACTATTGATGATCAAAGATTATTGTTATTTGGTAAAAATGTATGGCGTCGCCATATTGGATGATGACTTATATCATCCAACATGGCGGATAGAGCTTTAGTGGTTTCAAAATAAGGCAAATTCAGTAATTTAGATCAGGCTTTTGAATTGTGTAGTTGAATTGAATCTCCAGGAGTATATTTGAGACATAATCACATAACAAAGATGAATTTATCGCGATATTTATCCTTAGATTCGAATTCCTCGATAGCATTGCGTGACACAATTTTTACCTAAATATCTCGCAAATGAAGAACATTTTTGGACCCATATTTCTACAAAGTATTTTAATAATCCTTAACTATAACATATAGCGGGTATGTTTCAATTTGATTAAAAATGAACTTGTCATACTTTTGATGACGTCACTTGAAAACAAAGAATAGATAGATCAGTAGAGTGCAATTACAATTCTTAACATTTAGTGTCAGATTAGCCTGCATGCATACAGACTTGTTTAAGTCCGAATGCACGGAGGCTAGTGTCAGATAAGATTTAATTTTGTACTAACTATAGATAAGAATTCACCTAACCCTAAAACCTGTAGTTAAAATCTGAATTCATACACAATGTGGATCTTTCCACAGAGACTTCTTTGGGGATTATTTGTGTTTGAGTAGCAAGCTTTATCATATGTGTGAATACCTCCCTGTTATTTCTTTACTTTACTTCTTTATTTTAAATGTTTATCTATTTATTCATTTTGATTTTTATCTTTCAAAGTATTGAGGATCTGAATGTTGTCTCTCTTGAGTACCAGCGCATGCAGTTGAGGGGGAGATTTGATCATTCCAATGAATTACATCTGATGCCAAGGTCACTCAATGTAGAAGGAGGAAGTAGTGGGGGCCTGGGAAAGAAGCCGAAATCTGGTGCTCATATTATAACTCCTTTTATTCTCTCAAATAGTGGGTAAGTAGAAATTAAGCAATTACAGTGAGGGCACTCGAACCGTGAACACTTAAATGTGCTTTGTTGATACTTTTTTTAACATGCTTCCTTTGAGTGAATCGATCTGAAAACGTTTAATTTTGATAACTCAGTGCATTTGAGTTCAGATCTACTTTTTTAGAGTATTTGAAGCAGTAGAAAGCTCAGAAAATGAAAAGCTATATAAAGACAAGTGTTCATGGTTCGAGTGTCCTCACTGTAATATGTAAAATCAGATAATTTTATTTTTATGCTAAAATGGTTTTTATCTAGAATTAACCTACTGCATTATGAAATCAATCTTGTTTATGTAGGATAGAACCGTAGATCTCATAAAAAAATAGACAAAATTTGCTTCCCAAGAAACAGTATGCAATCTTGTCCTTTCATAATTCGAGGTGAAGAGTCGAGGCACTGTAAGGAAAGAGTCTTGCAGAAGGACATATTTAGGTAGTATTTCCTAGATTGTATTTAACACTGTCATTGTCTAAATTCTAAAAAATTATTTCTTCTCTTCAATACAAACAGACAAAGAATCCTGGTCAACAGAGGCTGGGTACCAGTGGACAAGATTAAACCAGAAAATAGACCAGAAGGACAAGTATGTTGTATTAACTACAGCTTATCAACACTGTTGTGACAAAGGTTCTGAGATCAGGATCCCTGTGTATTTTCCCAGTGAGAAAACAATTTTTTATCAGAAAGCTTTATTAAAATATGAATAGTTTCAAGACATTAATGGATCGAAACACAGCTCTGGTCAAAATTAAACCAGGCTTCAGTACTGAGACATACAGAAATGCACAATTTTCTAATAATCTTTGCTCAACAAAATTATCATATATATTGCTTTTAGTGCATAATATAAATTGACCACAATAACAGAGAGACAACTCCCTATTGTGACCTCACTTGCAAAGCATGAATTACAGTATTAATATTACATGTGACAACACCCAGCTTCCATGATTAAGTGTCTGAATAAATTGATCACCATTGGGATCATTACTTGCATCATTAATGATTCACAATACTTTCCTTTTCATCCTAGTTATATATTTAAGATAGCATGCACTAGCTGTACCACCATCACAAGTTAATTTGTTTGAACAATTCAAGAATTAAAATATAACATGGTTAATTTTGTAGATTGAAGGTGAAGTTGATATCGTTGTGTTCATCAGACAAGGTGAAAAGGTATATGTATATGTTTTATTTTACTTTTAATTTTACTTTATAGATTATAAGCTACCAATAATGCTATAAGCTACCCCCAATGGTCCTCAGCTCTAGTGTTAAAGCATGGCTCTCAACTCTTGTGTATTGTTTGTATGTTTATGATAGAGTCATTTTTGTATGAGTGGGAAACGGTATAACTATGATACCGCCATGATACAGTAGATAATTTGAATGTTTTCTTAGAAATTATTGCTACAATACGATGCAGTACTGTTTCCCACTCATATGAAAATGACTCCATAAAATGACATTTAAGATTACACTCTAACACAAGAAGTAAATACCAGCTCTCTCCCCTTATATTTCCAGGCTTAAAAACTGGACAGAGTGTAAAACCTTCCATATATCTGTTTAGTTAAATGCTAATATCAAACATTGTTGATTACTATATAGCGTCCACAGTTCGCACCAAAGAACAACATCCCAATGAACCGTTGGCATTACCGTGACCTTGAAGCCATGGCAAAGGTGGCAAACTGTCTTCCTATACAAGTTGATGCTGATGCAGGTAAGATGTCTGTCAGGACAGAGTATGGTAAAGATTGAAATTAAATACACGGTATGCAAGTTATATACAGGGGAGACATGCCAAGTAAACTTATAGTGATGCAAATACAGCAGTTTGCTTGGATAACAAATAAGGGTTTCACTTCTTGCTTACTGATTTTGATAGGTAGTATTATTCATAAGTTAGTGAAGATTTTCCAAGTTGGATATTTTGCTTTGTGGTGATTGATGTCTGATGCATGATTTAATTTAGCTTAGTTAGTGAATTTGCACACTCAGACTACCTCCTCAATGATTACATATTAATGATTTTGTTTGCAGGAAGCACTGTTCCTGGAGGTCCGATAGGTGGACAGACTCGTGTTACTTTAAGAAACGAACACCTACAATACATCATTACATGGTAATGTTAATGCTGCCTACTCTCTTCTTAGATCCACAATATCTGTCCTTTCTCTTGTTCTCCTGCCTTCTTGCACCTTTACTTCACATCGTCTAGTTTTTTTCTTTCTTTTTCATTCTTGTCGTTATTTCCTTCACTAGCCATGGTATAAGGGATCAGTCACAATATAGTTACAAACTATGTTTATAAGCCATGGGATTATTGTACTTGTCTAGTAACATTGTGAACAAGGAAAATGACATTGGGATAAGTGTAAATTGACTGGTATAAGGGAGCAAATTACAGTGGCATTTTCAAAATGGGGTCAAGATTTTCTACTTCTTTGCTTTAACCATTATGAGTGATGCTCATTTGAATTATAATTATTGAAAAAAATGGTATTAAACACGCGCAATGGACCCAGTCCCACTACCGATCTGATTATATGATTTGGGAATCAAGAATCAGTGTTTTGGTAATTTGGGAATATGTATGGCAAAAATACCCCCAACATGGAATAACAGATTATCTTAATGTTTTCAGGTATGCCTTGTCTGCTGCCACAGCGTACATGTACTACAGACTGAGGAAGAAACCACACACTTCATTTGGCTAGTCTGATTTGTTTATAAAATAGTACATTGAAAACTAGAGTTGTGCAACAGTAAATGGAAAATCAATTACAGTAATTATGCAACAGAGTGTAAATAAAAATGGAAAACAAAGCAACAATGACATGAAAAAAGCAGACATTAGCTTGCAGGTTGAAAGAATGACAAGAGGCAGATCTAAAGCCATTATGTCAGTCAAAAAATACACTAAAGAAACTGAGACCAACTTGTGAATGATGATTTCTCAAACCATAGAGAGAAAAAAGTAGCTCATGTTTAGAAGACGTTTTGCTATACTTTATAAATGCTATACTATGAATTACAAAATCTGCAGTAAATGTAATTAACTGTTATTTATAACAGATAACAACTGCTTTCATTACTAAAAAAAAAACTGAAAACAAAATGGTAGTAATGCTTTAATACTTGATGGATATTCGGATTATGAACAAACACCACATGCTTTCCTGCATGCTTTTCGAATAGCTGCCACAGTCTTACACATGTGCTTGAAAAATGAACAATTCACACTTGAATCTTGGCAATCTAGACAGAAATAAATTTGTGTTAGCTGTATTTTTAATGTTGATATTTTTGTAAGCATTACAAGGTTAAAAGTTTCCAATTGTTGAAAAAGCTTCCAAATCTTGTGCAATCACAATAATTATGTGAAAAAATCAAACTTTCATTACCACCTGACCCTGAAGACCCTCCATTTCCAGTTGATCCACCACTTCCAGAAGACCCGCCATTTCCAGTTGATCCACCACTTCCAGAAGACCCGCCATTTCCAGTTGATCCACCACTTCCAGAAGACCCGCCATTTCCTGCTGATCCTCCACTTCCAGAAGACCCGCCATTTCCTGCCGATCCTCCACTTCCGGACGACCCTCCATTTCCAGTTGATCCACCACTTCCTGTTGAGCCTCCATTTCCGGTTGATCCACCACTACCGGAGGACCCTCCACTTTCAGATGATGCCCCTAAGAAAAAGTACTTTATATTAATTATAATGTCTTATGAAGAAAATCAAAGATATGGATCATTACTTAGATAACTTGAATAAACTTGTGATAAAAAAAAACTGTTTGATGCACGTTTTTATTGGTGCATTGTATTAGAGCGTTTCCCCGCCAATATTGAAGCCCTGGAAAATTCCTCGAGTTTTTTTACCCTGTCAAAATCCCAGAATACCTCGAGAGTCAGGTGACCGAAGAATAACTAGGGATAGAAAATGGTATCTTAAAAATTTCCTTGAAAAAATTGTCAATGCCGAATCGGTGATCGGTAAATGCCTAAGTCTCGAGCTTGCAGTTTGAACTATCAGAGCCGTAACCAGAACTTTTACAAGGTATTTAATAGCCTTTTTTACTAGTAGCTGTCATATTTTTCAAAATCCGGCATGCTTTTCCAAAGTCCACGAAAACCCGTATCACAATTTACTGCTCTTATTGCGCTTTGCAGTTGTTTTGAATGACTTTATTATTAGTATTTGCGGTGATTATTATAGTTTTGTGCTCTTGATTACAGTTTGCCTGATTTACCTGTTATCTTTGTGATCCAGTCCACATATGAGCTGATTCTTACGTACACGACAAACTTATCGACTGGACATCTATAGTCAGTCCCCCATGACACAGCGCCCTGTAAGTACCAGCGTCCATCTCTCTCACACGACAGCCCTCCTCCACTATCTCCGCTACAAGCACTTGTACCAGCTCCTCCACCACACAACATTGTCTTTTCATTGATGTAAAACTTGTTTAACCGGTTTTTACACGTCACGTAATCAATTATTGGAGTTCGCGCTTGTTGTAGTTTTTCTGCTTGGTGGAACATCAAAGAACCGTACATTTTGCCCCAACCTGCAAGAGATTAATGGCAAGTATAAGATATTGTATTGACAAAAATGAAATTATCTGAGAACTAATTGGACTAGTGCAGTACCTTGCAACTGCTGTCGATCAATCGAACAAAATATTTACCAAGCAGCTCGATTTTTGATTGCATGGTTAAAAGGTATACTTAAAATTGGTTGTACGTGTGAGTGTCGCACGGTTGCACAAATGTATTCTCTACTATGTTTCCACACACTCACCTGTGACATAGCATTTGGTTCCTGGTTGAACTGACGCATTCTGTTTGGGTAGACAAACGGTACTGACTGTCTTGCCTAGAAGAGCTGGCTTTGAGAGCTTTAAAAGGGCAATATCATGATCTTTATGAACTCCTCCAATATAGCCATTATGGACGACGATCTTGCTTATACCATACTTGACCCCTTCGCCTACCCTTTTGTGTGCACCTTGGAGCAAAACAAATGATAAAATATTAAATTCGAGAACTTTGGATCATCAACAGGCGGATCCTTCAAGCAAAAATAAAAGATTGTAAGTGGTGCAGAAGAATGCATCCTCCACGTGCATTCAAAATTACAAAGAAAAGTATGTTTAAATCTCTTATGTTTTGTCATGCACGGTGATTGGTTGTCAATCATAGAGATAATAACTGACGATATTTCATTGCAGCAATCAGCGTACAAATTTTCTTTTTGATTTATAGCGGCCACTTGTTTGCACATGATATAGGATGGCGCGCAGCCATGATCACATGTGCATTGGGTGTGTTTTCCCTCCTCAAGGAATTCAAGGACTTTAGTAGAAGACGTATGTACATTTGTGTTCCGGTCTTTTTCTTTGTGTGTGTGTTTTTTAATTGCTTCCCTTTCCTGAGAATGGTGCAAACCTTCCTGAAAACAGCTTTATATCCAACCTTGTAATCACAGAAGAAAATAGTAACTATGCAATCAATACACACTTTTTATTTTACTGCTCCTCTTAGCAAAACAAGGAATGATATTGCTGATAGTCAATCATGACGACGGGGGATGCGACGATGATGGTGATGACAACCTCATACATACCTGCAATCAACTCGTAATCTTCAGTTTTATTGCTTTTGTTCACACAATGAGCAGCAGTCAGGGCCCATAAAGGACTTATCAACGATGCACCACACTGATGATGACCTGTACGTCGTAGAGACAGTTGCCATGGCCACGAGTGTGGTATAGCTGTTGTCCCGCCAACAATTCTTTGCCCGTAGTTTCGATGACCACAAGACGCTGAAACAAATAAAAAAAACAAAGAATAATAGGTTTTTTTTGCAATTTTGAATATTTTTCGTTTGGTGTTGAATTGTTTGTATCCTTTTGAAATGTTCATTTCCAATGGCTTAAGCTTAGTTTCATTTCGAAACACAACTAAGGATATGGAGTAGAAACAAAAATACCTAAAATGCGGTGACCATCTAGGTTTGGCACAAACTTCCTGTATAAGAAATTAAACTGATGAAAAATACCCTCTATGATACCTGGCTAAAAACAATACCAATAATCTAATAGTGACAATTCTCTTGCTGCGCGCACCTTAAAATAACGAACAGGTCTCAACCATCCCATTGAAACAATTCGGAAATCAATGACGATTTTTCAAAAAAACATACATTCAGTTTTAACAAGCAGCTGAGTTTAATGGCTTTGCCTTGCAACTCAAAAGAACTTACCTTGTAACGACGGCAAAGGAAGAATGGCGACAATTAGTGCTACTAAGAAGCACAAACAAGCCATCGTGGTTACCAACTTTAGTCCACTTCAGAAAATCTTGTACTCAACGTAAAAAAATCTTCCGGCTTGTTGTTGTAACGTTGTCTCAGCTGACAGATTCAAAGATTGAGTAAATACAGCCTCAAGGCTGTACACCGCGCAGAGAAACAAAAAATATGAAAGAAAAGAAACAGAAAGAGTAGGAGGAAGATCACAGAAGAAAAGAGAAAAAAAGGAAAAAATGGAAAAAAAGTAAAATAACGTTTTTATTATCCCTCAGATCGCCTGTGCTTGTGAGCGACATAATTTTTATAAGAATTGTGATCGGATGCCATTGAAATTGTCCTTGAAAAACAACCCTTATTTAATTATTCCCGACGTGTACACTCGATAATTTCGATACTCGATAAAAAACAGATATCAATTGATAAAATTAGCTGATTAATATCGATAATCCACAGAAATCGATAACCTTGTATTGTGTGAGTAATCGACAATTATCGATTTTTCGATTTTGGTATCGATTATATCAATAATCATCGATTTTCCCTATTGAAATATCGATTTTGTCGATTTATCCTTCTGGATTATATTGATTTAGAAAGTTTGTGCAAGATATAAAATAAAATAAAAACTAAAAAAGAACTAAAACAACATTTAACTAAATAAAAGGCAGAGAATACCTGCATATGGCAAGTGCACAAAGCTATAGCAGTATTGACTATTTTGGTAGCATATGAATGGAATAGAAAATTATGGAATATGAGAATCACGCCATAGCCATCTGTTGCTGATCGAGTTTCTATATATGAAATGAGCAGACAATCTTTGTTTTATAATGCAATAGGCCCAATAGTAAACAGTCACGCTTTCAGAGAGTATCGATCCTACATCATCAGTGGAAAATAATAAAATCGAGAGCAAGATACAACAATTTACTTGAAATAAATCCATAATTTGTTCAGTTGTCTAACATTGTTTTTAAATATGTATGAAAGATGTTGTCCTTAACACGATGCAATTTCTGTGTTGTGTCACATGGTAATGTTGTCTTGAAATCGATTACATTCAATTTCAGTAACAAGGAAATGTTCCTCAAGCGTTTAGTATAGCTTCTTTTGATTTAATTAGTTTTTCTTTCTATTAACTAAACCACTCAGAATGCGTTCTCTTCCTCCAATCTCTCAGTAATAGAGAGATCGGAACGGTCATCAATGATCAATGGTAACTTGCCAATAAAGGCAAAACCAATGATCTGCTTCCCGCTCAGAAGAGAACGATCTAAATCGTCATCGTGGCTTATTGTGGTGACTATGTTGGGTAACAAAGTCGGGACGCGTACTGTAGAAATGATCCTAGTAAGTACGGTCTTAATTAGCAAAGGATCACAACAAGGCTAAGTATTTCCTTTCTACGGTGTAACATGTGGGAAAGATGATACGGTGCTCACCCACGCATGCGTATTTTAGCCTTTGCTTGTGATTTGATACGCATGTGCACTCCCGAAATACTAAAAAAATTATTTGAATATAAAAGTTGTAATATTCAAGTTGGATTTCTTTGATATGAAATTTGAAAAATGGTATTAGGTTTATTTATTCGCTCTATTCAATATAAGCTTAATCGATGATGAAAATTTCTGTGAACTTGAATCAATCATATTAATGACTGTTACTGAGAATAACAATAAAAAACAAATTATCAAAGAAGTTTTCATACCATTAACAGACTTATAAGATATATTGTTTTTGAGCCGCTTAATAATGCGTAACTACTTTACAAAGTAATTCTTCTCATTTTAAAGTATCCGAGGTTACGTACGCGAACTTTCTACCTAATCACTCGTAACGATTTTTTTGTCTGTAATTCGAATGTAGTTTCCCATTTTTCGTATTTTCTTTAAAAAGAGACTTTCAAAACTCCAGCGCTTAACTCAAATTCTCATATTTAATGTTCATCTCTGCACTCGGGGTTTCAATCCCCCTAACGTCTAATCGGACTACGGTGCGGGAGGTCATGGGTTCGAGCCCTGGCCGGACCAACACTTAGGGTCTTAAAACAATTGAGAAGTTGCTGCCTTTGTTTCTCTATCTACAAATGGTAAGATATGTTCACGTCCTTTCGGATCACGACGTAAAATCGGAGGTCCCGTCTACTCTGTACCCCTAATCCAGTTTTGGACGTTAAAGAACCACTGAGGACGCAGGTATTGTATACTCTACATTCTCTACCCACACCGACTATAAGGGTGTAGCTACAACGTACTGGATGATTCACTGGACATGTACCAACTATAAGGGCGTAGCTACAATGTATTGGATGATTTACTGGACATGTACCATCTATAAGGGCGTATCTGGCAATGTATTGGATGATTTACTGGAAATATATGCTACAATGTGTTGGAAAAAGTCAAAACACAAAAAGAAAACAAAACTGCAATGAGTAAATATCATTTATAAAACTTTATTAACAAAGCATATAGCTAGAGCTAAAACAGATTAAAGAACTGTTAAGTCATTGAAGAATTTTTTTTTACAGTTTTTGAGTAACTTGCAAGCAAGGCCAGTTTGTTTACCATCTACAAGTTTGTAGATCTACAAGTTTGCAGGATCGGAGAGGATAAAAAACTTGCCTCTAATTGCAGGGTAGTTCTGAGTATATATCGTAGATTAAGGTAATATTGTAACTTGATGCTGATCTACACATTCAAATCCAATATCATCCCAGAGTATAACACTTTGTCTATAAATACATATGCTATTTTTACTATTCTATATAAATCATCAATCATTGACTAAATACCTATACTTTAAAATTATTTATAAGATTACTTATATACCTCATCTTTATCATAAATGAACTAATGTTTAGAAATACCACTTGGGTCAGTGGAAAGGCTCAGTTGTATTTAACCTCACTTAGCCTGTAGCCCAAGTTGTTCAGGATGCATTTTTGTTTTATACTCTTTTCTTCTAATATTGTACATAGATAGTCTATAAAATTGTACAATGCTAAGTGTTTTAAATATAAGCTTTTATCTATACAACTATTTCTTTTATGCTGAATTGCAAAATAGTCCTGGAAAAGACACCAAGAGCTTTTTAAGGACTTGTTCATAAAAGTCAAATCTCACACAAGCCAAATTCAAAATAATAAGCACAAACAAAATTTAGGAGCAACTTGCATTGAATTTGGCATAGGTGGGACTAGTTCTATTGAAGACTGGATGTCTTTAAACGATTACACTAGAATAAGAAAGGGAGATGCAAAGATGCCTGATTCTAACTCTAACTTACCATTTAATCTTAAATATCTACTTTATATAAAGTCATACAGAAATATATACTTTACAGAAATGATATCTGTACTATGAATAATAATTATCATAATAATTATTTAAAATTATCATAGACAAACAGCTGAGAGATAAGTGTGTCCATGTCTGTTTTTTTCTTTGAGCGCATTTTTAAGCATTGATAAAGTTGAATAGTAAGAGAAGTAAGAGAATGCTGTATACATCCAATAGACAATATTTCGATATAAAATAAAAAAATATATCTATTGGAAACGTTATTGGTATTTCTTGGCTTGCTGGATTTACCACTGACATACCAACTTAAGGACATGACAATTCTTTCCCTGATGACTATCAACTATCTCCTATTTTTCTCAAAAACAATACAATATGTCTTTTTTAAATAGCTGTACTATATTATTTACCATCTATTTACTGACAAAAGACACCACAAACTGTTTTTTTTTAAGATCTGGCTATTTCAGTAATGAATAGAGTATTACAGAGTTTCCATCTGGATCTGTCAAATGCCAATGGTCTTCAGTGATATTTCTCACGCCACCTGGTATTTGAGACAATAGTTTATTAATGTCCTCTACAGAAAAACACAGTGCTACATTGCTCACATGACGAGATTTCACAGATGGATGTAAGATTAACTGCAACTCAAGTTTACTAGAAAGAGAGAAAATCCTTAGGCTGAGACCTTCTTCAATCTTGTTGTAAGCTATAGGGTTTTTTCCAGTGATTATTGAGTAAAACTGTTCCATTTCATCAAAGTTGTTGTTGACAAAGATGGAAATTTTCAGCCCTGGGAAATGAGATCCCTGTTTGACAGCAAGTAAAAGGTTAGATTTGTCAGTAAGATTAAAGTAGTTTTCGTCATCTTCTACTAGTGCCTGAGGCATTGTGACTTGACTCCAATCTTCTGAACAGCGTATTCTATCAAGAACCTTGTCTGCATTTTTCTGAGCTTTTGATGTGAACATCATCTGCATACTAAAAGCAGGCACTGTACTGGAGAATTCTGGCTCAAGTTTTCTTGCTTTACTCTGTGGAGATGAATTGGGACTGCTGCCATTACCTCTCTGGATTGGTTCACGGAGAGATAAATAGGAGAACTTGGATGCGAAGGTCACAAGAAGAGATGACAACTTCTCTGAGAAGTATTGGCAGTCGTCAAGTGATCCAGACAGCTCTATGTAGCATGGTTTAGGATTCACAATAGACACAGCTGAAAGACAAAAACAAATAGAATTTAGAATTACAAAGCATATGTTTTCTTTAATGCACAGGGAATAGTATTAAAATAGGATCAAGCATGGCAATGGTAGTATATGAGAAAATAATATTGATGCATCTTTGGACAATACTGAATAAGCTTAGTTATATTTCTCTTTTCTTTTAGTTGTACTTTTAAGACCTATTTTGGAAAATGTGAGAAATAACAGATTACTATATTGGACTTTCCAAAGTGGCTACTTAACATACATTGGCTGCTGAATAGAAAGTAAGCATACATCAACATACAAAGGGTTGGAAATAGTGGCTATTTTATCTTTAAAAAAATTGGAGCCACAATTTTTCTATTTTTAGGGATTAACTTGACAACTTGTAACCAAAACTGCAATAACATCCATCTAGAAATTACTTGATGGCCAGCTAATAATGGTTGACAAATTAGAAAGAAAACAAATTTTGAGACCGCCAAAACCTCTTCAATAGAGGTGGCTGTTTAATAGAGAGCTCAAATATAGTAAATTTAGTGAGAAATAACTTGGGACTTTATATTGTGACAGCCTAACAGAGGGTGACCGCTTAATAGAAAAACAACTTTACTCTTTGTACCAATCTCTGACAGGACTAAAAAACTATATCTCAAACCACCTTCAGTTGGCCTTAACTGCCCTTATATTGACTGGTTCTTTGTTCAGGAAAGAGAATATTGGGATATTCAGGTGAGCTAAAACGGGTCATACATGAACACTGTTATAGCAACGCCAGCATGTACTAGTTAGATAATTATGAATCTTTTTCATTTGAAAGTATGTGTGAAAAAAAATAAAATAAATAATTGTCCAATGGAATTGATCTTGTGGGTAGGTCACCTGGCCTTATACATTTTATAATTATTAAATTGTCATGTTAATACATCAGCTATATTAAAATTAAGTGTTTTCAAACACACAACTATTTGGTCTTATAATTAATAATTTGTCAGCTAAATCACTGCAAAAAACATTTCTAAAACTAATTAACGGTTGATTTTCAAAGCAAATCAATACCAGAGATTGATAGTTCTGTAACATTCCACTGATACCATATTAATTTTTATTGAGATAAACTTAAACCTCTCTTTTCTCCTGAAAAAAATAAATAATTTTGATCTAAAAATGTTAAAATGTCACTGTAAACTTAACATAGAATACCCATGTTTGACCTTTTTGTATTAGCATGAAAAGATATCTAGCAAATTAAGAGTTTTCATTGAGACAATTGTTGCAAAAGTTTTAGGTACCAAATCTTGACCTGTCACTGCAAACTTTACTTAGAATAGAATATCCATGTTTCACTGTTTGGTATTATAATGTAAATTACAATAACTAATACAATGAATATTATTGAAATAGTACTTGTTATTTTTACATATATTTTTGGGACATACCTTCAATTTCTACAAGCTTAAAACCATTGATATTTTGTGTCTTTTTATCCATAAATTGTTTTCCAAGCTTCTCATAAGTCGTTCCATCAAGAAACTGAACAATAACATGCAAGCCACCGTATTTTCTAGCTTCAATTCCTTTGCCTCCTATAAGTTTTAATAAACTTTTGATAATCTGCAGAGTTAGTTTTCTGTCAAATTCTTGAGGACCATCATCAGTTTCAAATGTAAGCATAGCAACAATGCCATCCTTGCTGGAACTTTTGGGTTTTTCTTCGTCAATGTTAATACCCCAAGAATGTAATACCTAAGAAAGAAATGTGGATGTATAAAACATCGATCATTGTTATCTTGTCTTGTCATAATAATTATGGGCCAAGCAGTTAAAACAATAGTTGTCCATGATTAATTAATTAATTCATTGTGTGTTCTTTATGCTTGGATAATTCTTTTCATAATCACAATTAACTCCAACACCAATATAAACTCCTCCAGCTTTTCATATAAAAAATGATCGCATTTTAAACCAATAGTCATATAAATAAAAGAGCGAACAAATTAAAAACACGACATCTTGTTTCAAATATTTTATCGCTTCAAAAAGAATTAAATAAACAAATGACATATTTATTCCTTTATGGTTCTAAAAGAATAATAATAATCCGATCAATGCCTACAACTTGGCGTCTTTGATTGATTTTAATAGCGGCGATCTCAAACGTTCATGGAAAAAGATCAGAAAATACTTGATTTCATTGTTTCATTGATTGATTTCAGATAGCAGCTTGAATATCCCATTGTGTTGTCAAAACAAAAACAGAACGACCGAAAATTTTTAGTTTAAAAACTTTATAAGTTAAACAAATCTTGAAATCTAAAAGTGCGTAGAACTATTGCAGATTTAAGAGATAAATGTTTACGAGAAATTCAGATAAGTGATTGCAAAATTAATGAACATACATGAGTAGTAATAGCCCAACCATTCACGCGAAATATTCACGAAACTTCAAAAAAATACTTCACTTGTAATACACAGTCAGTTCCCTAGTATTGCACTATTGATAATATTAGCCATTAGTCAACTATCTAGGTTATTAACTCACCTTTTTACGGCGTAAAATGTTTTCTTCGGCGGGGTCAAAATGGCAAGGGGGTTCTCGGTGAGGAGAAAAGATTTTTCGCATCAAATATTTTGGCGGTAGTTCCGAGTCTCTATCTAGTGAAATAACTTTGCTTGAAACGGCATCAGTTTCGTCTTGGGAAAGCAAAACATCTTCTAGGAATAGTAAATCATTATTATCCTCAGAACAAGTCATATTTTTGGATGTATGTCTTACCAAAGACCACTCGAACAGTCTGTAAACATTCTAACGAACGACGCTGACGCTCTGATCTGAAAGATCACTGGAATTCCGAAGTCTGTCCGAACATTACCCGAAGATCAATTGTTCGTTTTTGATTATTTCGTTATTAAAATCTGATATATTTTTACACAGTTTGTCCGAACTTCTTTATTTGAGTACAAAAATCCAAACATTTTTTTTTATTTGGAAAACAAAAGTCTATAAAACATAAACAACATGGACAAAAAGCACAGGAACTCCAAGTTGAATGTTACCGCTGACTAAAACAAAGGAAACCCAATCTCGTTTCTCAGAAGTCGAGAGAAAACATGGAAGCAAGTTCTGGTGAGTTGGAAGAAATAGGTCAGTTGAAAGAATTTTGATTATTTCATTCATAATTGTTCTATAAAGAGCATTTTCTTAAGTGTTTTTTGCTTTTTTTAACAAGGATCCAGTCATATCTTAAAATATAAGTTACTTGAACAGTTTTATAATATTTGTCAGCTGTAAATTGACCAAAACTAAAAAAAAACATTTTATCACGCAAGTTTACTCAATTCGGTCAATTCATTTCTTAAGCTATTTTAAGCTATACTACATTTAATGAACATCCGTTCTAATTGATGAAAGACTGTTCCTTGATTTTCACTAAGTAAATATGTCATATATTTGGAAGTGTGTTTTTGTCATGTATCAGTAACCTTTCATATCTTATGAAGATGAAGGTGCCTAATGATATGACGATAAATAATAAGAAAAGAACGAAATTATGATGATGATTGAATGCAGAGTGGTCTCAACTGGTGGACTCAATTATGTCTACCGGGCCAGCTTGTAAATAAATATATTATTGTTATTGTTATCATTATCGTTATTGTTATTGTATGGTATGCTATAGTATGGTATGATATGGTATGGTATGGTGTTGTGTTGTGGCCAACAGTAGTACTAGTGATGCAGCAATGATGATGATGACAAATGTAAACGATAAGGATTAATAATGTGTGGGGCTGATTTATCCATGATAAGGAATAATTTATATATTAATAACTATAAACTTGTTTCATATTATAGATGGTACATTTGATATTCTGGAAGTAGGATGCATCGGTACAACAGAAGTCATTCCGCCGCAAACAAACAAACCTCTGAAAAACCTTAGTACAGTAAGTATAATCACAGAGACAAGCACATTAATTTTAATATGATGTAATTGTTGATACAGTACTAGCAGTTACTTTTTTGTTTTCATAGAAAGTACAATATTAAACAATAATTATTATTGTCTGGTACAATGTGGCATACTATTTCCTAATCATCCATATCAACTCTTACTACTGTGTTGTGTTGTTTAATAGATACCTTTTGGACTTCCAATATCGATACAAACAAGCAATGAAAGCAAGCTACAGGAATACCTCCTTTATCCTAGTAAACTACCAATACATGACTTCTACAAAACACAGAGGTTGGTATTAACAAGTAATAGTGACTTATCAAGAAATGGGTAGCAGATAGTGGTGGCCAATCTGGGGCCGGTTGCATGAAGCCTGAATAAAGTTATCCACTCCAAACAATTTCTTTAGAATTGATCCGCTAGATAGCGATTTATCTGCTGGATAGAGCTATTCAGCCTTCATGCAACCGGCCCCTGATCTGCAACAGAGGCTAAAATATAGTTCAAGAGTTACAAGTTGTTATTTTGATTATTATCTGCAGATGCTGGGCAAGGGAAAGGAATCCTGACTATTTGTTCTTTGCTGAACCATGTCCTGTTCAAACGTCAGTCAAAGTGGAAAGAAATCACAAAACAGGAGAATTATTGGGCTTCTATGAGGTAAAGGATAGGTTACTGACTAGCTCATTCATTCATTCATTCATTCATTCATTCATTCATTCATTCATTCATTTCATTCATTCGTTCATTTATACATTCATTCATTCATTCATACATTCATTTATTTCATTCATTCATTCATTTATACATTCATTCACTCATTTACACATTCATTCATTTTATTCATTCATTCATTTATACATTCATTCATTTAAACATTCGTTCATTCATTCATACATACATTCATTGATTTATACATTCATTCATTACTTCAATTTTTCATTCACTCAGTCAATTAGTTATTCATTCATTCATCCATTCTTTAACTTGCATATTCATCTCTCAAACTACTGTCCACCAATTCATTTGGTTGACTTGTGTTTACTCACTTGCTTACAACCCACTACCTTGCCCATTCATTCCAATGCAAGTTCATTTATTTCACCTATTGAATTTAAAATTTTTAGATTGGAAAATATTGATTGAACTTAAGCTCATAAATTGAGAATTATGTACATCATGTACGTGTTATATGGTGCGTTAATTCATTTAACATTTAAACTATTACTTATCATTAATCCAAGGTTACCAAACCAAATACAAGTGCGACAGAGAGCAATTCCCTGTCTCTGAATAGAAAGCCTGGTGCTCTGTCAGATCCAATTAAAGGAAAGTCTACAAGATTCCCATTTTTGCCAGGTATGTTAGCAGGACAGTAGTCTTGAGGCTTTTTTGTTTGGTCATTGTAAAAATATTGATTAGAAGATAGTTACAGTTTGAAAGATGGCAGGTTGTGTAGTTGATATTTCAGCTACTCTGTGGCAGTCTTTATCAAAATGTTGGCAGGACACTGCATATTCCATAAATTATAGATTTTCCAATATCAATAGAGTGAACAGTTGTTAGGCAAAGCAAAAACATAACTATGGACTGCATTTCACTTATTGGACAAATATTTTTCAAAAATAAAGGCATTGAATTTTTTTTCAAAGCTTTTTTTAGTGATTAATTTAATAAAAAATAATCTCTTATTTAGGATACTGTGGAAGTCCACCCTTGAATTGCTGCCCTCACTCTCGAAAACCCAGTAAATACTCATTTTTTACCTATGAAATTTCTTCTCGTTTTTCACGTTTAAGAAATCTGTGCATACAATACAAATGTATACCAGGAGACATTTTTGATGAGCAAAACATTGAGGAAGGAAAGCTGGAGATCCAGGACAAAACGTTTGTGGAATGACAGAAAAAAACACATCTGACAACAAACTCAGTTCACATATCATCCTGACCAATCCAAGAATCAAAGCTGTTAGACAGTGATGAAAACTTAAGACAGCTTTCTTACTACTTGGCCGCCCTTGTTACAATATTTTTTCTTTTTTCAGGTGGAATGGAAATGGAACCAAGTGAGCAAAAGATTGATATTATATCAAATGAAGAAGAATTAAACTTTGAAACAGGTGATGCAATTTAAACAGTAACCCATGCATGGAGCTGGTTGTTTCTAACTTTGAAAAATATTACCTGTATGTTGAATAATTATCTTGTGAATATCAGGTCTGCTTGATACCCCTCCTCACTTCTCTAGCCCAGTATGGTTTAATGCAGCTGAAGATTCAAGTGGAAGTCATAAAGGTTAGACTGTACATTAACTTTTGTTGGATCACTGATAGATCAGGAGGAACTATTTTTTTCTTTAGACCACAGGAAGCCTTTTTAGTTATTAGTACCAAATAGAAGATGTCACTGTGATAAAAAGTTGGGAACAATTCATAGAAAGTCAGGAAAGAGTCAGCAAAAATCAGGGGATTTGGCTGGGAACCCTGTTGACATGCAAAGCATCATGGCTGAAATGGGGTCTTTAAAGCACAAATCAAAAGATGGAACATTTGATATTCTGGCCACCTTGTTCAGTAGACTGTGGTCAGTGGGTGGACAATGTCTTCAGTCTTTGAATGAATGAATGAATGAATGAATGAATGAATGAATGAATGGATGGATGAATGAATGAATGAATGAATGAATGAATGAATGAATGAATGGATGAATGAAGGAAGGAATGAAGGAAGGAAGGATGGAAGGAATGAATGAATAAATGAATGAAGGAATGAATGAATGATTGAATGAATCAGTTCAGTGGATGAATGAATAAATCAGTTCAGTGAATGAATGAATGAGTCAGTGAATGAATGAATTTATTATTCTGAATGGGCCAATTAAACGATTTAATTTGTTATTGAAGACTCTATGATATGCATCCTAATTAACTGTCTTGTTGTGCCCTGCAGATTCACTGCAGGTTCTTTCAGTGACAGATATTCATTCATACAATCTTGAAGACATAGAGTACAGTGATAGTGAAACCAGTGAACAAAGTGATGAAGATGAACACATTACAGAGGTAGATAAAGTACCCACACCCAAACCTGATATCACTGAAAAAAATATAATTATTTAAATAAATTTTAATCCGTTCAAATGAATTAGCACTAGCATGGACAGCAGAAGAAATGCCAAGAAAAATAATATTAATTAGTATATTTTTAAGATATACGTGAGTCAAAATCCAATAAGTGTCCATAAACGACTGTGAGCAAGGTTTTTACACCATTCTCTGATATAAATTTAAATTCTAGAAACCTAGATACAAATTAATGAGGGACTGTGTCCTAGCTAAACCATTTACCAATTTAAACTTCTTCAATCCAATTTTTTTTTACATTTTTTTCCCAGGCCATGGCTAATAATGATGGTGATGATGAACCTGAAGTAATCTTGGATGGCCAAGCAAGTTTGGATAATATACTAGCAAAGGTGAGAAGATTAATCCATGCTAATGTCTTTTCAATACCTTATATAAAATGTATTAAAAAGATATATGACTGTATATTTTTTAAACTCTTCAATATGGGATTATTTCACTGTCTGCATTGTTCAGAAATAATCTTCTAGTCATAAAATGAGGCAAATGGTTTTAAATTTTTATAATGATAATAATAATAATAATAATAATAATAATAATAATAATAATAATAATAATAATATATACATGTGTACTTTAGAAAAAGATAGAGGAAGAATCTCCAGTTGCTGAAGACAAGCCAGCCAAGGAACAATGGGCATTTATGATTGATATTACTAAACCAGTTGATGATTTCCATAAGAAGATACCAGACATGGCACACAAGGTAAAACAGATATAGTAGGTGATTTACATGCTTTGCTGACTTTCTTTTGTATCGCAATTAGTGCAAATTGTTTTACAAGTCTCCAAAAGGATTAAAAATTTGAATATGAAAGAAAATTTGCAAAGAATGCTGGTCTTGGTAGTAAAATGACGTCATACTGCAAATCGCCTATTCAAAATTGATTAATATATATAATGAGTATAGACAATAACTAGTAAAATAACTATGTGAGTGTGGTGTTTCTAATGAAACTAGTAAGTGTCAATATCATACGGGTTTGAGGTAGATTGTGCACATAGAGTAGTTCTAGGCAGCTCTCATAAGCTAATTGTTTTATGAATGTGGATTGTCTATTTTGTGTTTCAGTGGGACTTTGAACCAGATACATTCCAGAAGCAAGCCATTCTTAAAGTAGAAGAGCATGAAAGTGTGTTTGTTGCTGCTCACACATCAGCTGGTAAAACTGCTGTAGCTGAATATGCTATAGCTCTTGCTAACAGACACAAAACCAAGTATGTAGTACAATAGTGAATGATTGGTTGGTTGGGTGGTTATGCAGTTAAAGTATCAATTTGAATGGAATTGTTGGTTTATGAAAATAATATAGAAGTGGTCCTATATTATTATTTATAATCCTTAGTAAGGTCTTGGTTGAATGGTACTTTTCATTTATTCATTCACTCTTTCTTTCTTTCATTTATTTAATCATTCATTTAAATCGTCATTTTTTGATTTCATTCATCCTTTTCATTCATATAATCACATATTTATTCATACCATTCATTCATTTGCTGCATCATCCATCCCATTCAATTCATTCATTTCACTTCATGCATTCATTCACTTGACATTCATTCATTCATTTATTCATTGCATTCTCTCCACAGGACTATCTATACATCCCCAATCAAAGCTCTATCTAATCAAAAGTTTCGTGACTTCAAAAAGAACATGGTACCATTACATCCTGATCTTGATGTAGGACTGTTGACAGGAGATATTCAAATAAAACCAGAAGCTTCTTGTCTTATTATGACAACAGAAATCTTAAGGTATGTGTGCAAAACAACTTTATTGATAAATAAGACAGTATATCTATAGATAACTATTGATAAACAACTACAGAGGTACATATTATGAAAACTAACATGTCAATTAAGTTTGAATCCATATTTAATTGGGACGTTTTGATCCCATTTAGCATCATTCTTACTTGAGTTGGTTTTCATTTTACACATCTTTCAGTGAATGAAGAAAATATTTTGAAAAGATTATATGAACGAAAAAATCCTTTAAAGCTTTTTTTAGGAGGGAGGGCACACACCCTGCCCCCCACAATTGAATCTGTCACTAAAATTGTTGTCATCATTTCCTCTTGTTCTTGTGCTTTTACAGTGAGGACTGCTGTGTTTTTAACACATGGCTTTATTTCTATTTTGACATTTTGAACTTTCTACTGCTTCAAACACTCCAAAAAGTAGGAATAAGCTCAAATACACTGCAAGTGATAAAATAATCGCTAATCAATTCTCTAAAAGGATGCTTGTTAAAAAAAGTATGAAAACAGCACACAGTGTTCACATTTTGAGTATCCTCACTGTAAAAGCTGGACATTGTCAATGTGTTTTATGGTACTCCATAGGTCCATGCTATATAATGGCTCAGATGTTATTAGAGATGTGGAATGGGTGATATTTGATGAAGTACATTATATCAATGATCCAGAGGTGAGATTTCAGTCAACGATTTGTTTTAAATAAAATATTTCAAGAACTTAGTCAATTAATTAAGATTTATTATTATATTAATAACTTTTGCATTTCTTGTGCTGATATTCTATAGATTTCTACAAGTCTTGTAAGAGACTGGCCATTAATTGTAGCAGGGGAGAGGGGTGGCTGGCAATGGCTGGTGCAAAATTAATATAAAAAGCCATGCATGATTTCTCTAGACCCACCACTTTTTTTTAAGGGCAATAGATGTATGTAGATTGGTTTAAACTCTCATTTGTCTTTGCATAAAAAGTTGTGACCCACCCCTTTTTTTCACCAGCCCTCCTATCCTCATAATTGATAACCGATCCCCAAAGAGAGTCAATGACCTTACTACTATGACAAACTGTTATTGTTACTACATTATCACATGACCCGTATCAACCTGCCCACTCACTCTTGAAAAAACCTAGTCTAAAGAAGTGATGTGGGTTATGGCTGTGCTACACTAACCTTGTTCTGTACAGCATCTCCTGAGGCCAACTCAGTCCTGCATGCATGGTCTTCCAACTCAATCAATCAGTTTATATTTAGTAATTTATAAATAATATATAATATCCATGATTGGTGTGTTGTGATGAAAGAAAGAATTAGAGAGAGATATCATATGCTATATCATGACAACTTATATATTATTTATTACCTAATTCTTTAATTTATTAATTATTTGTAATCTAATTAATATGTTATGTTAGCGTGGTGTAGTATGGGAAGAGGTTCTTATCATGCTACCAGATCATGTGGGTGTGATCCTATTGTCAGCTACAGTACCAAATACTTTAGAGTTTGCTGACTGGATTGGGTAAGTTCTATTAGAATGAAGAGTGATAACATTAGGGTGAAAACGGCAGCATTATGTATTGATGATTATAATGATAGAGGTGATGAGGAGGTGGCGGTGGTGATGATGATGATAATAGTAAATGAATTGGGAAGATGATTATAATGATTGTGGTGATACCAATCATAATGGTGATGTTATGGCGATGCTGCTGCTGGTGCTTCTAGTCATTATTATGTCAATGACAATGACAATGACTTTATTTGGCACTCTTGTTTTATAAAATTACAATAATTGATTCAGAAATAGAGATTTGTAACTGGCTTTACAGTACAAGTTGCCTATAATAACCATATACTGGGTAACCAAGATAGGCAGCTGCTAACTAGGTAAAATTACAAAAGTGTATCATGGTCAAATATATATTATATATCAACTAGAGCTACTTCGTAGAGCTTACCGTGCCCAGTGTAATTGAGAATGGTGTAGGTATGAGGATTGTAGGATTATAGCATTAGCTAGTCTACAACGAGGGCGGGTAATGTTCAAGTTACGCGCTTCAAGCTATGCGCTTTTCGAGTAACGCGCTAGACCACGCCCAAATTTGTCTCAGACGCGCCTAGAACGTAACTCGATGCAACTAACCTAGTTGAGTGTCTTCGAGTTATGCGCTGGGCGCACAACTCGATGGAACGAAAATAGGTTAGTGTCAACTAAGCTAATTAAATATCTTCGAGTTACGATGACAAATTTCAAATGCCAACTGCAAACTATATATTTTTAAAATTTAGTTTTAATTTGTTGACATATGTTTTAGAATCAGTTCTTTCTAGTTGGAGTATGCTGTGTTCAACTTTCAAATTTTACACAGAGTGCCGTATGTTTATCGTGCATTAATAACAGTTTGTTACCAATATTACACGTATATATTTAGAGAGGGGGCTAAAAAGAACGGCTTTAGTCACGCGACGTATTTTGTTTCTGTTTTATATACGTATTTCATTCCTTAATTGTACTGACAACTAATCTCCAATCAAGTGGACGTGATCATGACATGCATGCATGTGCAAATTGTTTTTATATTCTTATCATCATCACTCAATCAATCAAGCTTAATAATTTATATTGCATCACAACCAGCATGAAAAATTTCAGAATCCTCGAGTTTCAAGTCGAGTTAAAGTTCGAGTTATTAAATGTATTAAAAAATAGACCATAAATGTGATTTCAAAAATTTTACAAATCACAAATTACCAAGTTTTCCTGACGTACTAACTTCGTGACGGGGGAATTTTTGTCGTGTATAAGGCGTTATAAAAAATAATAAACTTATCGCGATGCATGGTGTCGTTCTTCTTTCTACAATGGCTGTCTTCGTCGATTGGAACAATTCCAATGCGGTGTCGACGTAGCTGTAAACTAAAGAGTTAGGATATCTAGCAGAGTTCATTTGAACATTTGAGTTAATTTGAGTATTTGAATTTGTTTGACTATCATTTGAGCGATCGCGGAACGACTCGATTCAAAACTGACGACGCTCGGCTTTGCCTTCTTTTAGTGTGAGTCTCCCGCGAACGGCATGTGTGTTTGTCAGTGTTTTGAGCGTCTTTTTTGAATGAGCATTCATATTGCACCACATTCTTGTTGATATCTTCAAATATAATCAATGCGAAAAAATGTGACGTCTCGCCTGCGTTGTCACATGCGCAGATAATGACTGGGCCTCCTGTGGTCTCCTCGGCTATCTCTCGGCTATTTGTGTTGAAACTTGACCCGTTCCGAGCAAAAACTCTGCAAAAAAAATAGGTGATGAAAGATATGACCGAAAGGTAAAACTTGACCGTGCCGCCGCCTTGCGGTAATTAAGCAGCAAGAAGCAACAAAACAAGTATAAGCACAGCAAAGTGAAAAGTAGAAAAGTAGAAAGTAAATGGATCTTTGTGAGAAGTAAAATATTCAATACTTGAATATATGTCAGTTAAGATGATGATTATGATGATGATGATGATGATGATGATGGTGGTGGTGGGCATGATAATAGTGATCCTAATGATAAAGGTGACGATGGTGAGTACAACAGGAGTAAAGTGATACACAATTTATCTAGTAATTGCCTTTTTTGTTTTCAAGACGCACCAAAAGAAAACGTATTCATGTGATAAGCACAGCAAAGCGTCCAGTGCCGCTGGAACACTTCCTCTATACTGGTAATAGTAATAAAACAAGCAATGAAATGTTTCTGCTATTGGACCAAAACAGTACTTTCTTAACCCATGGTTATCAAAAAGCTGTCGATGCTATCAAAGAACGATCTTCTAAGAGCAAAGAAAGTTTTGGAGCAAAGAGTGGAAAGAGCTTTGGCAATGTCAGATCGGTCAGTAATATTCTCTGATGAAAATAAAGTCTAAAGCATTCGAGACACCAAGTTGCCATTTGAGATTGAAAAAAAACTTTGAAAATCTCAACCTGAAAGATTAAACTGTCTAGAAACTCTCACTGAAGTACTTCTTGACAAAAGAAAGATGTTGTTTTGCTTATTTAGGTGTTTTTTTGTTTTTTTTTTGAAATTATGTTATTTTGAATTTTGTAGACTTGTTTTCAAATTTGATTACTGGAATCGAATAATCAATTAAATATTTCAATAATGAATTCATTAATGAAGTTTTGGTGGGTATGCTTGAGGTGTTTTGACTGATTAAGAGATAAAAACTAGTAAGAAATACTAGATAGGACTGCGTCTGTGTTTCTAGAAAAACAGTTGTAAATGTGATAATAAGTTGTACACCGTTGAGTGATGATAGTGATTACTGACGTTTCGGACGTTAGTCCTTTGTTGGAGTAATATGTTTTGACTGTAATTTAATTTACAACTATTTTAATAGCCAATTCAAGCAGTGGTGTATGATGATGAACTTAATAATAAATTTGATGACATATAGCTGAGTACCTGAGTGCACCATGACAATATTAATATAATTATCTTTATGTAACATCAATGCTTATTGAATTGGCAGTACATAATAATTACTGGTGGTAAATAACAATGAACTAGAGTGCATGCACTAAAAATGTGCAACATAACTACCACTAAATAGTGCTATTTTATGCTAATTCTATTGTAAGTTTTCTTTTGTTTAATTAGTGCTATTATTTATTATTTACTAAATAGTGACTGTCGCACACATCTAGTGTTTGCACTCTACTTGTACCAAACAAAATATTAATATATAAATGATTATTTCCTTACATTAATCAGGACCGTAATGTCTGGTTATCATTGGTCACAATGCTGGAGAAGAAAGAGAAACTACCAGTTGTTGCTTTTACTTTCTCAAGAAAGAAATGTGATGAGAATGCTGATTCACTGTCCAACTTGAACTTAACAAGTAATTCAGAAAAGAGTCGAACTCAAGTCTTATTGCATAAATACTTGGCAAAATTGAAAGGCAGTGACAGGACATTGCCACAGGTTGGATGGATAGTCATTTATTCTTTTGTTCATTCATTCATTCATTCATCCATCCATCCATCCATCCATTCATTCATTTGTTCATTCATTTGTTCATTAAATTTTATTCATTATTTCATTCATTTGTTCATTCATTCATTTCTTTATTCGTTCATTTATTCATTCATTCTGTCATTTGGTCATTCATTCATTCATTCATTATTTTATTTATTTGTTCATTCATTCATTTCTTTATTCGCTCATTTATTCATTCATTTTGTCATTTGTTCATTCATTTGTTCACTCATGGGATCATGCATTTTGTTCATTTGTTCATTTACATTTAAACCTTCACTTTAAACTTAGCTGGCTTCCTTACCACTTTTTTAAGTGATTTTCTTAGTTGTCTATATTATTGGAGCTTGTTTACATGAGCTGTTTCAAAGGCTTACATGTTATTTACGCATGGCCAGTATTCCAAGATATCCAATTGATTTTACTTTGTGTTCATGGTTCATATTTTCTTGTAGGTGAAAAGAATGGAGGAACTATTAAAGAAAGGTATTGGGGTTCATCACAGTGGCGTTCTGCCAATACTCAAAGAGGTAATTTAAAATTGTAATTGTCCATCAGTTTTGTTTATCTATAATTTTGCATTTCTCATGTTTACTTAAAAACCCTTCATTCGCAGGTGATAGAAATTCTCTTTCAAGAAGGGCTTGTCAAGGTGTGTAAAGTCCAGTTATATAATCATGTTAACTTCATTGGCCTTTTTGTTGAGATCTGCGGATAAAAGTCTTTATAGGCTGTGAATTACTCTATAGACCACCGTCGGTGTGGGGAAGGGGGCTCTGTCTCTTACTCATACAAAAATAACTTAATTATACATCCGATCAAAATATGACGTACAGCACAGTTATGTACTGGAGTGAGTTTATAGAAACCAGGCTAGTCAGTTGTCACACATCGACAGTGTTTTGTGTTGAACCTTATATTTGTAGTTTAACTTCAAATAGAGTGGTTTCCATGAGATTTGTACCGTTTTTCAACAATAACAGCAAAGCCTGAAAATGAACTGTTCACTTAGACGACTGACCAACCTCTTTCTCGAGATCGCCTGCCATTTTCTGATTCGGCAAATTATCAACATTTTTCACATACTTTTTATTCTTTTCCCAACAGCTTCTATTTGCCACTGAGACGTTTGCCATGGGTGTCAACATGCCTGCAAGGACAGTAGTATTTGACAGCATTAGAAAACATGATGGCACAACATTTAGGACGCTGTTATCTGGAGAGTATGTACAGATGGCTGGTAGAGCAGGACGGAGAGGGAAGGATACAACTGGTACAGTTATAATACTATGTAAAGGTGATGTTCCTGAAATGGCGGAGCTACATACCATGATGCTGGTGAGTATGGTGATGATGGTGATGTTGATATTGGTGATGATGGAATTGATAATGATAATGATGGTGATGATAATGATGATGGTAATGAAGATGGTGGTGATGATGGTGGTGGTAATGAAGATGGTGGTGGTGGTGATGAAGATGATGTTGATATTGGTGATGATGGAATTGACAATGATAATGATGGTGATGATGATGGTGGTGGTGATGATGATGGTGGCGGTGGTGCTGATGATGGTGATGATGATGAAGGTGGTGGTAATGAAGATGGTGATGGTGATGATGTTGATGATGGTGGCGATGATGGTGGTGGTGGCGCTGATGATGATGGTGGTGATGATGATGATGGTGGTGATGATGATGATGATGAAGGTGGTGGTGGTGATGATGTTGATGATGATGTTGGTGGTGATGATGATGGTGGTGGTGGCGCTGATGATGATGGTGGTGTTGATAATGATGATGGTGTTGATGATGATGGTGTTGATGATGATGGTGATGATGATGGTGGTGCTGATGATGGTGGTGATGATGATGGTAGTGATGATGATGGTGGTGCTGCTGATGATGATGGTGGTGATGATGGTGATGATGATGATGATGATGGTAATGAAGGTGATGATGATACATGTAGTTGTGGTGTTGTCACCGGTACAGGTATGTCAAGGTTTGTTAAATGGGGGAACTACATGCTATGACGATGCTGATAATGATTACAAGATAATGGTATTTATGAAGGTTGTGGTGATCATCATCCTCACACATATTGTACAAGAGGCCACACCAATATTCTAGTAATATCAGTCTATAAAGCTGATTGTAAAGCAGATGAATATTGTGTATACTCGAATACAATTCAATCTCTGTTTGTTCCAGGGCAAGCCTATCTCTCTCAACTCCCAGTTCAGACTTACCTACTCAATGATTCTCAACCTCCTGCGTGTTGAACAACTAAGGGTAGAGGAGATGATGAAGAGAAGTTTTGCCGAGTTTAACGTGCAGCGAGATGTCCCTGGTATGAAAGACGAAGCAGAGAAACTAGAAAAACAACTATCGATGATCAAGAGTATGGACTGTGTATTATGCAGTCAAGACCTTGTAGAATACTATCAGTCTTTGAGAGAACTGCAACAAGTTACACAGACGATCAAGGTAAAAGAAAAGTTACTCAAGTTACATGTTGGGAACTTCCTTAGCTCTCATTGATTATTTCCAACCGACATGATATAATACCAATAAAAAACATCAAATGTCACGTAAATTGTGTATTTAACACAAAATCCTTCAAAGTACTAAATTTCGAACTAACTAGAATTGCATGCGTGCTATGTGTTTTAGCATAATTTGTTGCTTAGAGCAACACATGGCAAGACATGTACTGGTATACTGGTTTGGTGGACAGAACAAAAGGAGGCCAGCGCACGTCTAAATTTGGTATCTACAGCGTATGTTCTTATTTTTTTTATTTTCAGGCTGCTGTGTTATCATCACCGTCTGGCCAAAAAGCTCTTCAGCCCGGTCGAATAGTAACTCTTAAAGCAACTAAAGGCTATAAGCTACTCTCTCTTATTTTGCACATTGAGTCTGGCTCATCTGGTCAAACTATGAGTGACAGGAAAGTTAGTGTTTTAGCGATTGCAGATACCCAAAGCAAAGGTAAAGGACTCCTTGTGTTTAGATTGTCAGCATTGAACCTTGTTTTTTTCTGATCGGGCTCATCTGTCCTTTCATTGACCTCTATTTCGGTGCTTTTCTGTTTTGGCTGCCTGCCTGTATGTTCATTAACAGCATCGTTAACATCATTTTTTTTTTTTTTTTTGTTTTTTTTTTCATCCTTACACGGCATTTGTTTGAAAACCGTCAAACTTTTACCGTTTTAGATTCAACCTCATCGTCTATCCTTGCTTACAAAGATGAACAAGTGTCGCCTCATGTTCTTTCAAAGCTATTTCATCCTGAAGGTAACAACGTGGCCATTTTGTGTCAAGCACAAGTCAAGAGGAAGGAATGATTGTAAAAAAAACTAAGACGTTACTTTGAATTAAAAGGGAACGTCTTAGTTCTTTTTTTTTTTCCTTCAGTCTTTTTGAGAAAGGCTGTTCATAAGGTCTGACGTTTTTTGTTAACCTGAACAGATAAATGAATCAACGAGTGAGTAAATAATTGAATGAATGAGTGAATGAATGAATGAGTGAGTGAGTGAGTGAGTAAATAATTGAATGAATGAATGAATGAATGAGTGAGTGAGTGAGTAAATAATTGAATGAATGAATGAATGAATGAGTTAGTAAATAATTGAATGCATGAATGAATGAATGAATGAGTGAGTAAATAATTGAATGAATGAATGAGTAAATAATTGAATGAATGAATGATTGAGTAAATAATTGATTGATTGAATGAATGAATGAGTGAGTAAATAATTGAATGAATGAATGAATGAATGAGTGAGTGAGGAAATGAGTGCGTGAGCGAGTGAGCCGGAACGAGTGAATGAAGTGCGAGTGAATGCCGAAAAAGAAGCTTTCTTCTCCAATGGATAATATATCTAGAAAAGCTTAATGAATTCATTGTGCTTTTTTCGTAGGACCTTCCAGTCATGAGATCATCAAAGTGACTGCTATGGATATTTGTGATATCACTACAAGAAAATTGAAAGTAGAGGGTGATAAAATACTGGACGACCACAGGAAACGAATGCTACCACGTTTTAGGTGAGTATATCACGAAGGGACTGTTTACAAGAACTGTTACACACCCCTATAGGTAGTAAGGGTTTTTGTTCATTGTGTCCCTTAGTTTTCTAATCTCTCATGTGAACACACCATAAGTTCATTCTCACCATCACTGAAGAATCGATCTTTATGATATGCCATCTGGCTCGTATGAGAGTGGAATGGAATGTGATGTGACGTGGTGTGACATGACTTGATGTGATATGAAGTGGTGTGATGTGATGTGACGTGGAGTGACGTGACGTGACTTGATGTGATATGAAGTGGTGTGATGTGATGTGATGTGACTTGATGTGATATGAAGTGGTGTGATGTGACGTGGTGTGACGTGACTTGATGTGATATGAAGTGGTGTGATGTGATGTGACGTGGAGTGACGTGACGTGACTTGATGTGATATGAAGTGGTGTGATGTGATGTGATGTGACGTGACTTGATGTGATATGAAGTGGTGTGATATGAAGTGGTGTGATGTGACGTGACTTGATGTGACATGAAGTGATGTGACGTGACGTGACTTGATGCGATATGAAGTGATGTGACGTGACGTGACTTGATGTGATATGAAATGGTGTGATATGATGTGACATGTCGGGATGACCTCACTTGATGTGAAGTGCCGTGACATGACGTTGTGTGACGTGACATGACGTAGTGGGTGATGCGATATGATGGATTCCTGACGGTTATGCTGTGATTTGGTGTAATACGAGGATTGTTATTAACGTTCCTATCATCTTCAGCAATCACCAATACCATGAATATTATCCAACACTGACATTGATATCAATTTGATATATCCTTGTCTAGTAACGATCCACCATGTCGATCAGCTGTATTAGCTCAACAAGAGCTACTACGTCTGGTAGAGTCAAACCCCGAAGGACTGGAAACAATGGATCCTATAAAAGACTTCAACATACGGGATATGGATACTGTGGACTTGATTTCCAGGAAATCCTATCTTGGTGACGTCATTAATAAGTATGTTTGCACTGGTTGTCCAAAACTACAAGAACATGTAAGTCAATGGTTCAACAAAATCTTGTTACTTTGCAAATGAATTATGCACTTGTTCCTTGCACAAACAGTTTTTGTGGTTATTGCTTTTGCTGTTGTCATTGTCGTGTTTTTGTCCTAGAAACTCTATGTGAAGAGATTATGGATTCTATGCATTTTACTGAGAGCTTATTGATAGGTCTGAAATGAATTGAAGCTTGTTTTGTGATAATTGCAGTTTAACCGTGTCCGCGACGAAGTTGTACTTAGAGAGCAGCTAAAACATCTAAAGTTTATGCTGTCAGACGAAAGCTTACATCTTATAGAGGACTACCACCAAAGAATAGAGGTAAAAAAACAACAGTAGATTGATAAAAATTGTAGGATGAATAGAAGGAAAAGCTGAATAGTCAAGGACATGAAGACAGAACGAAACGTCACGGCTTAATTTTTTTTTATTTTCTCTGTGAGCGAGTTTCGAGCGACAGGTTATACCACCTGGGTTTCCGAGGATAAAAAAAAGAAAAATGAAGGGAAAAGAATCAAGAGGGGGATGAAAGGGGAAAGGGAGATGAGGCAATCAAGGAAGGAGAAAAGAAAGAATTAATTCTAAAGAAAATGTACATATTCAAACAAGAAGAAGGGAAGAAGGGCACAAGGGAGCTGGGAAAGATGCCACTGAAAAAGAAAAGGGGAATGAATGGAGAGAGAATAGAGACGACGCATAATTTACAGTCTATATATCACCTAAGTTCTACATGTACCTTGTTATCTCAAAAGAAACGCGATGATGTCATTTCAGGTATTACGAAAACTTCGCTACATCGATTCAAACAATAGAGTACAACTAAAGGGCCGAGTAGCTTGTGAGATGAACAACCATGAGCTGATGATGACAGAATTGGTATTCCAGAACCTACTAACAGATTTACATCACACTGAAATTGCAGCTCTACTCTCCTGCTTCGTCTTTCAACAGAAAAAATGTAGTGAACCAAAACTAACTAAAACATTGCAAGAGGTATTAAAGATTGCATCTACTTTAAAACACCATATATAATAATAACTTACTTTAAAAAAAATCATTAATAATTCATGACCATTTTGTCCAATCCGATGCTCCTCTCTGCTCACGAGGAAAGCACTCTTTTCCACATAACTCATTGTGACACTAGATGAACTGCACTATACAAACATACTTTTAATTCCATTACATTATGGATCATCCTCTCGGCTTCGCACGACGTCGGATAAATAAAGTGAAAAAAAGACACGACTTTATCCCTTTACACACTGCGATTGCGAGTTCCTTTTTTTAAATATTTATTCAATTTTTTGAAGGGCAAAGATCGTATTTTATCAATCGCTGGGGCTATAGCTGCTGTCCAAAATGACTGCGGGCTTGTTACGAGTGAAGAAGAGTTCAAGGAGCAGTTCTATTTCGGTTTATTAGAAGTCGTGTATGAATGGGCAAGAGGAGTACCATTTTATGATATTACCAACTTAACAGATGTACAAGAAGGTAAGACACTGTTTGTTCTTTCTGTTTGTCTGTGTGTCTGTCAGGTTTGCTTGATGTACTTACGATATCCCCCCTCCCCACCTCCAATACAATGTTCAATACCAAATAACTGCCTAAGGGTAATCAGTTCTAAATAGTTTGTTTGTTTTGTAGGTATTATAGTAAGGTGCATACAGCGACTAGATGAGACGTGTCGTGATGTACGAAATGCTGCCAAAATTATTGGAGATCCAAGTCTTTACAAGAAAATGGAGGATGCTTCTGAATGTATACGAAGAGATATTGTATTTGCTGCTAGTCTTTACACTCAATAATCAAGAAAATGTGCTCACATGTGGCGTCAAAGCAGCCCCATCTTGAGGACAAAACAAAACCTTTTTGATCTCTTTGGAGCTGAAATCCATTGTTTTGTCCTCCAGGTTGAGTTGCATTTCAGCGAACTGCAAAGAGTCTACGCTGTATAAATGTTTGTCTCTATGAATTGGATTATCTAGCAAAACGGACTGTCAAATAGAAGAGTGAGCATGCGCAGTAGATAATTTGTGAGCCGTGAAATAGCCGTTAGCCTTTCACGAGGCTTATTGCCTTCACATTTGTCAAATAGTAGAGTGGTTTTCGTAAACTGATGAAACAAATTAAGCGAAAAAACTAAATGCTGACTCCAATAGCACTATCTATGGTCACTGATGAGAGTGAAAAATCAAAAAATATATTTTTCAACAGAAACCCAATCCAGTTAGAAAGGTTTTTGAAACTACAAAAGATTCATCTTGACATAAACTTAATTCTTGATTTTCTCTGTCAATGCAATTCGCAAATTCCCAAGAATTCTCTACTTGAAGGGTAGTAGCAGCATGCAGATCTCGTTTTTTGAACAGTACATAAACTATGATAAACGAAATTGTGGACAATATAGTATACCTAGATGAAATTAAGTGCAATATGTGTTTTGCGACAAGTTGTTGAAAACCACTCTATCTATTATCATAATAAAGCTGTAATTTCAAATTTAACCGAGATACTTTTATCTCGGGTATTTTATTGTCAAATGCTACCCTGTGGAGGTAGACTTTCAAATTGAGAAGAAAGATAATAAAAAAAAATAAAAATAAAACAATCGTAACAAATTAAACAAACGACAACCCGGCAAACAAATAAACAAGCAACAAAACAAATAAATGGAAACACCCACAAACAAATAAACAACGACAACCAAATAAATAGACAGATACACCTACAAACAATAAACAAACAAACAACGACAACCAAATAAATAGACAGATACACCTACAAACAATAAACAAACAAACAACGACAACAAAATAAATAAACAAGCAAACAAATACAGATACACCTACAAGCAAAATACAAAAAAATAGCCACCGAGCGAAACTCCTTAATATATACTCGACGCAACTTAAAGAATTCCAATAAAACTTCAAGGAAATGATATCTATCTCATCTGATTTTTGTTTGAAGTGTTTTGCAATGCGGGAAACCTACCGTATAAAAAGTTGTTTGTTTTATAGCAGTGTGATATGCTATATGCTGGTGATTCAGATAGCGCTTAATTTAAAATTAAAACCAATAAAAATTTATGAATTTTTCAGTAAATAAAGTTAATGTATATTAACACTAATATAATACAGACAGCACATTGAAGCGTTGTTTTTGATGTTTGTTTGTATTGCAAAGTTATTGTTAATACCGCACAGAACAATTGAAGTTGAAATACTGAAAGAGGAGAATTCTGAGGGAGGAATGCATGAGGGAGTAATCTCACAAATATGCTGTTCACAATGAATCTTTCTTTGTTTTTGTTTTTGGTTAAAAAAAACAATGAGCAACAATGTGTTTTGTTGTCACAAAACCGTCATGTCATATCTTATTCGATTTGAAAAGCATTGGAATTCTTTGAAGTGGTGTATTTTGTGTGAAACGGAAAGATAAGCCTTTTTATCCTTTTCACTCTGGTCTTCTTTGCAATCCATAGTTTCAGTGCGATATATTTTTTATGGAATTTTTGTTAAGAAAAAAAGCTATCATTGAAATAATGTATACCCTAATTTAAAAATTAATTGTTGTTGGGATTAAAACTTCTAAATGATCTATGTTGATTATTTCAGTTTTTTCTTTCTTAACTAAACTGAGTATAATTTCAATATTTTGATCTTTAAATTAGGCAGAAAAACACTTTTAAATTCTTGACCAATCATCCGGTGATAATTTTGTTTGTATGTTTTGCGAAAGGAAAATTAATAGTCGTGGAATTAATAATACATTTTTGTATTCTTAAATATGGCATACTCGTTTTCGAAAGATCATTTTCTCAAATGTTTCGGTTCAATCACAAAAATAAAATTCTAACAAATAAAAAAATTGATATAGAAGTACGAAAAAATACCTCCGAAATAACTTCTATATTTTTATGTAACTTTGTATGGCCTTATTTTAATTTGTCGAGAGAAGAATTATACTTTTTCGCAATTTGAATTTATACTGTTTTCGCAGATATACTGATCATTCGTGTACAGTTTTTCTATTCTTATAGTTTGCAGTATCTGTACAACTTTTAGTACCACCACCGATTTGCTTTGTTCGTTATTATTATTTTTTTTTTTTTCATCGCAGCATATCTCACACACAATTAACTCGATTCATTATTTGAAATATTTAGCTTTTTGATTGGTTCAAGTACTGTGGAATTTGTATAGTATCATTTTAATGATTAAGCGTTGTAATTCCTCGGTACATTTCAATATGACTCTTAGTCTGTAGGTACGTAGTAGAGTTCGCCTAAGAATTTGAATCTTATATATTGAAATACAAAAGGAGTCTGCCTTCAATTGCCTGCAAATAATAAGTACATGGTTTTAAAAATTCGTAAAGATCATTCAAATGCTCATGAAGAAATGAAAGATTTGTTACACTTTGGCAATGTTTGATACCACAATTCAGGACTCCTTTAGGGGGTCGAAGTTTTGAAATAAAGTCACCAAGATCAAAAATAATTTTCTTAGTTTTAGTGGATGGGAATAATTAATATTCAAAATCCTTTGCAATTCTACTCGTTTTGGCGTTGTTTTTGGGTCGGTATCCCGTTGAGCGAACAATAGGTAACGCTGTTGAGAATCGCACTATTAATTTGCAAGCCTGTTGTATTGGTCGGCCAAATCAATCTCAATGAAAACATTTGAATAGAGGAATTACACTAAAGTGAAACCAGCTGTCAAAGTTCGTTATATATTCATCATTGATCTAAGAAACAAACACTCCTTGATAACCGCTCCCAAACACGAGTGTTTGTCATTCAGCAACTTGCAACTAAAAAAACATGACTTCCCGAGCGATTCTGCCGACTTTGTTACTCGCTTCCGTTTTCTGGAATGCACGTGCTGCAGTTCCTTCAAACAACTCGAGGTATGCATTTTGAAATATTGGAATTTATTCGCTTGAACGTTTGCAGTAGATAAAGTTTGTTTTAATGATAATCTACAGTTTGAATCTAAACTTTGTAAACTAAATTTTAGCACTTAAATGTTAACGAGGATTCGGCGATAAAGCAAATCACAGAAACAAATTGTTTGCAAAACACTACAAAAAAAGGAACTTTTAAGTTTTTTTGTCAGTAGAAAAAATGGAGTCACTTAAGCTATGCGTTTAATTTGTTGTGTACGATAAATACAAGTCTTTTCAGACTTTTATTACACAAAGTGGATTTCAAAGTGTTTTTTCGCTGTTTTGAAGTTGTCCTGTGATGTTTCATAGAGTTTTAGAAGGAAATAGTTTTGTTTTGCTAATGTCATAGTTGTTTCGGTTATAAAGGAAAATAAAAATGTTGTTGTGTGGCTTGCACCTGTACACACTAACTTGGGCGTCGCCGAGTAACAACCATTGTCACACTTTGAGCGATTTGCACGAACTCATTTATTTTCAATATCTTGAATAATCAACTTTAATAAGGTCATTGATTTTATGTCAATCGCAAAGATGCGTAAATTGTTTGCAACTTTATTCGAATTTGAATATTCGAATATTAATATGAGTTCGAATATTCGCTCCAATTGAGCTAATCATTTCAAATGCTTGATTTCACTTTTCCATGGACCAAATCTTGTTGATGAGTAGCATTTTTTTCTTTGTTACGATAAAAGAAATCCTATTAAATTCTTATGTTTTACGAAACTTAAAAAAAAACATTTTTTGCTTTACAAAAAGTACACAATCATTACATAGGCTTTAGGAAACGAGAAATATCACTAGGGGAAATAAATTCACGCTATATTTTTTTTTCGATAAAAAGACAGTTTATAGAAAACATGACATTTTTCAATGAAGAAGAAAAGTTAATCGAATATTTATTTTTTTTTAACGCAAGTGAAAAAATTCAATCATGGACTGAAAAAAGGAATTTAAGCTTCAGTCAAATAAAGGGAAACTGTTGTTGAAAAGATGAAATGCATTTTTAAATCAAGGCCAATAGAAACAAACACTTAAAAATGTTGAAGTTGGATAAACAGAAATAGTCATTAAGCAATGTTTCAAGATCAAAATGTTGAGTGCCTCCTCTAACGCTTTCAACATGCAAAAGTAAAACTCAAAATCATAAAATCACTTCAAATCGACTTACAAGTAAGAAAAATCGCGATCGCATGCATGCCTTTAACAAACAGGAATTTTCTTGGAGAATTTCAAAGCTAATTTGAAATGCATCATTTCAATGTATTTCGTCGATAATTACAATTTTGATAATTCATGGGGTCGACTTCCCGCTAAGTAAGATTATTCGGTAATTTTATTACATACAGTGAAACGGAAGAAAAACTTTTGATAATTAGTTTTCCGAATGAAAAATAAACAAAGAATGCAAGATACAAAAGAAGGATTGTGACAAAAACATCAGTTTGATAAAGAATATTTTGTCATTTTAGCACTGATAAAAATATGATATTTTACAGTGACCATTTGACAAATTTGCGATCATCGTTGACTTAGCAGGACCGTGGTTTTATCCGCCTCTATGTGGCTGTTAACGTTTGTGAAATAAACAAAAATTTACAGAAAATCAAATAGTACTGAAAACACACCGAGACGGTTTTTTTTTGTGGATCGAAGCACGATGTGTTTAGAACGCGCGAAAGACTCAAGACAACTATTGTTAAATCTAGCTATAACTAGAAAATCAGAAAGTGAGATGGGCTTTCTCATACATTTAAAGTAACAAAAAATATTGTGATGGTTCCCGCTAAGTAAATAGAGTAAACAAATTCAATAAAGATACAAATAAAAACAAAAAAGAATCGAATTTGTTAGTTCACGAAAGAAAGCCGATGGAAAAAAGTGTACTGGAAACGCTGAAGTGCGAACAAATTTTCGATAATAAAATCAAAAAAACATTTTGTTGCCGATGAATTAATCATGATAAAGTCCAAAGCCAATCTGAAATATTTACAAACTTGCCATTTTTTCCAAAATATAAGCTTCACAAAATGCTGCCAATTTGGACTGATCGAACAATATCGAAACTTAGAAGAATAAACTTTGAAAACATTAACTTTAGCCCATGAAGCACATTTGGTGCTCTGGTGCGGTCTGCTATCGGTGTTTCTCTACAATAGGATTCTTTAATTGCAGTACAAGAATTTTTAATGAGAAGAGAATCTATCCTACAAAGGGAAAAGAACGCAAGTTTAAAATTTTATGTGGGAAAGGATGAACAAGACCGAAAATAGTTTTTGTCGATGTAATTTTCTCAGCTTTTAACTGAATCTGAATGTGTACTGTTTATATCTGAATTTATTTGAAAAAGTGACAGTACTTTTCTTGCAGTTATTTGCATGTCAAAGGGGTTTGTAGTTTTCTTTGTTTTTGTTGGAGTTATTGAAGAAGTGACATTTTAAATAAAATATCAATAATAAACGACAAAGCAATATCAGAAATGATAAAGCTCCATATGTCTGGCTGGCACTTTCCTTGGCAAGAGGCCCCAGTACGACTTTTTACGTATACATCTGTTTCAATTTTTTTTTTAATGGATAACCGATCGATGACAACCCTCGATTTTACTTGTTAGATGCCATACCATCTCGCGAAGGAATGCCGCTGACTTTTTATCTCGGGTCATTTTGATATATTGGTGTTTCGTATAACCGGCTTTCAAAAATAGCTTGAAACGAAGCATCAAGGAAAACGAGGGTAGTAATAACGTTTAAATTAAAGCTGACAGAGAGCGCTGGGCTGGGATGTTCAAAGCCCGATTAGCTCTTGACTAATCCTGAGTTAACTCTTAAGAATGAGTTAACCCTGAATTAGCACTAATCAAGCTTTGAGCAACCGGCCCCAGGACAACAAGTTCGATGTTTCTGCGCTAAGTCGGTATTCCAGTCCGATAAGCAGCCGAAAAAATCATTCATAAAGATAATGTCCGATGAAGGCGACAATGTATATATAACTATGAATAATGTAACCAAGTTGCTGATGATAGTGATAATATCGAGTGCTCTGACTGGGTATAGACGTCACATAATGTTTTTTGTGGTCATGATGGTTTAAATGGTGATTTGACAGAGAGATGGTGAAAAAATCCCTCGGGCGGTTATGATGATGTTGATCTATGATGAGAAGCAGTCTCAACCATGATGCTTTGCGCGTGCTTTTGTTATTGTTCACATACGGTACTCTTCAATGCTGAATACACAAATTTACAAAATATCTTCAAAAATCCCCCTGGAACTCTTATTGAATTGTTTCTTTTCGCAGTGAACGAGACAATGTTAAAGAATTCAAGGGAACTGAATACATAATTATTGTTGTGAACTTATTGTCAGAACATATTATAGAATGCAAACAATAAATCCGTGAAACACTAATTACTAAATAATACAAAATAGTTGTAATTAAACAAAAGAAACAATAGAATTTGCATCGCACTATTTAGTATTACTAGAGTGCAAACAATAAATTCGTGAAACACTAATTACTAAATAGTACAAAATAGTGCTAATTGGACAAAAGAAAACAATTGTATTACCATAAAATTATACTATTTAGTATTACTAAAGAAAGTTTCACGGATTAATTGTTTGCACTATAAAAGCGTGCAACATAAATACCACTAAATATTGCTATTTTATGCTAATTCCATTGTTTTCTTTTGTTTAATTAGTGCTATTTACTACTAAATAGTGACAACTGTTGCATACATTTAGTGTTTGCACTCTAAAGTTTCACAGATTAAGTGTTTGCACTCTAAAGTTTCACAGATTAAGTGTTTGCACTCTAAAGTTTCACGGATTAAGTGTTTGCACTCTAATAGCATGCAATTTTACCATGTTTCAGTCCCGTGCTTCAGCCGGCCACTACCTCATCTCCATCAGTCAAACCTATTTCAAAAGTGACACCGTCACAAACGCCGTCAACAAGAGAAAACTTTACCGAGCTGTTAGGATCTCTGCTAGTCGGATATGACAAGAGATTGAGACCAAACTTTGGAGGTAAACAAATAAATGCACAAATAAACAAACATCTTTTTAATATTCAAACACACAAAGCAAAAGGACATGCAAACTGACAAAAACAAAACCAGCAAAAACAACTGCAATTAGAAACAAAGTTACAAGCACGTACGAAGACCAAACTAACAACAACAACAGCAAAAACAACAACAACAAAAACAAAAAAAACAAAAACACTAAAACACATATCTTAATCGTTGAAAATGTTATCTATATAGATATAATAAAATGTTAAAGTAGATAATGTCTCGATTTTATACAAAATATAGTTACGGTACTTGAAACAGTGAAACATGTTGCGCCAATTTCAATTCAGTCTTTTTTAAACTTTTTATATGCACTGAAAATAACCATATGTTTTACTTCGGGCAGAGCCCAGAACGACACAATTCAAAACAGAAGGCAAATAAAATGGATGATAAAAAAGTGATAATTATTGAATATGACCAGAAAAGATTTCGACTAATGAAATGAAAGTGCCTTTCGCCGCATCAATTCAGCTGAGTCAAGTTGAACATTTCTACGTCTTTTTACATATAGTTGATAGAAAATAACTATGCTTTTTTGTGACAAAAATGGTACACCAAATGCTTCAAAAATAGTCTTACCTTACAGTTTTATGGATGAAATGTCGAACTTATTTCAATTTTTGAGAAAGTTTTTGAGAAAACCATATTGCTTTAGTTCGTCCATGAAAAGTCATGGTTGAATGAATGAAAGTTGAGACGGTGCACGGGATCCACGCTCATCACGTGAATATTACCATGACAACGAAGATTCACCTGAGCTTTGCTAGTACGTAGTTCAGAGAAAAAATGATGGAATTAGTAAACAAAAAGAGACATACAAATAAAGAATCGAACGACTATCATGGATTAATATCACCAATGAATGTACATGGCATTTTCTTGGCAATGCTGCGAGCCAAAACAAACTATCCTTTGTAGATGCGGACAAAAAGATAAGCAGAGACCTAAACAAAACCAACAAAATCTTAATGATAGTGACTTGATTGTCAGATAAGTGATAAACAAAAACGTAAATAAGTAAGCAAACAGAGCTGTTGTCATAATTTAAATATTCATTTATAATTTTGGTGTTTTTTTTTCTTTAGGAGCACCGGTCAATGTCACCATCACTACATTCATCGAGTTCATTGGCGACATTGATGAAATCAATATGGTAAGAATGGCTTCTTTTTCAGCATTTGTATGCAAGTTATTTATAATTAATTGGCAATTTTTCCCATCTGTTTTTCATCTACCATTCATTCCCTTGCTGGTAATAGCAGTTTAATGCTGACATCACTCGCCATGATAATAGGTTCGAGAAATTGCAACCTAGGTTTGCAGTTATACGATGGTGGGGTGGGTCCAGTCATGTTTTCAAAAGGGCACCTAATCTTTTCAAGTGGTATTACACCATGCATGCAGTAGAAAGCTCAGAAAATAAAAAGCTAAATACAGGCAAGTGTTGATGGTTCGAGTGTTCTCACTGTAAGAAAACAAGGACTCAATCTCTTTTCTGCAGTCCTTTCCCCCTTACCCTCCTGTAATTCCACCCCTCGACGACTTTTCATGGCGTAAAAACAAGAAGTACGATACAGCTTGCTTTTACTGAAGGTAATCCCGATATGTAATGCCTGTTCTCAAATTTCGTCCAGTACTATTCTGTAAGAATTGGTCACCATTCTGTACAAACATTTACCACTACAAAAGCTACGTTTACCTACATTACATATAATATATTTCTAGGAATTCACCACTACAAAAGCTACGTTTACCTACATTACATATAATATATTTCTAGGAATTCACCACTACAAAAGCTACGTTTACCTACATTACATATAATATATTTCTAGGAATTCACCACTACAAAAGCTACGTTTACCTACATTACATATAATATATTTCTAGGAATTCACCACTACAAAAGCTACGTTTACCTACATTACATATAATATATTTCTAGGAATTCACCACTACAAAAGCTACGTTTACCTACATTACATGTAATATATTTCTAGGAATTCACCACTACAAAAGCTACGTTTACCTACATTACATATAATATATTTCTAGGAATTCACCACTACAAAAGCTACGCTTACCTACATTACGTATCCTATATTTCTAGGAATTTGCCACTATTCTCGGCAATTCCCACCTTTCTTCCTTTCGCTTGCCAGATAAGTGACAAATCCTGAAGCATATTCACCACAATTGTCATTACGCCTGTCATCCTCATATTTCCCCGTATTTTCCCTCCCCTCCCGCCTTAACACCAAAGCGACATTTGCTCATATTGCGCATGTCCTATATATTTTCAGGAATTCACGACCATTCTGTATTTCCGCCAATACTGGATCGATCCACGTCTCGTCTTCGACGACAAGACCAGCTACAAAAAGAGACTCTCATTCAATCCCGAGATGCTCAGCTTCATCTGGGTACCTGACACCCATTTCCCGGGTATCAAAGAAGGAAACAAACATGACATCACGGCTAGCAACGAGGTCATTAGGATCTTTCCAAATGGATCAGTGCTCTATAGCATGAGGTGTGTTGATAAACAAGTGTATGGTGTTCGTACCAGGGGCAGCGGAACAGCAACGGCCATGGGAGGGCACTATAATCTCCTACCCCTCCCCTTCCCATCCCCCAGCCCAAAACAATTTTTTTAAACTGTGTTATAACTCATGCATTAATGTCTTTTAACCAATATTTTGTGGGGGGAGGGGTAGGAGATTATAGTGCCCCCCGGTTCCGCCGCCCCTGCATTTCCCTAATCTTTAAGACTTTGATTCAAACCCATTCATTCTAGCCATTTATTTAAGCCTGTTCCTAATAAGCATATACAGATTAAGCACACAATTCTCCAATGAATGCTGTCCTCAATACAATCACAAGGATCCAATCTTTCCATTCTCTTATTTTGCTTGTGTCGTATAAATTGAGGACAAAATGAGGACGTTCTTATGCTTATTTTTGAGCGCTAGTGAGAACCATTCTTTACCAACTACTGATTGTTTTTTGATACCTATGCAGGCTCAAGATCAAGTCACAATGTTCTATGGATCTGAGAAAGTTTCCCATGGACAGTCAAAAATGCAGACTCAAGATGGAAGCATGTAAGTAACAAATTCTTTTCGAACTAAAACTGCACTTGCTGATCGACTACATGCAATAATAGGGAAGTTCACTTATTGCTAACAATTTGCTTTATATTCGTCTGAACTTGACTATTATGTAGTCTGGATCATAAAACATGTTTTAAATTCCTGCGACTTTTTTAGTGTCGCACTCGTTTGATTTGTGCGGGTAGTTGTAGGCTTGATTTATACACGCTAAGTCTTAAGTCATAAGATTGCGCGAGCGAAGGGTGCGTCAGTTTAAACAACATTTGTAGTCAAAACTCGAAACGTCTAAATGGAGAGGTTCTTTGTTTTTATCTTCTTTTCCATTCCTGATTTCTCTCACTTCCCTGAAACCGCCCTTGGATTTGACAGAGAGATAGTGAAAAATTCCCTCGGGTGGTTACGATGATGTTGATCTATTTGTTTTTCCAACAGTCAGCTATGACGACAAGGAAATGACGTTGTCATGGCATCATTTGGACCCTGTTGTGGTTGCTAAGGGCATTGAGATCCCTAGTTACAGCTTGAGATCCGTTGACTGGCACTCTGACAAAGAACATTTCACTACAGGTATGTGGAAATTACCGATTTCATTAAAAGCTGCGATAGAGTAAAAAGTAATACACGTTTGAGTTTCGTTGTTGTCCCTTAGTATGTCCCATCAGAAACTCACAGGGGCATTGGAACGTGCTCAAGAATATTTGATACCATTTTTGGTCAATATTTGATACTCAGAGCTCGATTCAAAATGACCGCTTATGCTACAAATCAAACATAATTCGAGTTTTCTTGGCTTTTAGAAGAGATTTTCCTTTTTGCGTACTTCTGCATGTCGTTTACTTAGTAAGTTTTTGAAGCGCAAATATATGATTTACTTAGAGAAATTTTTTACATCGAAAAATAGAATAACAATTCCAGAGCATGAAACTGTTGCTACACGTTTCAAATCACATAAACATGTGAATCGAATTCTAAAGACTGATCTGTAGACCGTAAATGTTCAAATTTTAGAACCTTTGTAGAATCTAGATTTGTTTTTTTTAATCGTTAATGTTTTTGATATGTGGTTTATTAGTCTTTATGTCATGACCTATCAATTCGTTTCCCTGCCAGGAACGTACTCTTTGCTATCGATCGAGTTTACACTTGACAGACGTCTGGGTTTCCACATGATTCAGGTAATCATGATGACAACAGTGGTGGCGGTCATGATGATGATGGTTGTGGTGATGTCGATGATTATGGTGGTGGTGATGATAATGATGATGATGACGGTGGTGATGATGATAACAATGGTAGTGTTGATGATTATGACAATGACAATGATGGTGTTGATGATTATGGTGATGGTGGTGATGATGATAATAATGAGGAGGAATCCAATGATAATTTGATAGTACCGACTATGATGACGATTAATGATGAATACTAACTAAACCGCACTTCACTGTGCCTATCCCTAGATCTATCTGCCGTCGTACCTGATTGTCATCTTAGCCTGGGTGAGTTTCTGGGTGGACCGTGAGCAGACAGCGGCACGTATTGCTATGGGTATCACCACAGTTTTAACGATGGCAACATTGATCGGTAGTGCTCGTGTGTCTCTGCCTAAAGTATCCTACATCAAGTCCTTGGAATGGTTTCTGGTCATGTGCTTCTTGTTTGTGTTCTCGGCCATCTTGGAGTACTCGTTCGTGTCGTACTTGGTGTTCAGACAGAGACTTAAACACAGGGAGGATTATGTCCGCGAGGTAAAGGTAGGCCTTTGTGTGTAATAGTAATAGAGTGTCATGTCGACGTTATGATGATGGTGACCGGATGACAATGCGCTCCTCGCTTGTGAAGAATTAGTCAATGTGAAGAAGAAGTGCAGATGACTATCATTACCATCACAAAGGTGTTATAAAAAAAAAACAAGAGATGATTGTGGTAATGTCGCAGCACGAAACCACCAAGGCCTTTTTTAAAAATAAAGTTTACTAAAGCGTAATCAATAGCAATAAAGTGTAAAAAGCTAAAGTGTGTTTTACGTGTTTTTGAAAGCCACTCTATTCAAAAGGGAAAGATAAATGCTCCGCCTAATACTAGTATTTCATTTCCTATTTCATTGTCTTCTCTAGCGTTCTCGTGAGATCCTTGGTCAGCCTGGTCAACAAGAGGGCGAAGCGCTCCTTGAAGGCGAACGAGCAGATGAAGCCCACGAACCGGGCCAAGAAGCAGTGTGGGTACCAACCAAGAAACAGGTCGAAAATGTGCTCAACAAGACGCCCACGAAAATATGCATCACTGGCGAAGGACGAGAAGAGACACACATCGTGAATTTGATCAACAAAGTGGAGAATATCTGGCGTGTTGCATTCCCTCTGGCCTTCTTACTGTTGAATGTAATCTATTGGGTACACTACCTTGCTATGTAGTTTGTAGTGCGTCACGTGTTAAGCTTAGTCTTTTATCTATCCAGCTGTTGTTGCTTTGAATCAGGTATTAGTAACTTCACCGAGCGCAGCTGAATGGGGATAACTTTGTTTTGTACACGACCTGTACGACATTGCTGGTTCAGCCGGAAAGTTTTCATTTTTAACTAAGAAAACCAGTAGCGCCGTTGAACCATTTCAATCCATCCAGTTCATGTTATGTTACAGCCAAATTCGTTGTATCGCGACCCACCATTTTAAAACTTTGTTTTGATTTGGTCTTTTCTGAACTGTCAATCAAATTCAAAGGCGGAGTTTATTATAGAAAATGATTGACGGTTCGGAAAGGACCAAAATGAAAAAAAGTTTTGAAACGGCGGGTCGCTATACAACGAATTTGGCTGTAATGTGTTTATAAGATAATCTAACATTTATAAAATATAAAATATCCTTTTAGGTTAGCTTTTCTCAATTTAGATTGTCAAAATTCAATGAATAATCAATGAATCATTCATAAATTTAAATGATTAGCAATTTAATAATTACTATTAGCGTGTTGAAATTAGGCAATTAGCTAGTCAATGGTTATAATCTTATCATTATTAGCAAATCGTGCATATCTATATATAATCAACTAATTCATACCAATTAACCAGTTAGCAAAAATCAATTGTTCACGAGGTCAGGTAGAGCAAGTATGAGCTTGTCTGTAATTACTAATTAACAACGAAAAGGGATTTTAGTGCAAAATTCATTAATATTCAATTATTTATTAAAAATTAGTTAGCACATAATCAAATTATCAAGCCGCATATCAATATGTTAATTGTCACCAAACAATATTTACAACTATTTACTCGATAGCTGTCGAACGAAATTGAAACAGTAATAGAAAGTTAATACGTAAGTTGTCGAGCAAACAGTGTTCGAACTAAATCATACAGTTCGACTTTCTCCGAGAATCGAGCTTTGTCGAAACAACGTATTTGAACAAATTGAACGTTGTCCAAGATGAAGGATTTTATACGACGGTGGCTAAGGCGGTCCAGGACACAAAGCATCATGTATTCCAGTTTTATAACATTTTAGATTAATGTAGATTAGCGAATGATTAGTGCACTTTTAGTAAAAATGCACCAGACTCTTACCCAGTCCGCTTCTTATCCTTCACGGATAACATGTTCGCAAAAGGTGATGGGAGTTCAATGGGAGTAAAGCGTTGTCGTATGGAATCATGAGGCGCCGCATAATTTCTTACCCGAACTCCTCTGCGGCTCTACAATAAGGACTGGGTACGAAGCTGAAAATGCACCAAAACAATTACTCATCACAATGTCAGTTGAGTGACCGTTGAAAGGCAGGAGACTAGACGATTAGATACATAACTAATTCTAAAAATGCATAAGAATTGTGAAAAAGTTTATTCCACCAAATAAATGCTTCCATAGTAGGAAATAGTTCCGCGGCAGAACGTTTCCAAATATGGTCATGTACTTACTATCAAATGAGTCGATAGTAAACCAAAAACAGCAGAATCTTTCCATTCAAATATTTGAACTTCTGTCGAATATACAGAAATGTATCCATAAGATATATATATGGTATGCTAAGGTTCTGATACAAGTGTACAGTAGCTATTTCCGTGCAGCGTATTAAGTAGCATCAATAAAACAATTTCTTTTGCAATTGTATGAATTGTTTGGGTTTTTTATTTTACCATTCTGCAACGCGAAACGTAATTTACGTAGTGTGGCGCAAAATTCAACGACGTGACGTAGTGTGAAGTTCAATGACGAAGTGTGACATAATGAGAAGTGACGTCATCTGACGTGTGCGTATGTGGGTATCTTTACCTGGCGTATAATGGTTTGCTTTAGGCCAACATAATGACGATACGAAGTGGTGGGATAGGAGCGGCAAGGAGCACCGCGGTCAAACGTCAGCGCATGCGTGACATTTGCATTTGTAAACAATCAGATCGTTTGGCAATTGACTTTCAAGTCAATTAATAAGAAATTAATATTTAGGCTTAATTTTTTGTATATGAACTCTTTATGAAATTTTCTTTGTACCCTAAGTTTACACTTTTTCAATTCTGTTTACATTTTGAGAAAACAACGGTGAAAGTTTTCTCTTTCGTAGAGCATATAGAGAATTTGTCTGCGCATGTCAGAAAATTGTAGCTCGTGGTCATGTTTACATTTTTTTCTACGACCGGGGAACTTTTGAGTTCCAATCGCAATCTTAGTGATCTTCAATTTAGGAAAATATAAATGGATACTTGAAGTCTATTACTTTGTAAGGTGCTGTGACTAAGTCAAGTAAATATGGAGATTTTCGATCTCAAAATATTTTTGAGCAAAAGTCCGCAAAACGAAGAAGAAAAACACAAACCTACTGCATTCGTGTGAGGACTGCTGCCATAATAAAAGAAATAGCAGAAAACTTTTTCCACAGATTAAGACTCAAAGGTCATGAGAATTGTGTGGTACAGAATGATTTCTTATTGAGGATCGATTTTGTGGGGTGATGAGTAGATTATTTGCGCATTTTGCAAGTTTTGATCAACTTTCCTTCTTAATAAGCGGTATGTTTGAGGGGCTGCGCCGAAACTAAATATAACTGATGCGAGTCGTCAAACCACATTCTACATCACAGCATTGTTATTTTTTTAAGAAAGATTGGCCAAACCGTGATATTGCGATATTTGTTGACGCCATGGTTGTGTTTCTTCTCTCAAGCAATTTCGACTGATTTGAATACCGAACCTGAAATTAGGTAAGAATGATCTTGATTAATCCAAATGATTGTGAAAACACAGATGAACCACCAAATTTTGTAATTTTCTGGTCGGGCTTTTGTTGATATACTTCTATCTTCACTAAATATAAACTTTAACTCTGAGCACGGACAAGATTTGTCAGTCTTACTCTTTGGTCAATTTTTTCGCATAAATTTGTAGAAAAGTCGAGCTTAAATGTATGCGCCGCTAAGTTTTTCCTTGGTATGATTTCTTTAATAATCTTAGATTAGTATTATACTTTTGGTTTTCAATAGAGTTTTGGCCAAAATCTTTGATCAGCAGTCAAAGATGACCAGGTCTCGTTGTGAAAGCGGCCATATTGCAGAATCTTGCAGATACTTTATGGTTATAAACAAACAAATTGTTATGCTAATGTCCAACAAGAACTATAATAAGCCGTACGGAAATAACGACCAATCACTGTATAGTTGGAACAGAGACTTTCGTCACCTGAAGTATCGCTTTTGTGAATTGGGATTAAAAGGGATTTAGAAGGTATTTTTCTTTCGCGTGATTATTGCGGCTTCTACCATTAACTTACGACATGCGCAGACAAATTCTCTATATGCTCTTTCGTAGCATTCTTTAGCAATCTCTACGCAGAAAGCACTGGGTACGAGATCGTTTGATCGGCATTTCTTATATTTTTTCGGGCGTGCGCAGACGTTTGACGGCGGTGTTGCGGCAAGGCAATATTTCATAACGTGAGTGCCTGGGGGCTAGAAACACTACCGCTGTTTACTGCAGTGGATTAGTATGTCTAAACAACGACAATAACCCATAAATAATAAATGTTCATAAATTAATTAATCCACTTTATTATACACCACTTTTACAGTATATTCCTAGTCTTTTTTACAATAATAATATGTGTGCTACGTAGGGGAGAGGAGTCAGTCAGAATTTGACCATCTCCCATGGCAACTTAATATTTATACTGTGGTGAACTGTAAATTTGGCCATCGAATCCCACCCTTTATTGATGTCTACGACAGGCCTAAATATTAACAAATAGTCAATCTATTTAGCAACTTATTGTCACTTCAGAACATAACTAATAATATATCATCATTTGGTTGTCAATGTTTTATATTACAATATAACTATTATTCAAGAAATAATAGAGTACAAACAGTAAGAGAGTGCAATAGTTACCGCTATTTATAGTCCAGGGGCCGGTTGCACGCAACCTGAATAAAGTTATCCTCTCCATAGAATTTCTTTAGAATTTATCCACTGGATCCAGACTTCGTACAACCGCAGTAAATAGCTCTAAATAAAAGATAGCAATAGACTTGACACTATTTAGTGATATTTATGTTGCACACATTTTGTGTGTGTACTCTGTGATACTTTAATGTACACTATATTCATATTTATATTTCAACTTCACTGAGTAGAGTGGTTTTCAATGGCTCATAAACAAAACATAAGAACTGGAGTGTAATAACCAGCTTGAAATAAGGTGTTGTACAACGAAAACACAGAAGAAAACGAGAGCAATAAAATGGTAATAAGGTGTATTACGCTAAAGTGTGTTACGCTAAAGTGTGTTACGCTAAAGTGTGTTACGCTAAAGTGTGTTACGCTAAAGCGTATTACGCTAAAGTGTGTTACGCTAAAGCGTATTACGCTAAAGTGTATTACGCTAAAGTGTATTACGCTAAAGTGTGTTACGCTAAAGTGTGTTACGCTAAAGTGTGTTACGCTAAAGTGTATTACGCTAAAGTGTGTTACGCTAAAGTGTGTTACGCTAAAGTGTATTACGCTTAAGTGTGTTACGCTAAAGTGTATTACGCTAAAGTGTGTTACGCTAAAGTGTGTTACGCTAAAGTGTGTTACGCTAAAGTGTGTTACGCTAAAGTGTGTTACGCTAAAGTGTGTTACGCTAAAGTGTATTACGCTTAAGTGTAGTACGCTAAAGTCCATTACGCTAAAGTGTATTTCGCCACGGGTCATGAGAACCACTCTAACAGGAACTATATATACAGCTACTATATGTCAGATTATTGCCACTCTCATCATAGTTAGCAGACTCCCCCGTAACTGGTTTACGTGACAACACTAACACCGACTATCAGCAAGACGTTCTTAGTAGTAATAGTTGGTCAGCCTGGTGACATCGTTAATGTAAATGACTTATTAGAATTGTTAATAACATCGTTATTTTTATTATAAGTACTAAAGTACAAACACTAGAGTGCTTTCAATATGTCCATGAAATAAAATCTAAATAGTGCTAACTATGCTAATTCTATTGTCTTCTTTCGTTTGATTAGCGCTACTTACTACTAAATATCTAGCCATTTTACACTTTTAGTGTTTAGTGTATTCTATATTAATGATTATCATTATTATCATATTATATTATAATTATAAAATTTAGTATTACGGTTCTATTCCACAGTCTGGAGTATTTTTATCCTGATTAAAATTTCACCAAGCTTTACAACTAATAATAAAACGGTTTTTTTTCTTTTAAAAAATCCCATGCATGGTCTTTACAAAACAGGTCCTCCTCCACAAAGAACTCCAATTCATGCTTTGCATACATGCATCATTTGCATGAGAACCAATATAGTTTGGTACACCATTTGTTATAATAACGAATTCAGGATAAGAGATGTTCTACCAAAAAATTATACACTTCGGTTACGGTACGTTCTAAATCGGTAGTTACGATTACTTCGGCTTATAGAAGCCTCTTTGAGTTCAGGCTATCACAGCAACTATGACAACTCTTCCGTTTATGAAAACCTGGTACCAGTTGAGAACACTACTTCTGTGTTGAATGCAAGTACCACATCTGGGTAACAGTGTGTATTTGCGGTGTCTCTTTAAAAAAATACGAATACAACCCTACAGTCCATTTAATCTCTTTGCTACTTTGCTCGACAAAAACGTCACTTTTGTCCACCTCTGCTGTCAGTAGTGTGTTGTCTGCCTCCAACTCCACTAGCTTTATCATCATGTCTTTCATCAACTTTCTCCACAGTTTGATGATTAGCCAAGTCACGTGACACAGTGTGAACTGCTTCCAAGGTAACAGATTTGTCGCTTCCAACTCTCTTGTTAAGTTGTTCTATTGCTGATAGATGTTTTGATTTGACTGTACGTCCATTGCGACCACCAACTTTGGCATTCAGTTTCTTCAAGGCTGAGATGGCCTGGGATCCAGTCTCTGGTTGTTTGTCTTTAGAAACGTTTTCTCCCTCGGGACTGGTCGCTGAGAAATACAAAATAATGTCAACAAAATATGTTGTCACACAAAACACGACTCATTATAACACATTTTGTTATAACACATTTTGTTAAACACAAAAGCCAAAAAGGAAGTTGAAATTCTTCAACGTCGTCCTATCTTGAAGCTTTCGCGCTTGAAGTCCTAAGCAAAAGAACTATGCCCGACTATGCTCAACATAGTAAAGGCATGTTGACATGAGGTAGGGTGTCTCTAGGTAATAGATAGGGATACATACACAATTATTAAAATATCTATCCCCTCTGCAAAGGGGTCCCCTACCTCATGTGAACCGGCCATAAACCTACCTGAAGAATTCGATTCCCTCGTATCAGATGGCGAGTTTATATCGGTCTCTTTGGATTGACCCTCTGGTGATTTAGTGGGTGATTTAGAGGGAACAAAAATAAAAGTGAGATTCTTCTGAGATGCCTTGGCCTTGCCAGTGGGTTGGATATGAATTGTGGGTACTGGCTGTCCTATTGGGACAATTTCTATTTTCTCTCCTTTGGATACATCATTGACAGAAGTAGTGCCATCGCTGTTAGTGCTCTAAAAGACAATGAAAGCAATCAGTGTGAATGGCCAAATGGCAGTGATACAACACCATTAATGTAAATGATTACAGGGGAAGAAGCTGGAGAAGGGGCTGTAAACACAACCCCCCCCCCCCCCCCCCCCATCGAATCATAATGAGGATGATAACGTGTTAAAAGATGTTTTGACAGGAAAATCTGTCTCAAATAATACAATTTGAAGAATGTCAACAATGTTGCATGAGATAATAATAATTTATTATTTAATAGAGAAACAACATACCGAAGCAGATCGTATAATGACTCGTGAATCTTCACCACTAGTGATCGCAAAAGACGAGTCTTTTAAGTCACTTGTAGATTCAAGATTCTGTGGAATTGCCATCTCAACACCGGCATGTCTCCTCTGAAGATGTTTCTTTACACCACTGACGAACTGAAACTTTTTGTTACAAATCGGACAAGAAACGCTGTTCTTTGCAGATTTTTTTGTCGCCTTTGTTGCTTTAGGTACTTTTGGTGTTTTGGGTGTCTTGGGTGTTTTTGACTTCTTTGGTTCCTCTGCTCCAGGAATGTGTGCTTTTTTCAGATGTGACTCATAATTGGCGCGATATTTAAAGACCTTTGAGCACGTTTCACATTTGTGTTCTTGTCTGGGCTCCTTTGGTGATTTTGGTGCTCCTTCCTTCTCTTGCATCATCTTTTTCAGGCACCTATCAATGGTATGTTATGATTAACATCGTGGTGAGCTGAGCAGTGTCATTAACTTCGAGAAGTAATAAATTGAAAATTGCTCGAGAAATCAAGAAGAACATTTATTCAACGTTTTCAACCTTTACAGACAAATTCATTGTATCGCGACCCGCCGTTTTAAAACTTTCTTTTGATTTGGTCTTTTCTGAACCGTCAATCAAATTCAAAGGCGGAGTTTATTTTAGATTAACCAATGACAGAAAATGTTAGGGCAAGCTCCGTCCTGTGAAAATGATAGAAGGTTCAGAAAAGAAAAAACAAAGTTTTGAAACGGCGGGTCGCGATACAACGAATTTGGCTGTAACAAAAATTTATATGTAAATGAAGCATTGTTAAATGCTAGCACAAATTCATTATGGAGTGTACTGTGACTGGATTCTACACAGCTGTAATTTATTCACCAAAGTGTATTTGATTGTATTTGAGACTGCGCCAGTACCAAAAACATCCATCCAGCCCTTCAAAAGTATTAACCGCAACCGAGTTGGCTAAGTTTGTTGAGCGCCAGTCTGTTATGTGGGAGGTACTGGGTTCAATCCCACTCAGAGTCATAAAATAATTGAAATGGCTGCCTTTGCAATTACATCTTCAAATGGTTACAATTTCATGTCTTCTCAGATAAGGACATTCAACCGAAGGTTCCGAGGACCGTATGTTAGAAACCTCTTCAGGGTTCATTACATCACCATTGTTGAATAAACACTACTACTATTAAACAACATTCTATTATATATAACAAAATGTCTGCATACTTTGTTCTGTGCTTTGTAACCCATCGTCTGGATATCAGCTCTTTACCACAAAGGTCACATTTCTGTATTCTGAGTTCTTTATCCTGGTGGGTGAGTAAGTGCATTCTGTAGTTGGAGCTTTGTACAAAGTCCTTGGAACATATGTGACATTTGTAAGGTCTTTCGCCACCATGTACTAAAATGTGCTGCTTGAGGGTTGAACGATGTGCAAATCTTTTGTCACACTTTGGACAACTGAGGTAAAATATACATGAGGTTATGTTAACTTGATTGATTGATTGATTGAATGTTTGATTGATTCATTTGAATGTTAGATCATTTGATTGAATGATTGAATGTTTGATCGATTGATTGATTGAATGTTTGATTGATTGATAGTTTGATTGATCGATTGATTGATTGATTGATTGATTGTTGATACGAATTGATAAGTTGTCATACAAAATGGAAGACATTACAGTTGAGCCCACTATGGTCAACTCTTTTAAGTAATCATTCAAATAAAGCATTTGGGTCAATGAAAGGTCATTCAAACTAATGCCTCACTTGGATGGCAATTGAAACAAAAGAGATCCCAATCCAGGCTTACGTATACCATTTCCTATTGTTTATTCTATTTTTTATTTTAATCTATTTGCCAAAAATGGCAGGAGAACTGACACAGGGCAAAGCCCCAGTTGCTGGTCAGTATCCTCTAAAACGATTGACAGCCTCACCTGTAAGGTTTTTCTCCAGTGTGTATATTGTTGTGTTCTCTGAGGTTCAGCGAAAAGCTGAATGTTTTCCCACATATCTCACATTTATATGGCTTGATTCCTGTGTGTCTCATCTTATGGTATTGGTAATGACCCAGCATATAGAATGCTCTTGGACAGAACTCACACTTGTATGGCTTTACTCCTGAACAAAGACCAAAACAGATTTAAAGAGATGTTACTTTTGATTTGACATACTTCAACCAATGAGAGACTTGTCAGAGAGAAAAAGGAGGAGAAAGAGGAAAGAGGAAGATGGGAGAGGAGGAGGAAGAGAGTAGACGGGAAAGATAAAGAAAGACAAAGGACAAAGATGAGGAGATCGAAGGAAGCAGAAGAACAAAGAAAAGGACAAGAAAAAGAATAAATAGAAATAGCAAAAGGAAGATAAAGAAGAGAGAGGAAGAAGAACAAGTAGAAGAAATGGAAGAAAGCAGAGAACAAAGAAGAACAAGGAATTTAGAAGAGTTCTCCATAAAATCTTTAAAAAATGCAAGTTTACCTGTATGTTTTCTCATGTGAACCTTGAGGTTTCCAGATGAAGAGAGCTCATGGTTGCAAACCTGACATTTGTAAAGCTTTTTTCCTGTAAAACAAGGAGCACTTTAGTAACCATGATAAATAAAGCTCACAGTGCTGGTGATGATGATTGTGCTAATGATGAGGGTGACAATTTGGATACTTTCCCGTACCTGTGTGTAGCCAACCATGGCATTTCAGCTCTTTTTGAGTGTTGAAAGACTTGTCGCAACTGGAGCACTTAAATCTCTTATTCCCAGTATGTTTAGTCATATGCCTCTTTAAATCCCAGTGAAATGGAAACTTTTTGTCACAAAGTGTGCAGCAGTATGGCCTGAAGTCTGTGTGTAGAATCCAATGTCTCTTCAAATGACTGGCACTACAATAGTGTTTGTTACAGCGATCACATGGCCAACGTAGTCCCGACTCTGTTTGTATTGGTGTCACAGACTCTGCAATAGAATGCAATATTTTATTATTGAAAATGTTTACATAGCTGTTCCCAGGTGACGTGGTGTAGGTTAAGTACACTATCCGGTGACATGGTGGTTTCCATGGACGCTATGATATAATATATATATAATATCACCGGTATATTGTTTTCCTATGTATAAATTTTAATGACTTACTAATATCAAAGTCAAAGTTTTCTGGCTTAAATGGAAACTTTTCAGGAGTTTCTGTTGAATCAGGTTCAGGATTCGATTCATTAGAAGCGTCATCTTCCTGGGCCTCATCCCTGAATGCCATTGTTGGTCTGCTATCATTGGTTTTTCGTGTACTTGCTCGAATACTCCTTTCAGCCTCCATGGTACCGACTTCTTGTAATGTTTGATTAAGATGTTGATTGAATACTTCCTCAAAATTCCTTGTTGGACCTGATGTATCTGGTTGTTGTTGAGACAAAGATGTTGTTGGTACTACCGGTGCTGCAGATAGTTGTGTTGCTGTTGATACTGGTGGTGGTAGCTGTGGAGGTGCTGGCGGGGGAGCTGGAGGTTGAGCTGGGGGTGGCATTGATACTGGTGGAGGAATTGGTTGGTGTAGCCAATTGTGACTTGTAAGAGATGGATTACTAGCATGAACTGAATGGCTGACAGGGGGGTGCATGGTTGGCTCTCTTTCAGGGGGGTGCATGTATGGTACAGTTTGTTGGCAGTCATTATTGTTGGATATGACAGTTGTATTTGGTTGTACTGGATCACCAGGGCTTATTGATTCTATAAAAGAAAGTTGATTGTTGACAATACCATCAATTTTGCCTGTTGTGAGCATTGACACCCAACACTAAAACATGGTCTTATAAATGGTAAACACTATTCTTGTAAGTGTTAACCTTTGTCTGCATATCTCTAATTGATGACCTATCTCTAATAATTGATGATGTTGATCAAATAGTCCAGTTTCATGTTCTTCATTGCTCAGGCTAAGCCTCGATAGTATGTGATATATTCTTTTGTACTAGGTACATCCCGTGGGAATGCAGCAATCCAAAAACAATATAAATACCAATGGTTTTATCTGGACTGTTTTGTTGATTTATTTACAATTGAGGCTTAGCCTGAGCAATGACGAATTTGAAACTGGTCTATTGTGCAAAAGTATGTGTCTTCCAGTTGACTGACATCTAATGTTTTGGCAACCATTGAGTGCATGTATCAGGTGTTGACGCTTAGGCAAATATGATAGCAAATGGACAGACAGACATTCAGTCAAATGACCTCAATCATTTTAAAAGAAATGATTTGAACATATTAAATGAATTAATGGATACTATGAGGCAAAAAGGAAAATATAAGAGAGAATGTTAAAAAGAAGTGAACCAATGAACCATAACGAGAAAGAAGAACAAATATATTAGGCTTTCAGTTACCAAAATGGGAGCACCAACTGTCCTGCCCCCCTTACTTTCAGAAACATCCCACCTTGAATAAAAGGAAATTTAAAAAAATGAACAAACAAAACAACTAGAAAAGCGTTAGAATGAAATGAATGAAAGAAATAATCCAATTAATGATTACAGAAAGATCAACTGAATTAATACAATGTTTATAGAGGATGAAAGTTGAATAAAAAAAATCACGATGACATAATATTATATTGTAAATACAAATATCCAGTAGCTCTTACCATGTACAATGAGATCATATGCATCATGCATGAGACAGGTAGAATCAAAGGTGATCAAGCAAGGGACTTTGTCTCTTAGTCTGGGTCGTACACCCAGTAAAAGACCAGGATTGTTGTCATCCGATGTATAAATCAACTTTATCAAGCCTAGAGTGACACCACGTTCTGCTTTGACGACTAAAGCATTGTTGTAGTAGAGATAGATCTACAAGAAAAGAGAGAGGAAGTTATGCATTGTAATTGATCGATGTTTTCAGCTGGGTCAGTATTAAGAATGTGGTTTGCGATGTTTTGATAGAGTTTACATGTGCTTTTAAGATAATCCTATACACTCACTCGAAAATATTTGACCATATTTCATGCTGAATGAGCCGTGTTTTGTTATTTACATTTGTATTGTAATTGTAGAAAAACAAGGAAGAAGCTTCATTTATGCTATTTCATAGCTTCATCGCAACCACACACTCTGAATGATTCGAAACACTTCTCTTCATAGTGATGCAAAAGTTGTTTTCGCGAGGTAGTTATATAGGCGAGTATGCTTTCTAATTGAAATGTACCTCATTTGGTCTGTATCTAGGATCTCGTTCGAGTTCACCGCCATAGTTGTTTCTGTTTACCAAACATCGACCAGATGAAGACGCCATCTTGCTTCGGCGTTGATAATGAGGGGGACTGGGCACGACTTGGGCGTCAAGATGGAAACTTTTTATTTCGCCTCTATTTTCGCTTTCCTTTTTTCCCTTTCTTCATATGTTGATCTTGCACTACCATCTTACCTTGTTTACTGGTTAAATCCTTTAGTCTTTATTTAGTTGTCATCTTGTCATACTTAATCCCATCTTGGGGGGAATTTTCTTGAAAATGGGTAGACGGGTGGGAGGGGATGGAGGTAAACTGATTTTCGTAAATTTTCAATAACGTCATAATTGCTCAAATATTACAGGAGATATGTTGGTCACTACGTTAATCAGAATAGAGTTATGAAATGGCAAATCATCATTATTTTCTTTATTACCAAATCTTACATTATATTTATTGACTTTGAGGCTGAACCCTCTTTCCTACTTGGTTGGAAATTACATATGCAAAAATCACTTTTTTCGGTATTTCAATGTAATCTCTGTGACATTTAAAGGTTTCCTGTTCTTGTCAGCTAGTACAAGCAGCTATGTATTGCTCATATTCTGTTGTAGTGCCACAGAGAGAACTTGTGAGCATTTGTTGGTGAAGGAAGTGTTGCAAGTGGGGTCTGCCATTTGAAAAATTAAGTACTTAAAGCCCTCTCCCTAGTTGATTTTTATTACTAGACGATTATTGCTATTAGTTGTGCTTGATATTTTGATTGAAAGCATTTTTCACTGTTTCACTTCCCCAGAGAGTACCGAATATTGACCTGAAAACAAACAGAACAAAATTAATTATTTTATTACTTATTTACAACTAATAATAATTAATAAATTTACAAGTTATTACTATTATTATTGACACTGTCTGTCATTACAACATCATAGCATAACAAGCAATGCCAACAATGTTATTCCTTTAACAGCAAAAATACAATGAAATGACCTGTAATTAACTACCTAGAATTAGTCAAGAGTACCTTTCAATCTGCAGTGCATTGTCCATTGTCAAGTCATCACCTGCAGCTACCACACCTTTTATTGCTTTGATAACAGTTGAATCATTGTAAAGATATGGCTTCAACCAATCACTTGCAGCTTGTACAGCATCCTAGTAAATCAAACAAAATACTACTTCAATTAATTGGCTGTTTTCTTCCCTGCAAGATAGAGACACCACCATGCCTTGTACCTATTAGACTAGACATGCACACACACTAACCAAGTGCTTCTTTTTGTAAAGCGCTATTGGATATTTTTAGAAATAGGGCTATAAATCATATTATTATTATTAAAAGATAAGCATTAATAGCCCAAGAGAATGTTATTTCTTGCTGTTAGCACATGACTTTGTAATCACATACAATTTTTTTAGCATTACAAATTAGCTTTTAGCTTTGCCTACTAGAGAGATGATTGCTATTTACTGGAGGACATTTAGGGGTTGTTGTCATGCCAGGGAGTATTCCAGACAGCAAGTATTATATCCAGTAAGTAAGTAAGTAAGTATGTTGGTAGTTTTAGGGGTTGTTTATGGAATTAGTTTGGCCATTTTAAAGTTTTATCTCTGTACTTCTCTTCCTCTGCAGCAGCTGTACATTTATGAACACTGTTTTTTTCACAGAATAATTATAAACATCTTACAAGTCCAGTATTATGATCATTAATACCTGTGAGTTATCCATAAGTAATTCATCATCAACCAAACCACATTGAAGGGATTCTGTTAAGCTCATCCTCTTGGATTGCAGTAATATTTCTAATGCTTTTTGGCGACCAACAAGTTTGACAAGCCTAGCACCTCCACCCCATCCTGGTGATACACCCATTCTTGCTTGAACAAATCTGATCTCTGAAAAAAATTGTGTGACATATGTATCCATGACCTTTGCCAATTATCATATAGATTTATTATACAATAGAAAGTAAATTTTGATTGGTTGAGCAGTGAGGGACTCCAGAGGTGAATGGACAGAAAGCATAAAGTCCCTTGTCCTCACTTTAATTATCACTGTGTTGTTAAATTTAGCTTTAGTTGAATAAAGATTTAGAAATTTGCAATTTACTCTCATATATGACCCCTCAAGCCTTTGGAAAGTACAACTCCCGGGGGGGGGGGGGTACTCCCTTCAGATCTGGGTAGGGGTGTTCCGCTGGGATCCTGTAGGGGTTACCCTGTTTATGACAAAAAATACCTAACTTCCATACCCTGTTTATGACAAATTACAATTGTTTACAAACATTATATGATTTGTATAAATATATCAATTCAGACACATGTGCTGCTCTTATCTTTTTTTTTAAGTCAACGATCTTATTCCTGCCGATTTCTTGAATGCAAAACAATTTCTCTCATTTTTTGGGCCCTGAGTATGACAGGAAGTTTGGATTAAATCGGAAATAGAGTAGAATTAGATACCCTGTTCATGACACCAAGGTCGAAAAACCATACCCTGTTCAGCGGATCATCCCCGTATAGTCGATATAGGGGTACAACTCTATGTGCAGAATCTCTATTTACTTTTGTTTGAAATAACTATTTGAATAGTGGTGTAAAGCCAATAGGTGGCCTTGTAAATTTACTTTTACCTGCACTCTTGCACATCAGTCTAAAGTCACAAGCTGTGGTCAACTAAAAAACACAAGAGATAACACATCACTGCCAAATGGATGCACACATAGAGATAATTAGCGATTCTATATCTCAAATGGAAAATTATTTCAAATGTACTAGAAGTAAATTTCCATATATCAAAGATTCAAATCAAATAATGAAATCAAGAATGAAATCATTAAATGAGACTGTTTGTGCTTTTGGGCAGATTAGCAGATAACAATGACTGTCTTTCATAGGATACGTTGATGACACATGACTCTAAATATCCCCACAAATATAGCTGCATCATTCTTTTACAACCATTTTCGTTGAAGTGCGACCATTAAAGCTAAAATTCTTGTCTAGAACCTGGCATTTTGGTATTTACTGTGAAACAAATGCGACAGTCTGCTTCACACTTTGTCTGCTTTTTGATTAATGTTCACCAAAATGCCAGATTCTAGACAAGATGTTTAGCCTCAAGGGTCACACTTCAACAAAAATGGTTGTAATTTGATTTTCATTATAAGAGAAAGACCATGAGATATTTGAGAGGGATTGGCAATTTTGGTTGAACAGGATTTTTTTTCTTTTGGGGGTGATGGCATGAGAAAAGAACATATATTTGTATTTTTTGGTACAAAAAGTGAAAGGACTGGTCTGTAACCCCTCCAGCCCCCCATCTAATTGGTCCCTGAATAAAGGAGAGGGACATTGGGGACTCTCGAACATTGCAACACAGCAAATGATCGCTGGTGAACACCTTACCACCACAAAAAAATTTAACAAAACACCATCACCTCATTTTTTCATGAGTCAAATGCAAAAAAAAAAACATTTTGGTTTGATTAAAATCGCAACTCCGAAAAACATTTTCATTTCGCCGTACAAGCATGTAAATTAACTTAAATATTGCACATTGCAAGGTATTGCATCACCACAATACCACAATTTTTCAGCCTTGTTCACCGTAACACCACACTAAAATAAGGGCAACACCGCAAACCCCAATGTCCCCCTCATAAAGCAGTACCTCTGCACCACCTCCAATAGCATGCCCCTGTACAACGGCAACACTGACCAAAGGCAAACGATGAAGACGAGTCAATGTCCGATGCATAAAGAAGCACATTTTTGCACCATCCTCTGGAGTTAGAATATCTTTCACTACACTAATATCAGCACCAGAAGCAAATGTTCCTTTGTCTCCTTGCAAAACAACAGCCTTACCATCCCGCCAAGTCTCTAACTCATCGATAATTTCTGCTAACTGTACCATCATATGTCCTGTTAAAGCATTCTTGCGATTAGCATTAGCTATAGTAACAACAGCAATATTATCTGTGGCGAGGTACTTGAGTTCAATTTCTCCTCCTTGTCCGGTGAGTGGACTGAGATGAGAACGAATTTCATCTTCGTCGAACAATGGAGGACTGCTAGAAGCATAAAAGGCTCGTCTTTGTAGCTTACGGAAAGCTTTGCATCTTGAAGTAGCTAGAAATCGATTCATTTTAAACTTTTAAAGATAAAATTTCGCAAAATAAAATATTAGATAGTTGGCTGCCGAAGAATGGAAATGCCTAAATTAAACAGGCGTTACTTGAAGGAAATGTTAGGAACTGGAACTGCCATGAGACAGGTAACCCAAACCAACCGCAAACCCTACTAGTCCAGTCAATCTACGGCAGAACCCACCACTAATTGCAACAGAAGGTTTTTCAACGTGATTTGCCTTAGGAGATAGTCCTAAACAACATATCAAAAGTCCTAAAAAATCCTAGTTTCGGAAAGCCCTCAAAATTGACTTTTTGTAAAGCCTATATTTTCATACAGCATGAAAACGAGGCTAAAACCGGAAGTGGCCTTATTTCTTAATGGAAATGTCCACTATCTGCAACTTTGTAAACGGTTATTCAAAAGAGCAACAATTTTAGTCTTTTTGTACATTTATATGAAAGTTCTACTTATTTATTTGATTTTTTTAATAATTATTAAGTTTTAGCCTATATACAAAACTGAAATGAGCATAATTTCTGTCAAGAAGTTACTTCAACGGCACCCCTTTTTGCTATGGCAACATCAAGTGCCTCGGTCTTAAAAGAGAACACAGAGGTGTCCTCTTCTCATCATCCTCATAACAGGAATCATCAGAGGAGTTGGAACAGACAGATCCCTTGTAGTGACCCGACAGACCGCGGAAAATTTCAAGCCATCAGCTTTCCACTCTAAACATATAACATCTATGTTTACAGTTGCAACGCAACACTTTTAGGAGACTCTGTGCTGCAGGTGGCAGATTCGTCATAACTGTTTTGTATCTTCCATCCCCATTGCTGTACATCAATTTACTCTCCTTTGCATTGTTAGAATTTGATGTGGGATATTTTTTAGCAGCTGCAGAATGTAGGAGGAAGGGTGTTTGGTTCAATTTTTGTTAGTTTTATCGCCAGTTTTTCTGGTGATATCGCTGGTATCGAAGATCATCTAGACATTGACCTGAATTTCCATCTAAGCGCAAGAGAATAGCATTTTCGCCCTCCACCTGAAAACCTTCTTTTGTAGCATTCTAATCTTGGAATAGTTTGGCATTGATCCCTGAACTGAGATGAGCTTATAAAAAGCTCTGAATCGATGTGTCCCAATAGCAGTTTTGCGCTCCTGATATTTCTTGATATTCCAGACTCTGCGTATTACGGTACTGCACTTGGGTTCAGGAACAAAGAACAAGCAGATCATGGTAATCAAGGTCTGCGTAATAGAGAAGAACGACGTCTGTTTGGTAGAGGCGCTATCGTTGTATCCATCAAAGACGATAATCGCCCTGCCAAAATTCTTTATCAAGTAATTGCAGTATAGCTCACACACCTCCCTGTAAGGCTAACTTATCATGTGTATCTAAAAGCGCTCCGCCATCTAAAACATAATGTATACTTCTCTGATTTGATGCGCTTACAGCTTGAATCTGGGCAGAAAGTTTCAACTAGATAGCATCGGCTAAAGCTGGCTTTTTTGGTTGTGAGAGCATTAAGGAGGAATTAAATAGACATGCCGGATAAAGTAACAAAGTTTGTAACAAAACAGCGCTGGGAGATCTTTGCATTAGTGTGACGCCAAGATTAAGCGCTGAAATAGTAACTGTGCGTTAATTTGATGGCAGAGTTTGTAGCAAGATTAACTGCATGGTTAGAATTTTTATGTATGATACTGGCGATTCCCCAGTCATAGAAAAAAGAACCTTTCTTTTACTTTTTTGGCATCAATAGTATGCAAGAGCGGAACAGGTGAGAAATGTCTGTGATCAGCAAGAGTGGAGAGGATGTAAATAGTTACTCGGCTAAAAAGGATTTCTCGCCAAACAGGGACAATAAATGACATATCAGCAGAGCTTTATAGACGATGAAGATGTTAAACTAGACAAAGAATAGTTAAAATTTAAATTTAATGTTTTGTTTGACCAGTTAATAGTAGTGCAGGCTTTAATTTTAGGTGTGTCTGAATCGCAGAATAATCAATTGACCCTTGGTTTTACATGAAGTACTTAAGTTGAATAGCAGTTACAAAACCCGGTGCTCTGCAGCCTTTCAAAAATATTTTGTGATTTATTCCAAAACAAATTAAGTGTTGATCAAACTTTTTGCTGCCGCAGCGAGCGAGACTGAAGCGAGCGCGCAAGGCAGCAACCCTAATCTGTAAAGGGAGTTAAAATCTCGATTTTACCCCATAATGCACCGCAAATTCGTTTACCTACGTCCCTTGCGCGCCTCGTATGTTGTTATTCGACACCAAAGTATTCCTTGGATTTGTGTGGTCAAGGTGAGTGAAACTGTGTGTCTTTAGAGTCCAATTTAATCTTTTTTTTCTGTGATTATCGTGCAAGACGCTCGAAGAATAATCACTTGGAGTAAATACAAGTGATAATATTAGGAAATCTTTATCGTATAACTAAAGTAGATCATAATTTCTTAAGCTTGCGTTGGACGGATCGTTTGAAGTGCGACTGTTCGTTCTAATATTTGTAATATTTTAACATTATGATGGTACAAAACTATAAGTAAAAGCAAGAATTTGTTTCAGATGGCTAAGGTAGACGAAGATGTACATTGGTTACGTTTAGTTTGTCGATATCTGTTATATATTTGTAGATATACGGCCGCTATTCGTGTCACTTGTGTTGTAAGCGTCAATTATTACTCGTGCCCAGGCCTCTGGCACGAGTATTAGTCTGCTGCGAGTTTCTTGTTTTTTTCCTTTTTTTTCGCTGTTAGAAGTTTAGACAAGTTCAGACAAGTTCCATCAGGTCTGATTAATTTAATTTAACTAACAAAGAAAGAAATTTCTATGAACGGACCACGGGCTCGAACCTGCGACCTTTGGATTGTCAGGCTGCGCCTTACCCGACTTGCCATCGCGCCAAACATGCTGTTCGTGAGATCCATTAAGCTATATATAAGTAGTACGAGTTCAAGTCTCCGAACGGCCAATCTCTTTTTTGGTTCTTTTTTTTTATATTCTTTTTTCTTATTCTTAAGTAATCTTTCTTTTGCAATTTTATATTCAGTTATTTTTTAATAAACAATTTTTTTTAATAATTAAAACGAATGATTCCGTCTCGCATCAAAACAGCTAAACAAATAATTAAAACGAATGCTTCCATGTCGCATCAAAACAGCTAAATAAAACTTAATTGAAGGAAATTCGTGGAATTGTTGAGAAGGATCATTAGAAGTGAACAAGATCAAAAAGTAGCAAAAAATCCATTGCGAAAGTGAGAATTTTCAAGCTTGTCGCTCACTCGACTTGAAGAACGATTGTTTAGCGATGTGTATTAACAAAAGCGAAAAAAGACAAATATTTCAAAAGGATCTTTTGGTATCTTACACAAAGGAGACTATTTGGTCACTTTTCAAGTCTAAAAGGCTTTTTTTTTTGCTGCACTTTGCGAAATTGAGAGAAACATGACAAGACTAACAAAGGGCAAACTACGAATAATACTTATAATGTCCATTCGCTATGGTCCACGCTTCAACTGATTGGAAAATCTGCCCAATTTTGAAGGAAAAAGGGAAAATTTGCAGTATTTTTTCGTGAAAAATTGAAGTAAAGTGTAATTTATTGAAATCTTGTTTATTGAGCTTTTATGCCGATGTAGTTTTTGTGTAATTCTTGTTGATTTTGGAGTATTTTTTGCCGTTAAAGAAGAGCTGTTATGGACGATAATTTCCTGTCAGGTATTGTAGTAATATGTGTAATCAAGGGAAAAATAGAAATCGTGAATGAAAAAAATTAATTTATAAAAAAATAAAAAGGAAAAAAGTAAGAAAAATATGGTTTAAACATGAAGTGATAAGAAAAAAAAAATTTTCAAGTCTCCCAGCATGGGATTCAGATTTTTCTTTTTTCTGCCCTTCTAAAATGTTGTAAAAAAAAATGAAGTAAACGACTGAGATACATTGCTTGTAATTTCTTGTATTTAAATTTTAAAAAGCTATCACTCATTTCTCCGAAATGAATCAAATCTTCAATCTATTTAAAACTGAACTAAAATCTCATCTTTTTAAACTAGCTTATTCTATATACTTAATTTTATTTAGTATTACTGCTTGTTTCGTTCTTTATCCTTTTTGTTTACTAGCGCTTAGAACAGATTTGAATTTTGTTTTACAAATAAATATATTATTATTTTTATACGTCAATTTACTCAATTAATGTTGCACCGTTATAAGAACGGGATATAAAAATTACAATTACCATGCCTGCACCTATAATTGCATATATTGCAGATTGGTAAAGTACGGTTTATCGCTTCGACAAGGTCTTATATATGTAGTATTTAACGTACTTATGAAGAAAAGACTGAAAAATGTGTGTGGAAAATCCCATGCAAGCGGCAGGGGTGGATCCAGGATTTTTGTTGAGTGGTTTCAAGTTTTAATTCACCCTTGTGTGTCCATCGACCGCCGGAGGCGGGAGTTTTTAGGGGGGTCCGGGGGCATTCCCCCCCGGGAAATTTTGAAATTTAGACCTTCGGAAATGCGATTTCCAGCATTTTCATGAATATTTACTACAATTTTGGTACAATATTTTATGAAAAAATTGTCACAGAAATGCCAATTCTCTTCAAAGACAATATGTAAAAATTGCTTGATAAAAGGAAAAAAAATTTAAACTATATCAAACCATATCAAATCAACTTTTTTTATTCTTCTTTAATTTTGAAGCGCGATTTACTTTTTCTGTCTTTGTGAAATTAACAATTTCTTTTTGATTTTAAATCAATAAAATTGAGCTTGAATCAGTTATTATTTAGCTGTGTTTGAATATGCGTGCTATTTACGGTTGTATCGAAAGCGAAGACCCTCGAAAACGAAGACCGAAGACCCACGAAAAACGAAGACCCCCATTATTTTGACGTATTATGCGCTATTTTGTCTTTTAATGGTTAAAATACCGTTCGCCGATACGTACCTTCTATTCTGAGCATGAAAGGATAGGGTCTTCGTTTTCGTTTTTGTCGAAAGCGAAGACCCAAAAACGAAGACCCCCATTATTTTGACGTATTATGCGCTATTTTGTCTTTTAATGGTTAAAATACCGTTCGCCGATACGTACCTTCTATTCTGAGCATGAAAGGATAGGGTCTTCGTTTTCGTTTTTGTCGAAAGCGAAGACCCAAAAACGAAGACCCCCATTATTTTGACGTATTATGCGCTATTTTGTCTATTAATGGTTAAAATACCGTTCGCCGATACGTACCTTTCTTTGAAATTGATTATATGACATTTGAAAAAATTGCTACTCAAAGCTCCTTTGAAAGAATTATCCAGGAAGTCTGCCAGGAAGTACTGTGGTGTTGAAGACTTCTTATTTGCTAATTTAATTAAAATTATAGTAATTATTATGCAAAAGCAAACAAAAACGTAACCTGATACACCTATATAGTCATTTGGTTCTTCATCGCCAGCATGTAGACAGCATTATTTGACAATGGCCTTCAAATCCCGGGGGGGGGACTCCCTATTGAAAGAGGGTGGGGATGCTCGCCAAAAATCTTAAAAATGGACCCTAAAAGGGACCTGTGTTGTCAGTTTATGGGCGTGGCAGGGATAAAATTCTACCCCTAAGAGGGACCAAGCAAAAACGTATTCAAGGCTGGGTTTCTAGATTTAATTTATTAACATCAAACGCCTTCTTCTCGTATGAGTTTATGACGACGTCGTCATATAAAAATCGTTAACTGAACCCTTTTATAATAGATTTTGAATAAAATATTGGCAGTATCATAACTGGCCCTCCTTTTCCTGATCCCCATGGACGATATCGACGCGGAGGAGGAATCAATGTTCCAGTACGATTGACAATAAAGTTGGCAAGAAAGGAGACCATTAGAATACAGTCATTGTTGTCAAAAGTCAATGTAATTTCTTTTATTGACAAGTGTTAATTGACACAATCCAGAAAGGCATTGATATAGAATAAGCATCGTTGAAAAGAAGCATTGTTGTTGCTGTTTATTTTAAAACCCCTAAAAGGGACCACAAAACTCAACTGGTAGGCAATCTCGTTCATAACACCCTAAGCGGGACCAAAACCTCGATTTCAACCCCTAAAAGGGACTGCGAGCATCCCCACCCTCTTTCAATAGGGAGTCCCCCCCCCGGGCTTCAAATTACCTACACTAAAGCACAAATTCATTCCCTCGTTTGTGCGTACTAAAAACATCCCTCAGTTCGCCTTAAGTGAGGTTCAAGTTATTCGAAAATTAGGCGATGGTACCTTTGGTGAAGTATTTTTGGGAGAGACGCCAACAAAGTCGCACGTGGTGTTGAAGAGAATCAAGGATGTCGATTCAAGAGAGGAACGCGTAAAGCGCTTATTCTACAAAGAAGCGACTATACTACACGACACAAAACACGCAAACATCGTTAAACTATTGGGGCTATGCTACGAACCATGTTGTCTTCTCCTAGAGTATATGTGTTTTGATTTTGCCGCATTTGATGGGCACAGTTCTGTTAGTACACTTGCCGATTTCCTAACGTGCTTGAACGACAATGATATTTTTGATAATTTCGATTTCCAGGTCGAAATAGCTTCTCAAGTATCAAATGGACTCGCATATCTCCATGAGTTAAACGTTGCGCATCGTGATCTTAAGCCTGCTAACGTTCTGGTATCAAACCAACACTATTGCCATCTAGATATTGAGAGCGTAGCCAGGATTTATGAAAAGTTACCAATAATTTGTAAGCTTACAGACTTTGGCGAAAGTCGTAGTGATTCGGTACAAACCGCTACTTTGTGTAATCAAAGAACAGTTAATGTCTGTCGCGGGTCCCCCGTGTATATGGCTCCCGAGATATTCAATCCTTCAAAAGGGTTTATTGCGTCATTAAACGACCTCAAAGCTGTAGATGTGTGGGCACTAGGAATGGTGTTCTTCATGCTGTTAAACCCAGATTTGGACCATCCATTCAGTGTCGAGTTGAGAAATGCACGTGGCAAAGGCACTTCCGGAAGAGAAATTGTCGCAATGCAGTTTGAGAAGTCAAATTTACCCACCTCCAGCCCAAAATATCAAATCCAACAAGCTTCGGATTGGCTGGTTATTGAAGATCTTACAAAGAAATGCTTGTGCTTTAATCCTAGAGAGAGAGTAACAGCTCAAGATATTTGTGAGTATCTAAAACACGACGACGTTAGCTTCCCATGTAGAAATATTACTCTAAAGTGTAGTCAATCAACTGCAGCCGAACAGTTTTTTGATTTAAACGCATCCATTCGATGTGGCGAAAACATACCCAATGATGGTACAAACAGCTGTGCTTTTTTGTCAGTGTTGATTATGGACAAACTAATCAGTGAAGGGGACGACCTACCTGAGACAATAGATGAATGGGAAGAAATAGCCGAAAGTGTCGCAGATATCATTACCAACGCTCCATCACGATTTAACCACCTCAGAGACATTTCAAAAGAATATGACGCAGTAGAGAGCTACAATTTACTAACCAAAGCAGGTCTGATGACTTCTGCGTACGAATTCAGTGAGGAATTTCTCATAGTACCCAATAGCAAGTTGTATTCGCAAGAGGGTCGTAGCTTTTTCCTAAAGGCAGTACGCGAGCTCCATACCACTGATGATATTCCACGAGTTGCCGTTTACACATGTGGAGGGTATGCTTTTATAATTGGTTGCAAAGCTTCACGATTTTTCATTGTCGACACACATTGCATACGAGCTGATATGGGTGGAAATGGAAATGGCATGATTAAAGTGTTCCCATCTGGTGATGCTGACTCTGCAAGACGTTTGTGCAGTTGGATATGGAAAAGACTTCGAAGCAGTAACGTCAAGAACACGTACCAGTCACTAGCTGTGGCTGTTCGTTTGTTGTAAGTAAATGAATGACATATATTGATATATCGCGTTATCTATTGATAGTAGATTCATTGATAGTATTGTGCGTTATCTATTGATAGTAGACTGATAGTATTGCGCGTTATCTATTGATAGTAGACTGATAGTATTGCGCGTTATCTATTGATAGTAGACTGATAATATTGCGCGTTATCTATTGATAGTAGACTGATAGTATTGCGCGTTATCTATTGATAGTAGACTGATAGTATTGCGCGTTATCTATTGATAGTAGACTGATAGTATTGCGCGTTATCTATTGATAGTAGACTGATAGTATTGCGCGTTATCTATTGATAGTAGACTGATAATATTGCGCGTTATCTATTGATAGTAGACTGATAGTATTGCGCGTTATCTATTGATAGTAGACTGATAGTATTGCGCGTTATCTATTGATAGTAGACTGATAGTATTGCGCGTTATCTATTGATAGTAGACTGATAGTATTGCGCGTTATCTATTGATAGTAGACTGATAGTATTGCGCGTTATCTATTGATAGTAGACTGATAGTATTGCGCGTTATCTATTGATAGTAGACTGATAGTATTGCGCGTTATCTATTGATAGTAGACTGATTGTATTGCGCGTTATCTATTGATAGTAGACTGATTGTATTGCGCCTTATCTATTGATAGTAGACTGATTGTATTGCGCGTTATCTATTGATAGTAGACTGATTGTATTGCGCGTTATCTATTGATAGTAGACTGATTGTATTGCGCGTTATCTATTGATAGTAGACTGATTGTATTGCGCGTTATCTATTGATAGTAGACTGATTGTATTGCGCGTTATCTATTGATAGTAGACTGATTGTATTGCATGCGCGTTTTCGCTCGTAGTATTGAAGAACCATCTGAACAAAGTAAAGGAAAACGACAACGAGCAGCAGCTAACAAAGATGATGATGATGATGTTAACAGGTATTTGATTAGTTGGTGTGTCTATAACCCATGAATCATATATTATTAATGGATTTCTTTTGCTCGTAGTATTGAAGAACCATCTGAACAAAGTAAAGGGAAACGACAACGAGCAGCAGTTAACAAATATGATGATGACGATGTTAACAGGTATTTGATTAGTTGGTGTGTCTATAACCCATGAATCATATATTATTAATGGATTTCTTTTGCTCGTAGTATTGAAGAACCATCTGAACAAAGTAAAGGGAAACGACAACGAGCAGCAGCTAACAAGTATGATGATGATGTTAACAGGTATTTGATTAGTTGGTGTGTCTATAACCCATGAATCATATATTATTAATGGATTTCTTTTGCTCGTAGTATTGAAGAACTATCTGAACAAAGTAAAGGGAAACGACAACGAGCAGCAGCTAACAAATATGATGATGAAGATGTTAACAGGTATTTGATTAGTTGCTGTGTCTATAACCCATGAATCATATATTATTAATGGATTTCTTTTGCTCGTAGTATTGAAGAACCATCTGAACAAAGTAAAGGGAAACGACAACGAGCAGCAGCTAACAGATATGATGATGACGATGTTAACAGGTATTTGATTAGTTGGTGTGTCTATAACCCATGAATCATATATTATTAATGGATTTCTTTTGCTCGTAGTATTCAAGAACCATCTGAACAAAGTAAAGGGAAACGACAACGAGCAGCAGTTAACAAATATGATGATGACGATGTTAACAGGTATTTGATTAGTTGGTGTGTCTATAACCCATGAATCATATATTATTAATGGATTTCTTTTGCTCGTAGTATTCAAGAACCATCTGAACAAAGTAAAGGAAAACGACAACGAGCAGCAGCTAACAAAGATGATGATGATGATGTTAACAGGTATTTGATTAGTTGGTGTGTCTATAACCCATGAATCATATATTATTAATGGATTTCTTTTGCTCGTAGTATTGAAGAACCATCTGAACAAAGTAAAGGGAAACGACAACGAGCAGCAGCTAACAGATATGATGATGACGATGTTAACAGGTATTTGATTAGTTGGTGTGTCTATAACCCATGAATCATATATTATTAATGGATTTCTTTTGCTCGTAGTATTGAAGAACTATCTGAACAAAGTAAAGGGAAACGACAACGAGCAGCAGCTAACAAATATGATGATGATGATGTTAACAGGTATTTGATTAGTTGGTGTGTCTATAACCCATGAATGATATATTATTAATGGATTTCTTTTGCTCGTAGTATTCAAGAACCATCTGAACAAAGTAAAGGGAAACGACAACGAGCAGCAGCTAACAAATATGATGATGATGATGTTAACAGGTATTTGATTAGTTGGTGTGTCTATAACCCATGAATCATATATTATTAATGGATTTCTTTTGCTCGTAGTATTCAAGAACCATCTGAACAAAGTAAAGGGAAACGACAACGAGCAGCAGTTAACAAATATGATGATGACGATGTTAACAGGTATTTGATTAGTTGGTGTGTCTATAACCCATGAATCATATATTATTAATGGATTTCTTTTGCTCGTAGTATTGAAGAACTATCTGAACAAAGTAAAGGGAAACGACAACGAGCAGCAGCTAACAAATATGATGATGATGATGTTAACAGGTATTTGATTAGTTGGTGTGTCTATAACCCATGAATGATATATTATTAATGGATTTCTTTTGCTCGTAGTATTGAAGAACTATCTGCACAAAGTAAAGTAGAGGGAGCATTTGATGATTTTGGGTCAAAGAGAAAGGAGAAAAAGGTAAGCTTAAACAACCGTTTCAAATTTCGAATTCGTATTGCCAAGGTCATTCAATGTGCAAGCATTTGCACTAGATTATATCCTGTGTTTAATTTTTAGAACTGAAAATATTTGCAGCTTAAGGATGGTGCCCCATTATTGGATCCCATTTTTATTTTTCCAAAACTCTGTCATTAATTTAAGTCACTTGTTGGGGCATTGGAAAGTGGAAAAAAATTGGGGGTATCCATGCATCTAAGCGAGATAATTAACGTTAAACACTAATAACGTCAGAGCAAATTGGCTACTATTAGAGCGAGTGCAGGAAACCCATGAGATAAAAACTATTTAAATACTAAAGGCCGTGTCACACGAGCGATTTTTTCTTGCAACTTGTGCCGCGAAAAAAAATATCGCAAGTTGCATGAGCGTTTTGCTCGTGTGACATCGCTCGCGCAACTTGCAATTTCTATTTTTTTGTTGCACAAAAAGTAGAGTTCGCTTCTACTTTCTGCAACTTTTTTTTGAAAAATGTGCGTGTGACATGGTCAGTGCAATTCGCAATTTTTCAATTGGTCAATGAGGCAAGGTTGTATTTATTTCTTTTGTATCTTTGACTCGAGTTTTTTAGAGCTTTTCGAATCGAGTTCAAATGAACAAAGAACGGCAAGTGCTTTTTTACGTTTATTTACTTCGTCCGCCATAATGCGAGCTTGATCGACGGTGCGTACGAATATTCAAAATTACGCGTGTAATTTACAAAAATCTTTTGCGCGAGACGAGTTTCAACCGGAATTGTTCGTGTGACATGGCTCATGCAACTTGCAATAATTTTTTTTGCGGCACAAGTTGCGAGAAAAAATCGCTCGTGTGACACGGCCTTAACAAACAGCACTTATTTATGGACAAATAGTCCTTATCATTCAAGCAGAACTTTATTTAACAGACTAAAGTACAATACTTAAGGAATTCTGTTCTTTGTCTTATTTTTTAAAAACATGAAATATACTTGTTCTGGTTGAATGATAAGGACTATTTGTACATAAATACGTACTATTAGCAGAAGTACATAACTAGAAGTGTCCGTCTAGTTAATGGGTCGCGCTCCATCTGTTTAGCTAGTGAGCTATTTTTAGACGGCCAAAGTGCGCAAAGTGCGCGCGCTCAGCTAACTGATTAAAGAATACAAAGTCATTGGACTCGCGCGCGCACCAGTTAACTTTCAATTTTCGGTGTCCTATAACACGCTCAGACAATCAGCGACGCGCTAATATATCTAGTGAGCTATTTTTAGACAACCAATCGTGTTGCTGATTGGCTGAGCGTGTTATAGGACACCTAAAATTAAAAGTTAAGTGGTGCGCGCGCAAGTCCAATGACTTCGTATTTTTGAATCAGCTAGCTGAGCGCGCGCACTTTGGCTGTCTAAAAATAGCTCAAAAGCTAAACACATGGAGCGCGGATTTATATTTGAGATGGACACTTCTAGTTATGTACTTCTGCTATTAGTTAGTATTTCTTTAGTTTTTGTTTCATGGGTTTCCTGCACTCGCTCTAAAGTTACAGTCTATGTTCGCGGGGTATCTTCGCAAAAAAAATCGTTTTCGCGTTAAATAATCGTTCAATAAGACGGAATAAACGATTTTAGATATTTTTTTATATATTTAACGAGCTTCATTTTTTTTCAATGAAATTTCACCACTTAATCTTTGTCTTTCCAAAGCTCCGACTAAAAAACTTTTGATCAGATTTAATTTTTTTCGGTTCGATATCAATCAACACATAGTTACCTCAAAAACCGTGCGAGGCTTTTTAATATTCTAATTAGTTTAGTTATAAATCAAAATTAAAGTTTTAAGATATTATTTTCGAGGTGAAATTTGATACTTTTAGTCATAAATCAAAAATTATGCTCTTAAAAATCTAGAAATTGTGCACGCTAGCTGGCATTAGGGGGAACCATACTAAACTGTTTTTCATTTCTGTTTTTATAGTGGTGGAATGGCGATAAAAACATGCCTCTTCACGAAGCGGACAGGGAATCACGTTATAAACCCGCGGAGGCAGCAAGGATACTTCTTCAAGAAGTCCCCACAACCACAAAATGTCAAAAGCATCCACTAAGGGTTCGAAAGAATGCTTCATTTTTAGTTGATACAAGGTCATATACCAACTGGGAGGACATGAAAGATGATATGAATGGGGTTTTTAATAAAGTTTTGAGATGTGCAGTATGGACGGTAGAGTGTACAAAAGACGCCGAGGAGGGTCAAATGCAATTCAGCGTGTTGGAAAAGAAAGCACTACGTTTGACAGCTTCAAATCAGTACCATCTCCACATCAATTCGAGAGCAAACAAAGCATGCCCACAACTTGTAAGGTCGTTTTTTCATTTGAAAGATGCAAGTTCCAACTTCGTCAATGATTCGGTGTTAATGCAATATCACATAACCACAGGGCAAGAGTCTGTGACGTTTGAAGTTAAACCGCATGGAAACAGCCGCAATGCAAGAAGTGCTCCATTTTACCCGACATCCAAGTCTACACTCGAGAGTATAAAGAAAAAGTCACACACAGATACCCCATCACGTGTTCATAAAGCGGTTAATGATGAGATGGGAGGACCATCTAAAGCAAGAACGCCAGGCTGCCTGCCAAGATCAAAAAAACAGGTCCTCGATATGAAATCCCATGCCAAAAGAAAGTCTGACCCTGTAGATGATTTATTAGTGTACGCAAGAAAAAGAGAAAGAAATATAGTATTACGACACCAAGATATGCCAACGGATTTGTGGGTACTTGGAACTGACGTCATGTGTCGCGACGTATCAAAATTCACTACTTGTGAACAACTCAATTTTCCTATCTCTATTGATCCCACCTTTAACATGGGCCAGTTTGAAGTTACCCCTATTGTATACAGGCACCTCTTATTAACTTCCAAGAGAACAGGAAACAGCCCGATCTTCTTAGGACCCACGATGATCCACCATCGAAAAGATTTCGAAACATACAAAGTATTGTCGTCAACGTGTGTTGCTGTTTGCAAAGATATGCGTGAGAAGTGCAAGGGGTACATAACAGATGGGGAAGCAGCACTGGACATGGCTTTCAAGAGCGATCTACAAAAAGCAACTCATCTGCGATGTGCCAAGCACTTTGAAGGCAATTGCAAGTCTGAACTTACCAAGATTGGCATAAGAGGGAAATCACAACAAAAAATGTTCTTGGGCGAAATATTCGGAGTAAAAGAAAAGCATGATGGTCTCATCGACTGCGAAGACAAACAAGCTGTTAAGCAAAAGGCCAGTGAGTTGAAGGATTTCTTCGACAAGAAAGAAACTGAGTTACTTCAGAAGCAGTCCCATTACGAGCCTCAATTCTCAAAATACATCATGAATAGTCGAAAGATGATTGCCAAAAACATGAGTCTAAAACAACGCCGGGAAGCTGGTCTTCCAAATGACGCGCATGGAAAACCAATCCGGCCGTACACCAACTCATCTGAGGCTATGAATCACGTCATGTCTCAAATAAAGCTGGAATTTCTTAGCGCAAATGGTCGAAGGCAAAATGACAATTTATCAAAGCTTGAGTTTACTCGACACGTATTTGAGGAAATCCATAACACCGAACAGGAAGAGTTTAAGTTAGCCGTGTGTGGATTAAGCGAAAAGTATCAGCTTTCAGACGTTGCATCATATCTTCAAGTTCCCGTGGACACTTGGTTTTCGTGGAATGATCGTCAAAGAGACCACTACATAAGTAAGCTAAACGATATGTCTATGGAAGATGTGCTACAAGAGAAACGTGTGAGAGTTACATCAACATCAGAAGATACAGCTCAAAGAGAATATCGTGAACTGTCAATTGATGTTGCTAAAGCACTAAAGGAAATGACGACCTGTCCAGAAGAAACCATTCAAGCAGCAGTAAATGGAGCTGTAAGACTCCTTAATCTACCATGTGCAATCCAACAGAAGGCGTCACTTCAATCACACCAAACTAATGTTACCTACGAAGTGGCATCCAGGGACGCCAAAAATAGCAATTGGCAGTGCATGGTACTAAAAGACCACGTAAAATGTCGTTGCCCAAGCTACAAGTATGACTCTGTGTGTATGCATTCCATCGCTGTCGCTGAAAGAGCCAATATCCTGGATACACATGTGAAATTTCTAAGCAAATCGAACCATCGAGCCCAGTCAAGAACTGCTCTGGCCGAAGCTCATGTAAATAAAGGAACCGCCGGCAAGAAAGGGTCACGCAACAAAACACCCTATCGTCCTCAGCCTACTGGTGTCACAAATAACAGTTGCAATGCATCAGGGCAAGTGTACACACAGTTACACCATAATGACAACCCCTTTATTCTGCGTATCCTACCGAAGGAAGCAAAAAGCTGTAAACAATGTCGGAACGATTTCTGCCATAGGATCCGTGTAGTGCCTCATGATCTCGTTTTTGAGCACAAAGAAAAGTATTTCTTCCCCTTGAATGGCGATTGGAAGAACAAGCAGGTGTCCTCCCACGAAGCCAGCAGATACTACCATGCAGATGCAAATTGCATGAAGAAACGGTTTCCCTATTTTTGCAATCAATATATTGAGGTCCCAGCTGATGTCAAAGATAAATTATCGAAGTCTCACAAGGACCATTTGTACAGCCAATTTCAACTCAAGTTGTAAATGATCCGATAAACGATTTTAAGGGGTTTAACAGCGGTTTGCCCTTCACATTTAGCAGTTATATAAGACAAACTTTTCATAGTATATAATATCATAAAACCAAATATTATACACTCTATTACAGAAAAATTGGTAGTGTAATTCTATACTTTACGGGAAAACATTTCATTCAGTATTATCTTATCTACTCTTTTTCTCTTGTACATGTCATATCGGCTTAGTATGGCATATTTTATTATTATAATTTAACACACATGTATTCCAATTTCGTTAATGTTTAGTAAGGTCAGTTGGCTTATTAAAATTTATAAGAGTTTATATCTAAACGTGTAGTCGTGGTTTACAAAAATGGGAAAAAAGAGCATGGATGTGGTCATTTAAAAAATGAAGCTTAGGGTTTTGCTATTTCAAAATAATTTGTACTGATATAACAATGATATACGCAGATAATTCCGGCTTTTATTGAATTCCGTCAGACATGCATGCGCAAAATAACTCTAAATAGAAATTCGTTGCTAAGTGACGGTTATATTTCAATGGTTTCCTTTCATTTCTTTTTATTTGTATTTTGTGAATGAAATGGCAACGCAAGACCCTATCCTTTCTTGCTCAGAATAGAAGATACGTATCGACGAACGGTATTTTAACCATTAATAGACAAAATAGCGCATAATGCGTCAAAATAATGGGGGTCTTCGTTTTTGGGTCTTCGCTTTCGACAAAAACGAAAACGAAGACCCTATCCTTTCATGCTCAGAATAGAAGGTACGTATCGGCGAACGGTATTTTAACCATTAAAAGACAAAATAGCGCATAATACGTCAAAATAATGGGGGTCTTCGTTTTTGGGTCTTCGCTTTCGACAAAAACGAAAACGAAGACCCTATCCTTTCATGCTCAGAATAGAAGGTACGTATCGGCGAACGGTATTTTAACCATTAATAGACAAAATAGCGCATAATACGTCAAAATAATGGGGGTCTTCGTTTTTCGTGGGTCTTCGGTCTTCGTTTTCGAGGGTCTTCGCTTTCGATACAACCTGCTATTTACTGGTTTCATGTGTATTTAGTCAGTATTTTTGTGGGTTATTTATATAGGCTATGCTGTTGGTAATAACAATCGACCGAGTGATCGTAAAAGCGTCTTGTCTCATAATTTACTGCCTCATTCATTATTTGTGCAATAAAAATAAAGCGAAGTTACATATCTTAGAAACCGACTGATCATTCCTGGGAAAAACTTACCGTTTCTCAGTTCGAAGTGACAAGACACGCAAAGCGATCGTGAGACCGGGTGAACATGCATTCAAAAGAACAGATCAACAGCGACATAGTTAGTCAATTTTGCTACGATTTATACTGTGATTTTCAACAAACAGAGTGAAATTCTGTAACATATGACGGGATAACTCGATCGAAGCATTGATAATCAACCAAACAAATGAAATATTTCAATCGGACTCGATTAAATCGCCTTGCTTTGCCAATTTCTTTCGACATCGATATTGCAAATACCGCCGTTGTACACGCGGTATGTGAGTATATACAATCATTCTTTGATCAAACAAAAGTTTCGATGTCTTTGAACGAAATACCAAATCAATTGTATAACATGCAATCCTTCTAGACAATTAGATCTTGACAGAAAGAAATAAAATCCTAAACTAACCACAGCCGTCTACAGTTTGCAATGACAACATTTGTTTAGCAGTCACGCTCTATTTATAATTTTCCCACTGGTTTCAACTAATGCCAGCCAAATCAGTAGCCAATAAGAAACGATCTTGACTGGTTTCCAAAATAAGGCCAGCCAATCAGAAGGACTTTTGACTGGTGCCAAAAAACAATGCCACTGGTGCCAAACCAATAGAAAAAGGTTTTGACTGGTTCCAAAGTCACACAACATCATGGCACTGGTTTATACGTGAGCGCGTGGCTTTTTTCCCCGTGGGACTGCTCCCTAACACGAATATTTTGTCTCATTATTATCGAAAACCGGAAATAAACGATGTTTGTTGATAAAAATGTTCTGATGGGCTTCCTGTGGCCACAGTGGATATCAACTTGAAAGAATTGTTTTGCTTAGCAAAATTTGGAAAAATCTATTTGAATATTTTTATTTTTATTTTTTGAAAAGTTTGAGTGGTTTCATGAAATAGGTGGAACTAGTCTGGATCCACCCCTGGCAGCGGTGCCTGCTATAGAGATCCTTACCTCTGAGGTACTTCAGCAATGAAACTATTTAACTTATTTCGTGTTCTGAGTACATATCAGTCATGAAAATCATGAGGTTCTAGATATATCCTTTGATTATATTATGTTTTTATACGTGGCAAGGTGCTCATGCAAGAAGAACACAAAGAAAACACGCTGGGTGGCAATATATATGGGTTGGCTAGCAGTATTTGTAATATTTATTTATATTATATTTTTGTATAGTAAAAAAACCCCGTTGGATGACGAATACCTGATATTTAGCATTAAGGTATGGGTATAGTCCCTTGCGGAGTCAACAGCATTGTTATCATGGTAAAATGGAGTAGGCGAGGTAACTATATAATAACTATCAGAAACTATCTCTAAATATTGCTATAAAATATATATTAAAAAAAACAGATTTCCGCCTGCTGTTTAGCATTAAGGTATGGATAGTCCTTTGTCTATAGTCAACAGCAGGAGAGTGGGAAAGAGACTAATATAATAAGTCTGTAAGGTGCCAAGCTTGGGAGGAAGGAAGTGGAGGGGTTGGAATGCAATTACAAAATTCCACAAAACGTTCAAAGAATTTTATGAATGCGAAAATTATCTTGATAAAATTCATAACTTTGAACAAAGAAGGCAGTTCTTTGTACAACGCTTTAGCAATACCTGTAATGATCGGTCATGCTAATAATATAAAGCTTATTCAAACCTCAAATGTCAAAACATAAAAAAAACATGAAGTAGATAAATTCCGTAAAATTCCGTAAATTTTGTAAAATGGAGTAGGGGAGATAACTATGTAATAACTAATAGATATCATCTCTGAAGATTGCTATAAAATATATATTAAAAAAACAACAGATTTCCGCCTGCTGTTTAGCATTAAGGTATGGATAGTCCTTTGTCTATAGTCAACAGCAGGAGAGTGGGAAAGAGACTAATATAAATAGTCTGTAAGGTGCCAAACGTGGGGGGAGGGGAGGGAGTGGAGGGGTTGGAATGCAATTACAAAATTCCACAAAACGTTCAAAGAATTTTATGAATGCGAAAGTTATCTTGATAAAATTCATAACTTTGAACAAAGAAGGCAGTTCTTTGTACAACGCTTTAGCAATACCTGTAATGATCGGTCATGCTAATAATATAAAGCTTATTACTCGTGCCCAGGCCTCTGGCACGAGTATTAGTCTTTTTTTTTCGTGTTAGAAGTTTAGTCAAGTTCAGACAAGTTCCATCAGGTCTGATTAATTTAATTTAACTAACAAAGAAAGAAATTTCTATGGACGGACCACGGGCTCGAACCTGCGACCTTTGGATTGTCAGGCTGCGCCTTACCCGACTTGCCATCGCGCCAAACATGCTGTTCGTGAGATCCATTTTTTCCACTTTGCGAAATTGAGAGAAACATAACAAGACTAACAAAGGGCAAACTACGAATAATACTTATAATGTCCATTCGCTATGGTCCACGCTTCAACTGATTGGAAAATCTGCCCAATTTTGAAAGAAAAAGGGAAAATTTGCAGTATTTTTTCGTGAAAAATTGAAGTAAAGTGTAATTTATTGAAATCTTGTTTATTGAGCTTTTATGCCGATGTAGTTTTTGTGTAATTCTTGTTGATTTTGGAGTATTTTTTGCCGTTAAAGAAGAGCTGTTATGGATGATAATTTCCTGTCAGGTATTGTAGTAATATGTGTAATCAAGGGAAAAATAGAAATCGTGAATGAAAAAAATTAATTTATAAAAAAATAAAAAGGAAAAAAGTAAGAAAAATATGGTTTAAACATGAAGTGATAAGAAAAAAAAAAAAATTTCAAGTCTCCCAGCATGGGATTCGAACCCGCGTACTTCCAATGAACCGCCTTTTTGAAAAGAAGAACTAGATTGCTTGCGCTGCTTGTGTTATTATAGATAAGAGCTTTAAGGCAAGTTCGAGATGTCGCAAAGAAACCGTATTGCATATTTTGTGTCGTTTTGTTTCTTGTTTTTTTGTTTTGTTTTCGGTTTTTTAAGAACCTACGTTCTTGGGCACGAGTAAACCCTGAATTCAGGGTCTAGTTATAGTAAAATTGAAAAAAGATATTTGTTGTTCATTTCTTTATGCTTTTACTAGGTATATTCATTGACTTGCTTGTTTCTTTTTTAGACTCTCAATCAAGATATGTTTATAATGGTTGCTGTCGCAGCGAGCGAGCCTGAAGTGATGTTATTGTTCATTTTTAAAAATACAATACATTTCAAGCTTAATAAAACAAATACCCCCTAATACCATATTACAAGTTTTTATTATTTACTGATGATTTTCATTAAAATTTTATAAGATTGAATATTTTTGATTAAACAATGAATTCCAAAAGTGCAAACAATAAGTCAATGAAACTCTTACTGGTTACTATTTCTTGAGTGTCACCGTTTTCTTGCTTGTACTTTTTTATAGTGATTTGCTCACCTTCCATTACATTATGATTAAAACAAAAATATGTTGAAAATAAAATTTGGGAATTGAAACTAGTTTTTGGTGATGTTGACATTGCCAAATATCGAACCATAATTCACTCACTTTCAATTGTTTGTAACAACAAAAATTTCAATTCATTTAAGCAAAAATCTAAGGCAGCATTTTTCTACCTGTTAGGTAGACTAGTAAGAATAAATATTCATACAATATGTATGCAGTTCAAAAGAGCACAGTAATATATACACAAAATAATCAGCACTGGCTATTACAAAGACAATAATACTTGCTTAGCTTGCAATTGAAAGCGAAAAACAATCCTGAGCTGTATTTAAAGTTTGATATGGATTTATTTTCTTGTTCTACGCTTTGAGCTCCACGGCCGGCACTACACGCGGAGAATGAATCAGAAATCGACATTGCCACGACAAAGTGTGACAAATGCGAGACGACATTTCGTATATCTAATTACAAAACATGTCTAAAAACATTTTAAGTTCATAATTTAGATTCAGTGAAAACTTCGCAAGTTTTTTTTAAAATTAATTTTACAAATTTCTCCAAATTGATAATACATAAGAATGTATAAGTTTATTTTCACATTTAAATTTTAATGTGATATAATTGTATAACACTACAGTTTAACATTTAAAAAACTCATAATTACAATTTGATCTTTAGCTAATAGGACTCGCAGTTTTTTAGGTCTAACGACACTTTTCCAATTAAATAGTTGCGAAAAATAAGTCAGATAAAGATTTTGCCTCACAGAGCCTCGTTTTCGTGCCACATATTTTGGCCCGTAACTCTCTCATGAAAATTCCTTATTTTCAACATGTTCCGAAACTAGGATTTCTTAGGACTTTTGATATGTTGTAGAAGGATATTTTCTGATACTAAAACCGTTGAAAAACCTTCTGTTGCAATTAGTGGTGGGTTGACCCATATATTTTCGTAGATTGACTGGACTATACATACAGCACATACATGAACAGTACAGCACAGGTTGGAGGGCGGGTTCCTGCTAGCAGAGTCTCTCTCGTTTAGGAATCACAAACGTGACACTGTTAGTAGGATAGAAGCGGGCGGGCAAACATACATACGAAGTGCCTATACGTAAGGATAGAGTTTCACAAAATACCCAGCAGTAGTCAAACTGCCAACTAAGTACAGTACGTTGGCTTAAATGACCATATCAATCAGACGCTGCTATATAAATAAAAAAATACAATATCATAACAATACAGAAAACCCACCGAAAGATACGACAGACATCTCCAGTCGTTAACTCCCGGACCCGGACCCATCGGATCAACATATTATGTGATATTCTACCTCAGTAATTCAATAAAGATAATATAATTTGATGATATAATTGATAAATCAAGAAAAGAAAAGAAAACAAAGAAAAAGGGAAGAAAAAAAGAAGGGGGAAAAACAGAAGAAGAAGAAGAAAAAAAAGTACCCCATTATTTCAGTGACCATTATAGACAAAAATTTATAATTCCCCCCCCCCCTCAAAAAAAAGAAAATGCGCTCACGTACCACAGAAAGCCCATGATATTTATTTATATATATATTTTTTTTCATTTTTTCAGAATGTTAGTGAAAATTTGTTTTCGTCCGAGCTCCTTGGGGGGCAGGGGCAATCGATTTTGTGTAAATGTCGCAGAGCATTAGGTTGAGTGTTTACAATTAGAACCACTTCTCAAAAACACGTTTCAGTTTTTCGATCTCTTACTGTTTACGGGACGCAAGAACTGTTATTTAGCTTTTATAAAGCATGGAAGTCAAGTCACAAGTTATGAATTATATAGCGCGCACCATGCATTTTTTCTTGTTCTACACCACCACAACTATCATCATCATCCTCACATCGTTGTGATCATCACTATCATCATCTAGATGGTACACGTTGGTCTAGTATAACCTATTAGGTATTATATCCACTGTCTGAGCTCGGTTAAATCTTGACTAATAAAACACACCGAACCCAATCTATAATTTTAAAATTAAAATATTAAATCCTTCGTTTTACTTCAATATATCTTAGTGAATAAAGTTAATATTTTAAGATAATATTTTATAACACAAAAAGAAGAGAAAAGTAGCTACAAAAAAAAGAAAAAAAGTAGTGACAGAGAGAGAGAAAAGAAAAAAAAAAGAAAAGAAAAAGCACTCCAATCGAACCCCATCACTCCAGTGACCATCAACTCGTAGACTAACAAATTCATATACACCACACACAGAAAAAAAAAGAAAAATAGAGTCTAGTCAGTTTACGATATTATCACATTTCCACTTACCTTGTTCACTTACCTTGTAATCCCGTATGTAGTAGTATGGTGCCAAATACCCAAATAGCTCTAATCAAAAGATCAGGGAGTGAGAGATTAACCGGCCACTAGACCATACATGGTTAACCCCTTGAGCTAGTCAGGCGTTTGACAATTTATATAATCGAAAAACTTTTAGTCTTTCATTCGTTAAATAGTATGCTGATCACGTGGTTGCCAATTCTCTTGGGTACCGGATAACCAATCAAAATCGACCTCATTTTAGCTCATAGTTTAGCGGGCTTGTTTTGTTTATGAATGTTAACTAGATCCTCCATCATAAATCCCCATGGGAAGGGTGTGGTCTCGTTATTTGAATTTCAATAAATCACTCGCACATCAAAACTGGGACCCGCAAACGTTTGAAGTTGAAAGGTTCTTGTTCCTATAATCGCTGTTTTAATCGAAGAGAAAAACCCTTCAATAGCCAAAAGCCAATTTATCTTATAAAATTATTCACACAGCAAAATCAGACTATTTCAACTGAAAACTCCCCTTGCGGGTTTCCTGTGTCGCACGATAATATCCGATTCAAAAGTCGATTTTTTCAAGTTTGTTTGTGCCGATGGATGAATTTTACGGCGTACCTATTGATCAGCGGTCAATAGCTCTGAGCTGTACGGCGGTATAGTAGCTACGTAATCAGCGGTCGTCAACAAATGACATACGCCATATCTAAACACGAGGTCGTTCTTTTGGATTTCTGCACTTTGTAGAAGGTACTTTGCAACGAATTATCATGTTTTTTCATGTAGTTTTCGCTCGTGCGAGTATTCATCAAGGTGATGGTCGTTTTAGCGATATTTCCAGAGGAAGGCAGTGTGCTTTCATGAGTCTTTCAGCTTTGTTGTGGGCTAATTCAAGCGATATTTTAACGTGGAAATCTCAAACCATTGACGAAATTCTGATCAAAGGGGATACTATCTATCTCAAAGCTTTTGAAGATCGCTCTATACCCGATGAGGAAACTATTTCTTTGGACTATTTTCCTGATCAAGTCTTTTTCCAACGATTAGAACAGTCGTGGCAACAAATGCAAAACATAACTAACTTATCGATCTGGGTCAACAGTCCTTTATTATATTTGTAATGATTATATTTTTATTATAATTACAGTTTCAAGTTTATAGATTTTATATATTATAATTAAGTTTTTTTTTGTAATAAAAAATATTAAATCTAAAAAATACCTGACATTTTCTTTTGCTACCCTTTATCCTTGCATTACTTATGAAATCGCAGCATTTTCACCTTCTGAGAAGAAGCGCTAGTTTTAACGTTATAAAAGAAGAATCTTGACTTAAAATAACGATATTTTATAATACATTATACGTCTGCTACCATCTCACCCCATGTAGGGAATCTGGCAAGGGCTCGAATTGCGGATTGCAAGGTTCTCGATTCCGTTTCCAATCATAGGATTCCGCTTTCTATAGGTTCAGATTCTGGATTCTAATGTGGGCATGTTCCACAAAAGCAAGTTGGAAGAATTTTTAGTATGTTTGTAATGGTGGGTAGTTCTCGACAATTTGGCAGTTTCAAAAAAAATTGTTTCAATATTTCCTAAAAGTTTTTTCGCAGTGAATCTCAGAGTTGTGTCACTACCTTATTCTGGTATTTGCTATTGGGGTGATTATTGTGACCTATATAACTGGTGTGGATTGCGTGACCCTTACCTTAAACTGTCACACAACATATGTACAGTGCGAGGTTACAATGCAATAAAGCGTATAGGGCGGGAACATAAGGCATTACAACAAAACATCAATCAAAGAGCTATGCCCAGGATTCCCGGGGGGGGGGGGGGTGTACTACCCTATATCGACTATACGGGGATGATCCGCTGAACAGGGTATGGTTTTTCGACCTTGGTGTCATGAACAGGGTATCCAATTCTACTCTATTTCCGATTTAATCCAAATTTTCTGTCATAATCAGGGCCCCAAAAAGGAGATTATTTTGCATTCAGGAAATCGGAAGAAACAAGATCGTTGACTTTAAAAAAAGATAAGAGCAGCACGTGTGTCTGAATTGATATATTTGTACAAATCATATAATGTTCGTAAGCAATTGTAATTTGTCATAAACAGGGTATGGAAGTTATGTATTTTTTGTCATAAACAGGGTAACCCCTACAAGATTCCAGCCGAACAACCCTACCCAGATCTGAAGGGAGTACCCCCCCCCCCCCCGGGCCAGGATTACGGTTTTATTTCCTGGGAAATCGTCATAAAATTACAAATGAAACAAATGATTTGTAGATGATATAAAAGATAATTTACTAAATTCAACATTCGCTAAAATGATCCCTTTATTTATACATAGTACGAATAAAAACGCCTTGGATCACATATGATATTGATTATATTATGAGTCAGTCAACAAACCCACACTCATAACTTTATTATATAACTAGAAAAAAGAAAAGAAAAGAAAAGAAAAGGAAAGACAAGAAAAGAAAAGAAAACCTGAAAGAAAAGAAAAGAAAAGAAAAGAAAAGAAAAGAAAAGAAAAGAAAAGAAAAGAAAAGCTAGTTGTTTGCATTGTTTAAAAACTAAAATTCCATCAATAAATAATAAGAACAAATAGTTGCAAATGCTAGAAAATGCACCAAAACGTTTCAATCGCATGTCGGATTTTTATTTATCAACTCAGTTTTTTGTTTGTTGTTGTTGTTTTTTTCTTTTTTTTTAGTGGCTCAACCTCGTCTGAGCGTTCATTTCCCTGAACAAAATGAAGACTATATTGAAGGTACAATTGATACAGTTTGAACATTTAAAACATTTTATTGTATTTCTATTTTTTTTTTAATTCATAATTCAGTACGTGAACAATATTTTCAGTGTTAATATTCAGTCTTTCAAAATTTATTTTCATTCTAAATTACTTATATCTGTAAATATTCATGTTATTGCTTAATTATAGTCAATAGTAAATTATTAATTGTAATAAAATTTGTTTATCGTTTTCACAAATGAATAAAATTTATTACAGTTTTAAGCTGGCTAACGTTCTTGAATTTGTGAAGCCATCGTCATTTACTCGTTTTTGTATTTCATCGCTCTCCGTGCTGCACTGTTCGAATCAAGTAGTTTAAATTGTTTTTTTCCTCCATCCCAAGGTCTGTCTTCTTGTTGTTGCCACATCTGGTTCATGGAAGATTTACCAAAGCCTTTCCTTTCCTAGAATAAGGGTTAGAGATAGAAAATCGATTATTTTCACCTTTAAGAGGCACGGCAAACTGACGTTTACAATTGCAAGACAGAACCTGACTGAATTGGAAATGTACTGGGAGTTTAAGATTAGGTAAAGTAAGGTAGGGATATGGTATGGTTAATTTTTGCCTGGTATAGAGTTAGATTTTTGTCGTTTTTTAGTCTTGGGGTAAGGTATGTAAAAATCAGACACAGGGTTTTGAGGATCCGGTGGCTCACCATCAAATTGAGGTGGTAGTAGCCCCCCCTGCCAATTCCCCGGATGAGGTAGGCAGATAACAAAGATACAATACCCAGCTATTGGTACATCTTTGATCGTCAATGCACACACTAACTAAACCAGTGTGCCATTCAGGAAAAACAGGGCTCTTGGAGATAGATCTTACTGTATGAATTCTACAAGTCTGCTCATCTTGAGACGCGATATGTCCTGATTATAAACCGCACCAGGGACAAGTGGTTTTAAAAAGAAAAGCAACTTTATCTGACGTGAGAAGTTCCTTTACCGCTGATACGATAAGAAGCCGGCGGTGCGCATCCCCCCTTTCCATATACACAAGAGAGCCATCTTACTTCTTTCTCCAGGACGACCTATCTACTTCATCATCAAATTGGTATACCGACTCATTTCAGAAATCATATATCAGTACCTTGTATGCTAAAACACTTCGTTTCCCATTCCCGTTTGGATAGTGAATCCAAGTTGCATGGCAGGCCAAGATAGTGGTAGCGAGAAGAAGAACTGCAAACTGATGTTTGGTTGTCGACATGCTTGTAGCTCAGGTTATGTGAATGACCGAACAAGGTGATCTATATATATAGATATGCTGTTAGCTCAGCTCGACGGGGTGAAAGCTACGTATCACTACAGCTGTTTTAAAGAGGTTTAAATGTTGTTTAGGATAATTGCACATCCTAATTTAGAAAGTAATGATGGGAACTCTAACTAATGCGACAAGAACAATCTGCTTATCACGTATCATGTATTATGTTAATGTCAACATCTGTTTTTATCGATAACAATGTGATTTTACTTTGCTATGTATTTGGAACAGTACCGATTGCAAGTTTTACAGTTGATTGGTTGCCTCAAAACAAACCAGGCCTCGAGGGTACCTGATATATCTCGAGTATGTTCAATTATTTTACGCTCACCACACCCATAATAGCCCTCTCTCTACAAACAATACTCCATTTTGCTTTGTTCAACGTTTTAACATTGCTGTACGATTGTACTTGTAGCTGGACCACACAAGTAACTATTGGATTTCTTCTTTTAGTAATTAAGCTAGCCATCTTGAGAGTCATGTGGTGAACGACATTCGCTCAGTATTATATTTGTCTCCAAAACCCGTTGTGAAAACCAATCCAAACCCATATGGATGAGTAATTAATCAGTGGCGAAGAAATAGGAAGCGATTGTCAAATAAATGACACATAGACAACACTTGTTTTAAGATTTTGTTACAGTACTTTATGTACCATTTGTCTACTTTAAAAGTTACCGATAGTCGAAGTTCATTTTTTAATTAATAGCATTTACAATAGTCGAAATTTATCTAATGGTTATTTCATTTTTTTGTAGTTGTTCTTTGTTGTGGTTGTTTTTGTCGTTGATCCCATGAATTGCTACTCTGTAGCCTCGTACCACAATTGTCTTGAAGCACTGCAGCCCCAGTCATTGTCGGCATTTCTTTCCTTCGAAGCCATGTCGCCCCAAACACTTGGAACATGATTTTCAGTTCTGTTCTGTTGTTTACTTATCTTGCATTGTTGTTGTTGAGCTGTATAGGTGACCGAGTGGCTAAGTCCCTCGCCTCTCACCGCTATGGTCTCGAGCTCCACCAGGGTTTTTCTCCAGGTCCTCTGGTTTTCCTCCCTCATTGCAAATAATCAACTGTGTGCAAAGATGTAGGGGTAGTGAGTGTGAGAGAAAGACCCCCCAATTAGTATGATAAAATTGCTTAGAGACAATAAAAAAATTCATTATTATTTTTGTTGTTTCTTTAATAAATTCTTGCTCCTGAATCATTTCTATGTTCATTTTTTCGATTCAGTTTTTGTTGGTCTCAGTGCTAGTGTTTTTGTTTGCTCACAAGTTTCAATGTTTGTTATGTTTCGATTCGTATATTTAGTTGTTTCGTATATATTCAACTTGAGTATGTGTAGTTTGTTGGCAAATTTGTTCGTTTGTCTTCATTTTCCATTACTTAGCTTTGACGGACATTTATTCTATTTCCTTTCTAAATACTTTTGTTCCATAGCACATAGAATTACACCCCGACTGACAATTTATCTTATTTCCTTCATGGTTTTTTCATTACTGCAATGAAATTCGCTCGAATTCTCATTATCCTACGTGTCTACAAAATATCATTATCCAACGCCGATTAAAAAATTACTCAGAAATGGGCATGAAATAGTTACATTAAAAAAAACAAAAAAAATCAAACGAAATAGTCGCCTACGATGAATGCAACAAACTACAAAAACTTTGATGTTAAAACGCACACGACTAAAAATGTTATCGAAATGAAGCTATTTCTGAGTTGCCGGAGCCAACTGGGATCGGCGTAAATCTCACGAGCGCGCGTTTTTAGGTAAATTGCGGTGATTGATTCAATTAAGCTTCAAATTCAATTGTATTTACACATTACCAAACAATTTATTTGTACAAAGGAACAAAGTTTACAGTGAGGACACTCGAACCGTGAACACTTTGTGCTTTTTTGATACATTTTTTAACATGCTTCCTTTGAGTAAATCGATCTGAAAACATTTTCTTTTTGATGACTCGGTGTTTTTTGAGTTTAAGTCTGCTTTTTTAGAGGATTTGAAGCTGTTGAAAGCTCAGAAAATAAAAAGCTAAATAAAGACAAGCGTTCATGTTTCGAGTGGTAACATGTTTTCTTATTTTTGTTTCTAAAAGTGAGCTCCACCCCTTGCCCATCACCATTTAAAAGGACTCCGCCGCTTCTGTTAATTTACTTTACCACGTACGAAAACAAAACTACGCGCCAGTGTGTCGATGCACTCAGGAATATACCGGCGCGCGTTAATGACTGAAATATAATAATAGAGCTGAGACAAAAACAGCACAATAATTAAATCATTGCACAATTTACCCAAGATAAAGTGTAGAAAACTATTTCTCCCTTCGTATCTTTTAGGGGTAAAAATCGACGATTTGGTATCTTTTAGGGTTTAAAAATATGAAATTTGCCAAATTCTTACTTTTTGGTATCTTTTAGGGGTTGGAAGCCACTGAAACTCATGATTTGGTATTTTTTAGGGATATTTTTTTGAGAAGCCACGCCCTTTTGAAAAAAGTTGGGTATCTTTTAGGGGTATTTTTGACAAAATTCCGACGAGCATCCCCTATCGTTTATCCCCCCCTTTTCCCCCCACCCCCCCGGGCTATTTCTATTTATATACTAGCGATTTCTTTTGAAAGTTGAATGCTGCGAGAATCGATTTATTGTCATGAGGGATATTTGTAAAACACTGTGAAACAAAGTGTAATAAATCGTACTAATTAAATATTGGCAAAAGAGGAAGCCGGGTGTAATAAATTATGCTTAAGTGTATTTCATAGGTTTCTGTAAATGTAGAGTCGTATGCAATAGCTAGTGAAATGATAACTAAATTAGTAAACAGTAACAAACTCTAATTCAATTGTCTACCATTTAATTTAGTTAGTGAGGTATGTTAACCCGTGAAATAAAAAATTACTTGTTAACATACCGGTCAAAGAGACAAAATGGAACAATGGAAATAGAGTATAGTAATGTGTATTAGTCTAACTGCAATAGTCCAGTTTCATGTTCTTCATTGCTCAGGCTAAGCCTCGATAGTATGTGATGTATTCTTTTGTACGAGGTACATCCCGTGGGAATACACCAATCCAAAAACAATATAAATACCAATGGTTTTGTCTTGACTCTTTTGTTAATTTACCTAAAATTGAGGCTTAGACTGATCAATGAAGAACTTGAAACTGGTCTAGTGTACGGGTTAACTGACTTAACTCTATCATCAATGTTCATCGGGTGTATACATTATAAACGAATCACCATTTTGTTTTATCTTAAAAATTACTGTAAAACAACATAATGTCAAGAATTAAAAATATAAGCGAATAAAAACTTTAAATTTCTGTTATCGATAGTTTCTGTTGTCCAAGGCGAATTTGCACATCACAAAGCTTGTCTTCCTCTAAAAAAATTGCCGAAACGATTATTTCCCTGATAAATACTCCCACGAGTAACTCCCACTTTGCAAACTTTATACCTATCCACAAGACGTTCAGGAAGCGAAGACAACCTTCGTTTTCCAAAGTGATCCGTTGAATACGGCTGCAGATTTTGTAATGCAGGCGCTTCTGATTACGTAATACAGCTAAGAAACTAAGGGGGCCAGGGAGTGAGAGGTGTAAGAAACTAAGGGGGCCAGTGAGTGATAGGTGTAAGAAACTAAGGGGGCCAGGGAGGGAGAGGTGTAAGAAACTAAGGGGGCCAGTGAGTGATAGGTGTAAGAAACTAAGGGGGCCAGGGAGTGAGAGGTGTAAGAAACTAAGGGGGCCAGGGAGTGCGAGGTGTAAGAAACCAAGGGGGCCAGGGAGTGTGAGGTGCAAGAAACTAATGGGGCCAGGGAGTGCGAGGTGTAAGAAACCAAGGGGGCCAGGTAGTGAGAGGTGTAAGAAACTAAGGGGGCCAGGGAGTGAGAGGTGTAAGAAACCAAGAGGGCCAGGGAGTGAGAGGTGAAATAAACCAAGGGGGCAAGGAGTGAGAGGCAAAGAAACCACCCTTATGATCATTATTATAAAACTAATTTATAATTCATAAGGCAAATACAATGAAATTCACGACCCATGAAGGCATTTTCATAAGTAATATAATACAATATTTGCGTTTGTATATCCCACATATATATATATTGTATATCTATATATTGTATATAGAGCAAACGCACAACAACCATGAAATAAAAACAAACTAAATACTAACAAATACTAGCTATTTAGTAACTGTTTATTCCTACCACTCTACCAGAACATTACTATTTCTTTTGTTTGGGTATTAAGTATTATTTCGTAAAATAGTATTACACACGCGTGGGGAAATTGTCACTGCGACCAGTCGCGGGGAGAAGTCAATATTACAAACAATGCCGCTTTCACCCCTCCATCACACATGCAACCACACTTTGTTGGCCTACAATACGTTTTCAAGGTCCACATTTTCAGTCCTTACGTCCCTAGCAATTAGATCAGGGAATGTCATTTGAACTATATTTCTTGGAATATGATGAAGCAGCAACACATAAAATTAGTCCAAGAATATTATATTTATTTTATCTATTCACATTGTGTTTCATTGTCTCCTTATAGAAACCTGATTTAACTCTTGTTAGATATCTCAGATATATTTTGATCATAAATGTCTCACTATGACTGAAACTGCAAAATGAATAAAATAAAATAGATCGAAACAAAAATACACATTTATTTAATGTTCCTTTGAGTGTCATGGCAGATTTATACCAAGTGAAAAAAACATATTACATAAAAAAATACATGGCAAGATAACGGCATATTAAAGTTGATATACAAACTAGCCTGTGTGTCAGTTGGTGCGGGAGGGAGCGGGGAAAAGACTTTTGGACGAGGAGAGAGGCGCTGTGCTGGCTATATATGCAAATATGCTGGATGGTAAATAAATTCAAGACTTTTAGAAAAATGTTGGTGGACCATAAGAATATATAAGGATATTAATAAACATAATTCGATCCATTCAAACGCACTCAAATGCATGCGCAAACATATCTGCTCATGCCTACGCTATTTTTGATCATTGATCATAAAACGATGATTCATCTTCAAGTTTGACGGGGGGGGGGGTTGGAGGGGGGGAGGGGGAGACACACAAGTGCTTGGAGTTGCAAACAAAGAAAGCCCATCTAATTATATAGCTTTGGATCTTGTAATTTGCTCCAGTGGGGAACAGGCCTGTCAGAATTATACATTCGTTGCCATAGTTTCAATTCACTGTCCGTAGCGTTTGAACCAATTAGAACCGAGCCGATGATGTCGTTGCCATGCATAACAGAGATAAGCAGGTCTACGGTGTCTAGCTGGTCAGCGGTCAAGTCAAACGAAACAGCCTCGTGATAAATTGGGTTTAAATCACCTTTCTTGGTTGTTGTCTTTTTCTTTTTAATTCGTTTGCCGTCTTGTAGAAGGGTTACTTTTACATATGGATCTGGAGAAGTAAAACTTATAATCAACCATTGAGTGTTGATTGCATTCGTTGATTGCAGGATTAATAGATCTAATGACCGACAGTGGATTAGCTGATTCATTTACGTAAATACTTGTTTGATTGACTGATCAATCGACTGGCTCAACGACTGATTGCATTATCTGTGATGATTAATTTTTATTTATCTATTTGTTGACTGACTGTTGGATAAACCGATTGATTGTATTGACTGATTGACTGATCGATATATATTTTACCTGTACTTTTGATATTTACAGCTAGTAAATTACGAGCTTTGATTATAACCAGGGTAAGACGCTCAGCGGATTTCAGGTATCCCAGCGATATCAGAATCTCTCCCAGTTGTAATTCCTACAAAATATGCAAAACGCGCTGTGATATAGCTTTGGATTAAATGCACTACAAACTTAGTGATGGGTTTTAATTAAACTTGATCTTTTCGGATAAAGACCTTGAAATATTAGATACATGCAAATATATATGCAAATAATACACCAATTATCGCATGCAGCTTCGGATTCGATTTGCATCGAGTTGTCGAGAATTGCGTTGCAGAGTTTTAACGAAACGAGCACACGCGAGCACAAATTGCGCGATTTCGCTGCAACAGGTCACGATCGCACCACATACCTTTTTGCTTGGTTCCAGATCTTTTAAAAACACGTTAGGTTTTGCTAAATCAACCTCGCGTAATGATAGCACAGCCTGTCCTATGACGTCATGTTTAGCAAAGCTGTCAAACGACATCAACGTTATCCACAAAGACTGGTCTTGTATCTTCTTTGTTTCTATATCGAACTCGAACGTTTCATCAAAACGTGGGTTCGACGTCTTCCTTTTTACGTTCGTTTGAAGTTGATTCTCGAAGTCTGGTAGGAGTTGTATTATTGCATAAGGGTTGCAAGGTTGATCGGAGTTGTGGTCTATGATATTAGCTGGGACGATGAGGTTTGTTGCTTGTACTACACGAACTAGTAAAACATGTCGATGATGATCGTAGTCAACAATGAATTGTACTTTACCAAGGTTGCATGATGCCCTAAGGGCTTCTCGTTCAAAAGGACTTTCTATTTCCTGCAATACGAAAAATAAGATAGCGTCATATTCCTGTAAATTAAAAGAAGATGAAGGAAGAAAATACTCTAAAAAAGGAAATTTAATAATTATCCAGATCCTGTAACATGGTCTTATAAGAATATGAAATCTTTTATCGCCTTTTTAGTCAGAGCTAAACTACCTTCCTTTTAAACAATGTACCACTTATTTGATAACGACGAATGTAGAAGGCGTAGACAGTGCCATTTTATTATAAATGTTCTTTAGTCACTAACAGTCGGATCATGTGTTAAGTAATACATAGGGTGAGACACACTACCGATAATGGACTATACGAGAAAGCCCTGTCCAAAACGGATACCCTTTTCGGGCCCTAGGTTAGAGAAAGGGTTAGCAACTGGCGCTGAAAGTATCTTTGAAGGGAAAGGTGTGAAAAAGTGTTACAGAAATTTAGCTTGGGCAAGGATCCCAGTATGTAACCAAAATTCTAGGCTGATAGACCACGACCTTAATAGTACAAGGGGCGGTGTCGATTTTGCAAAACACATGGCCTCCCCCCCAAAAAAATAAAAAAATATAAATCGATTTACCTCATCAAAGAAGTATAGCTCTGGGTCCAGCGTCCCAAGTGGTGTAGCGGGACCTGACAATGTCGTCGACTCCGATATCGTACGAGACCGTTCCACATGATAACCTCGTGTGTCCGATTGCTTGCGATACGGTGGTGGGTCGGAATACTTCCGGAAACGATCAGGCTCCGAGAACTTTCGGGCGGACTTCGGTTGTACATGAACTTCCCGAACTTCTCCAGCTAACGGAAGATACAAATGATAGTAACAAATTACACCTTTTGCTGTTCATTAACGACACTGAAACATTTACTCAAGCGAAAAATGATTACCATTAACGCGATGAGGCATTCAATAAATGTGAACACTCAGTGAATAAGAGTAATGGTTCTTCAGAAATACACTATTTGCAAACATTGTTTTTGCTGTTATTGAGTGTTTGTTCATGTTACTGAATGCTTCTTCGCGCTAATGGTAATGATCTTTTGCTTGAATGAATGTTTCAGTGCGGTTAATGACAGCAAATAGTGTAATAATATTTGAGTAATAATATTGTAGTAATAGCAAAGAACTTGACACAGCAGTCGAACAGAATTTGGAAAGTGGACGCATAATTCCATTTCACTTTTGCGCTTTGTGCCTTTCGCCCATATTCAATCACTGCTGAAAAGGGAGACATATTCAATTGTTGTTGACCGATATGAGCGATGGGATGAATAGCAAAACAGAACTATATCACTGGTAAAAATTACCCCCTCCCCTCCAGATCGAAAGCTATGTACACATAACAGCGATGCTTCTTCCTAAGGAAGTTAGACTTGCCCAAGTCGACCTCTCTGATATTCACAGGGATTTTTGGAGAAGATTTATAGGTAATAATGAATTCACGCGCGCTAAAAACACGGGAAGCGAACGTGCATATATTGTGCTAAGATGTACTGTGCGATCCAAGAATCAAGTCAGAAGAGGTCGACTTCGACAACTTGCAGGATTTCCATTTGCGTTTCCCGCCAAGTAAAACAGTCCGAGTCTGCGACGTCCATTTATAATGATGACTTACAGAAAGGCGGAGTGCATGGAGGCTGCAGTCGAAGTAACACCATAGGCTTCTTCTCCGATTCCTCTTCACTGTAACTCTTTTGACGGTCCTTTTCTACACTGATTTTAAAATAGTTTTTATACCATGATAACAGGACATAGACAGACACGCATATTACAAGTAGAAGAAACACTGTCAACGAGACAATCCATGCTATGTCAGACATATCTTTGGAGAAAAAAAAATACAATACATGAGTATGTGGTCCCGGAGGGGGGGGGGGGAACTCCGTGGATAAACATCGTAAAAATCGACGATTTGGTATCTTTTAGGGTTTAAAAATATGAAATTTGCCAAATTCTCACTTTTTGGTATCTTTTAGGGGTTGAAAGCCACTGAAACTCATGATTTTGGTATCTTTTTGGAATGAAAAAGTTGTGAAGACACGCCCGGTATCTTTTAGCTAGGGGTATTTTTGAAAAATTCCGACGAGCATCCCCAATCGTTTATCCCCAGAATCCCCCCCCCCCCCCCTCCGGGTATGTGGTTCACATGTTGTTTGCACCAAAGACAAATCAATCAATCAATTATATCCGTTATTTAGTGCCAGTATTTACAAAGTTCAGTCGACTAATATAAGATAAAGAAACTAGAATAAGGCACAAGCTAACTGCAGCAGTTGAACTGATAGAAGCAGTTAGCTATAATATATTGTACAATTTATAATTTTAGGGTCTTACAAAAATAATACAGTAAATACAATACAAAAACAAAGATAAACAACTAACAAGAACAAGGTCAACAGCGTCGTCTGTGGATCTTACTAGCTTCGTGTACTCAAAAACTATTGTATTCTTTTCTTGCTTCGTTTTATTTTGTTTTCTGTGGATGAGCCAACTCGTGTACTGTCAAAGAAGTTAGAGCCGCAAATACACAATTGACCCCAAGAATTAACCACGGCAACAGTAAACAAGCTACTTCGTACTGGGGCAGACAAAACAGAACGACAAGCTGACAGACGTAAAAAGAACAAATGACGATTGGACAAGCGAAGTGCAGGCACACAAATATCAATAGACAGGCAAATGCAACAAACGAAAAGAATGGCATGCAAATGAACTAAAACAAACAATCGAAAATAAAACAAGACAATAAAATAGCACACCAACATACAAACAACTCGGACGCACAACAAGAGAAAAAGACAATAAATAAATAAACATCGAGGAAACTAGCGAAACAAACAACAAACAATATCGCGTAAAATCTGTGGATTTCCTGTGGTTAACCCACTGTTCCGAAAAATTAAAAACCTATAAAATTTTGCCTTGCATTAAAGTGACGGAAATATGCATACAATTCACTTCTCTCCTCTTTGGAACTATAAACCTTACTTTTTTTAAAGCAAAACAAATACTAAATGACTTATTTTAATTTTTATATAAACTGACTGTCGTGTTACAAATACTGTCAAGACCAATACAAATAAATCTGGTGAAATAAAACATTCATTTCGATTATAAAAAAGTAGGTAACATCTATGAAAATTCGAATGAATATTTTGGTATGATCGTTCTTCCCAAAACAAAATATTTTACCTTCCGTGCACGGCTCTTAGAAAGTTGGTTTGAATACATTTTTCTCGCATCGTTAGTTTCACCAAGTTTTCTTCCTTTTAAAAACAGACAACATTTTTTTACAAACACAAATTTTTCCGGAGAGTTAAAAAAAACAACATTGCAGAATACTTTAACTTTTAAACCTATTAAAATAAGGAATTTCGATGGACCTTTAAAAATTCAATTCTCAGTCAAGCGAATATAAATTCTTGATTAAATGGTTTAAAGTCCATCGACAGGCTCGCAAATAAACACGAAACTTAATCAACATAATTATCTTTGTTTTTTCAATAACTCCACCCGTAAGAAACTTGGTACTGGAAAAAAGACACGAACTGGCAATTTTCAAATTTCGAAGAGGAAAGATTTTACACAAATAAATCAAGTATAACAAATCCACGACTTCGTATTGAATTCCGGTGACTCACCTTATGCTCAATCAAAAAAAGCACTTTTAGTGCAGTGTTTTTCCGAAATCAATATTCCACAGGTTTCTTTACACATGGCTCTTATATTTTTGAAGATTTGGCCAACATAACCCAGTAAAACCATGAAATGGTTTCTAAATCAAGGCCTATGTACTTTCACAGAGGACGCTCACATGAAGTGTGACCGTTGAAGTGGTTTTGTGTTTGAAAAAAATACTAAAAATTTAAATAACAAATGCGTGACCACACACTTCAATAATTTGAACTTTTGACTTCAGTGTTATTTGTTCAAAAAGAATTGTTTTTATACACCTTAATTACACACAATGTACAAATATTATTTCTGTTTCAATTTTTTTCTTAAAAACAAACAAATTCAAGTCATATAAAAAAGTTCTGCAACTTTGTACAAAGTTTTTATTTTATTTTTTTGTAATAAATGTTTTAATGAACTATACTATGTATGTCGTTTTAGAGTATCAAATAACGTCTGTTCAACTTGATATCAAGATCGACTAAAATCTTTAATGATTGACCAACGGTTTTTCACATGAGGTCAGTTGTTGAAAGTTTCAAAGCTACTGACTTTGTATTGATTAAATAGCTGAAACTGATTACAGCAAAAACAACACTTTGGACGATTCGCTCTACCAATTATGAATACCATTAAAATTCTATGAACAAATCCCTTATACTAGTTTGCATTAATCAAGTTTATTTTTGTACAAAAAAGAAAAAAGAGTAAAAACATCGTAGGATTATTTGTTCATTTAGTCCAGTGACACCAAGCTGCTTCTTGGCAAATGAATATATATATACACATATATATATATTCTATATATATTCTACGATGAACATACATTAATCACAGTTTTCGTGCAGTTATTACTATCTTTAGTGAATAATTGACGAGAGTATGTATACAACATTTTAGAATAAAAATAGAATAAAAGTTGTAGAGTATAATTCGCATCAATCGTACTGGTTATTTTTAGAAAAAGAATAACATTTGTAGAGTGAAATCACTAAATTGTGCAATATCATTTTCCAGCAGACAAGAAACTGAGATATATATTGTGATCGCATAATGACGGACACTTTGGTCACTTTTGGACTCATTAGCTGAGATTAGTTAGAACGTTGCAGTCCCTATAGAATACTGAATACCTTGTCATTTATTACTATATAATAATAGAAAATGCACAGAGTTTACTGGGACGGGTATTGTATATTTGCAAATTTTTGCAATCATGTCAGGGCAGGGCACTCGAAGATAACAGTCTTGAGACAAGGTCAACGACGCCACTCTTTGAAGTGTTTCATATATAATCGTCTTGAAAGGTGATTTCCAGTTGTATAAATTATAACAAGCAGACTTCTGTACAGCGTCGAACGGTTTCTAGTCATTCCAATGACTCGAGAAGAACCAGGAACTGCATCGTCGGGCACCGTTAGGTCTCCGCTGGCTTCACGTTCAGCACACTCAGAGCAAACTTAAAGTGCAAGTAGCACGGCCAAAACGTAAACTTTGCTTTTCCAACATCTCTGAGGACACCCACACTGTTTCATCACCAAGGCCAACCAGCGTGACTTGAACGTACAGTTTCTTGTTATTCCAACATCTCTAGGACAACCACACTGTTTTGTTACTAAGGCCAACCAGCGTGACTAGAACGTACAGTTTCTTGTTATTCCAATATCTCTAGGACAACCACACTGTTTCGTCATTAAGGCCAACCAGCGTGACTAGAACGTACAGTTTCTTGTTATTCCAACATCTCTAGGACAACCACACTGTTTTGTCACCAAGGCCAACCAGCGTGACTAGAACGAACAGTTTCTTGTTATTCTAATATCTCTAGGACAACCACATTGTTTTGTCACCAAGGCCAATCAGCGTGACCAGAACGTACAATTTCTTGTTATTCCAACATCTCTAGGACAACCACACTGTTTTGTCACCAAGGCCAATCAGCATGACTTGAACGTACAGTTTCTTGTTATTCCAATATCTCTAGGACAACCACACTGTTTTGTCACCAAGGCCAATCAGCGTGACTAGAACGTACAGTTTCTTGTTATTCCAATATCTCTAGGACAACCACACTGTTTTGTCACCAAGGCCAATCAGCGTGTCTAGAACGTACAGTTTCTTGTTATTCCAATATCTCTAGGACAACCACACTGTTTTGTCACCAAGGCCAATCAGCGTGACTAGAACGTACAGTTTCTTGTTATTCCAACATCTCTAGGACAACCACACTGTTTCATCACCAAGGCCAACCAGCGTGACTAGAACGTACAGTTTCTTGTTATTCCAACATCTCTAGGGGTGCGTGACAAGGAGTAGTTTGGTGCACATCTCTTGCCACTGGTTCTGTAGGACCGTGGATTGTAGGAGCCAGGTCCTGGGACTGGCTCTAAACAGAAGAAATGTTACCACATTAGATTGAAAAATAACAAGGTTGTTTATTGAAATATGAACAATTATTGCTCCTACCAAATCTTTGGACAGTAAAAAAAGAGAATTCAGACTTAACCCTAGCGATTTGATTTATATTAATAACCAACCAAGCGAGCACATCCTATCGGCAATAATTTCAAACAAACTGTAATGGTTTTGTATACTAATGGCCACGCTTTGCAGGGCAATTCTCCAGCGTTTTCATGAAATGTTAAGGAGTTCATCTGCGCCGATAATCACCATATTTTATACATTTCAACACCACCAAAATGTGAGACAACAACACGAGGCGATTTGCAGGACTTTGTCACGTGACGAAAATCGCCCAGCAACGAAATTCTTGCGGGAAATAAAATTGAACATCAAGGACAAAAAAAAAATAAAAAAAAATACTTCATCTTTCCAACTCATTTGTTCATTAGTTACACATTATCATTTTAGTTTAACAACTGAAAGTATTTGTTTGTACAACTATCTTTTACTTTTCCTTGATGGAATGTTGTGTTTTTTGGTGCTTTCAACTTCATTTTTGGACATGACACAAAATGGTGACTTTCCAAGGTAAGAAATGAAGAAAAATGTTTTTTTGTCTTACAAAGCTTGCCAGTTCTTGAAACTTTCTGAGATGACTTATTTATAGGTATGCTTTCCTTTTGTAGACTAAAAAAAACTCAAATAAAGAGTGCAAAAAAAGTACCTTTTAGAAAATGCTATTTACAATATTGTAAAACATTTCTGTATTGATTGATTGTTTACGAATAACATGAATCAGCTTTCGTTTTGTACAAACAACCAGGTTTTAGCACGTTTACGACAAACAATCTGAATCACGTCAAACACGTCTTGTAGTTATACTGACCAAGACTTTTGTAATTGTGACAAAAATCGCCGACATCCACGTTGCTATATCGCATGTTTGTTTTCGTTTTCACTTATGTTATTTTGATCTATTTGTGATACTGTAAAAAAGGAAATGGTAGAGTTTCAAAGGTTAGAACATGGATGGTGGTAGTTTATTTAAAGGAAATTAAAAAAATGAAAACGAAAAGTGTATTTTTCGCCAAAGTATTTGCCCTTTCCTATTCTTAAAATCAAATAATAATGAACAATCACCCTTGTTGTGTGTATGAATGGAAAGCATATCTATAAAAAAAGTCATCTCAGAAAGTTTCAAGAATTGGCAAGCTTTGAAAGACGAAAAACATGCATATTTCTCCACTTCTTACCTTCGCAATTCGCCATTTTCACACCCGAAAGTGAAGGAGCAATATTGTCGGTGTGAATTTTTAAATAAGTCACTCAATACTGCTCCAGATGGCCTGAAACTCTACCGGAAAATAAATAAATAGACAATACACATATACAGACTTTAATTTTTATCATATTTTATTTTCTTTCGTTTTATTGCTTAAAACGGTCACAAACAGCTACCTTGAGCCACCTGTGCTTTGTTTTCTTCAAATTAAAATTAAAAGAAAAAGAACATGGTAGATGTACAAACAAACACTTAAAGTTGTTAAACTGAAATGACAATGGGTAGCTAATGACCAAATGAACTTGAAAAATGTATTTTTGTACTTGATGTTCAATTATATTTCCACGCGCGAAGCCGGTGATTTCCGTCAGTCCTGTAAATCGTTTCAAAACCTGTTTCATTTGTTCGGAACAGCGCGCACATAAAATGACGAATGCACACGACAAAATGCAAATAAATACAGAGCTCCGCTATAATGCGCGCAGAGTTCTGTGAATGTCCGCTGACACTTGTAAGTCGTTCTGCCGGAACAAGTTTAGCGCGCAGTATGCGCGTTACAAATTCGAAAAGATGACGTGTGAAAACAAAACGAATTCGAAATGCAACAGAATTTGAAATGGAAATAGAATAGAAACGTAAAGCATGCTGAGAATGTCATTCTAGAATAGCTTCTCCACGCGCACAGTGCGTTTCACTTTTCCGTTAGATGGAGCGCGCGGAAACACACGTGGAAAAATAATTGCGCGCGATTAAAATTCATTCAAAAGTGATCAAAGCTCGTGGCACAATTACAACGCACACAAGGAACAGCGCAAGTTAAAACTTTCAGAAAAAAAAGAAGAAAAAGACTTAATTGACATATCAAGGAAAATAGCAAATGGAAATAGAGCAAACAAAAAACAAATGAACACAAAAAAGCGAAGAAAAAAAGCGTACAAGTGTGTCAGTATAGGTAAAAATGAAGCGTAAAGAATAAACTAAAGTTGTTACCTCTAGCTGTCCAGACCATGGTACCTCCCCTTCGTCCTTCTTGTACTGAATAAGCCGGGAAGGTCCGCATTAGTTTTAATTTGGATGAACCGTAATTATACTCATTGGGGGCTGGCTCTTTCTCAGAACCTAAAAACAAATATGTTATTCATTAGAGTTGTGTAATGATGCCATTATAAATCGAACATCATTTGGTGAAAGCAACAATTAACAAATTGTATTTTTGAAATAACTCTCTTTTTTGGGTAAAATCTTTGTAATATTTCAGTTCTTTGTTGCAGATGCACATCAGCTCTACATGCCATTTAGAAAGACTGCGTTAACAAATACAATTGATTGATTTTTTGATCGATTCCAGGTTGTCTCTCCACCAGAGGGAAACGGTACGATGTTACATTACTAATACAGTCACACATTGAAATATTGCAATAAATTCTCAAAGTCAGATATCAGTCATTGCAATCTGTGGCATTCTGAAAGTTCTATGTTGAACCCCTTATCACTTACCAAACTTATTAAGAATCAAAGCTTTTCGTTTAGCCATGGAATGTGAAGGTGACTGTGGCAAGTAAGGTAGTTGGGAGCCAATTGTTGTCTTTGATGTGTAGGTAGCTGGTGAAGGCCATGGGTACTGTAGATGAGTAAACAAAATAAAAAACAAAAAATAATAAGATATAATGTAAACAAACAAAATGAGAGGATGGCATGAAAACAAACAAAATAAGAGGATAGAATGAGTGAAATCTATCTAGAGAACTACAGTTGGAAGTGTTTGTAAATTAGCACATCATAAAAGGCTACAAAGAAACTAAAGTTTCAGACATTTGTCCTTTGTCGTAGTAAGTTACTTATTAGAAACACAGACACAATCAAGACTAGTTGTCAACTAGCCATCATTTACTCTATATCAAACACTCTCTAGACTGCAACTCAGTGTCAATAATAATAAAGTTTGATCAAATCACAAGAGTCTAATGTTAGCTCATGCAAGTGCTTCTATTGAAAACTCAACTAACCCTTTCATCAAAATGTGCCCTGTATGTCCAAATATCATGACTTGCTATCCATTGTTTATTCCATGCTACACGGTCACCTCCTTCCTCTGAAACTCCACAAAGACAGATGGACAAGTTAATCAATATTGACTTTATTTTATTTTAATTCTATGCTATGCTATGCTATGCTACTCTACTCTACTCTACTCTACTCTACTCTACTCTACTCTACTCTACTCTACTCTACTCTACTCTACTCTACTCTACTCTACTCTACTCTACTCTACTCTACTCTACTCTACTCTACTCTACTCTACTCTACTCTACTCTACTCTACTCTACTCTACTCTACTCTACTCTACTCTACTCTACACTACTCTATTCTATTCTATTCTATTCTATTCTATTTTCCTTCCTTCAAAGGAAGGCAGGGTTACCACAACAGCTTTCACCAATACTGTTAGCCCTGTAACCTCCTGTTTTATGTCCTTAGTCGAGAATAGATGAAATTCTAACCATTTGAAGATGTAATTACAAAGGCAGCAATTTCTCCTCAATTATTTTAAGACCCTGAGTGTTGGTCCGGCTATGGGGATCAAACCCATGACCTCTGGCACATAGACCAGCCATCAACCAACTGAGCCAATGTTGTGGCAGTTAAATTGATTACCGGTAGTTGATTATGAACTCTACCACAGTGTAAACACTAAAACCATGCGCCATAAATGGTCCATGATATTTTACACGTAGCATGGAGTGCATACAACAGTAATGACAGAGATGAAAAAGTTCATTGATTTACCTTTTTCAGGTTGTGTCTTTGGTCTCATTGTATAAGAAGGTGATGATGTTTCCCAAGGTAGGTAGGTAGGTGGGTCATATGTTGTAGGTTTTGGTCCACTAAGGTCTATTTTTAATGGAGGTCTTGACTGTATACATTCTTCAAGCCCTACAGCTATAAGATGTAATGCATCAGATATAATCAAATTTTTATAGCTATTAATAAAATAAGAAGCTAACTTGAAGAAGTCAATTTGATCCTTTATAGATAAATAAGGTTGTACCTATTTCCATAGACAGCATGGAGATGAACTCCCTCATGTTGAAGAATGTTTGAGAAACTAACGTAATAGTTCCCAGGTCCCTTTCATATACACAGGGACCCCATATTGCTCTAATAGGTATATTTAAAGATAGACAAGACTATGTCTTTAGTCATTCCTTTTCATTCCCCAGATTACTGTCAAGTCACATCTGTGTGACAACACAGCACCTCCTTATCAATTAAGACACAAACTGTGTATCAAACAATACAATGTATATTCTCCTCAATGAAAATTCTTGCTGTATTGTCTTTTTCAGATTAGTGGGAAATGGTACTGTTACAATACAGGTATGATACAGCATAAAAGTGAAATGTTGAAGTAGTGTTTCCCACTCATGAATACGAAGACATCTCTATTCAAACTGACCAATAAGTGCACATAATTGAATAAAATCTTGCCATTCCATGCTTGCATGTGCTAAAATGACGACAGCCTGTTACTCTTACCAAACATGGTTTTCGATCAATCGAAACACACATGCTATCTGAAGTATTTTATAATTATTATTGATTAACTCAACAACTATAAATACTTCACACATTTGTATCCAAAATTGATTAACTTACTGAAATCATCATCACCTTTCTGTTTTTGTGGCAGATTTCTATTTGGTTTGGTATGTTGTCTCCTACAAAATAAGAAAACAAAACCCAGTTGTTACAATGTGACAAAGAAATTGATTCATTAGTTAAATATTAAATAAATTAATAATTGAATAATAATTCAATAAATATTCATTGATTTTATATCAAGCATTGATTATGTGACAGTCCTTCCAAATCTGATTAATCAAGGCTATTAATATTTTTAATCAACAACAACAACTACTGACCAAAGAAAAAAAAGCAGAAACACTTGAAGAAGTTAACAAATCTTCAAAATATTGACAAATGCCACGAATAAAGGTAGAAATCAGAGATATTTCGACAAAACATCGGATTGAAACCAACGATAATCTTCTTATAAAACGTTCAGGTATTCAAAGCAGATATTCATTATTACTTTAGAGCTTATATGACGATAAATAAAGTGCTGGTCTATCTTCAACTTGAAGTCTAATAAAGTTGACACTTGAAATAATTGTTTGCACAACAGACTAAAAATTAACTTAAGTTATATTTCATCGATGCTCTCTCAGCCTAGTAAACATTTTTGAAATTACCTAAAAATCTATTCTCTGATTTCACTTGTGTCTTTAACACACAAGCTTATGGTTTTTATAATATATACAAAACAAAAATTTCTTTGTGTGTGCAAACGCAAAAACGTCAAAAATTGCCATAATAAAAATTCCCGCATTTTCATGCTATCGCCCATTGTGCAGAGCAAACCTCTAGGGAAAGAATTGTAATTTAACCTTGTGTGCTTTTATCTTACCTTCCAACGAGCGATACGGTCGAAAGTTTAGCAAGAGGTCTAAATCTCGTGTGAATGCCATTGTTGTTGAAATTTTGGGTTCTAGTTTGAAGACGCGAAAGCGCAAACTGCATCGCTCCGTACGCTTTTTCGGCATCGTTGCTGGTTTGTTGTTCTTTTACTTGTGCAGATAGTGAGGCCATCTTCTTTTTCACATTTTGGTGAATAATTTATGAAAGTTTTTGAAGTGTTTTTGGGTATTAATTTTTGAGTTGACTCTTATCCGTTTCCATGCCACTATACACGTGACTTTTTTGTTCTCATACAGGAAGCCCAAAATAGAGATGGCACCGACCATAACAAATGAAAGGCGATGATGGGTTTTTAATGAGTATAGAATTTACCTTTAGTTGTCCCGAATAGGGGTGTACTTTAATCAGTGACAGAAAGTGGCAATTCTACTTTTTTTTAAATTCTGAAATCAGAATTCTAAAATTCTACTAAATCTACGTCCCTTGTTCCTTTCTTACAACGTCAATATTCATACCTTTTTATTGGATTTCTCAAAATATATTCAAATAAGCCAAAAAGGCACCTTTTTATTTGATAAAAGGGTAGGGAATTTAGTCTTTTTACTAGTCTAGTGCAATTGATAAAACTTCCTACCCTTTTTGTGGTACTCCTAGTCATAGACGGAGTACCACTATGTTGCCGCAAATGAGTGAATGAAAGAGTGTAACACAAGATGGCGGCCGGCCTGGCGACCTGGCCTCCACGGGGATCCCACGGCTTACAAATAGCAAATGTCACAAATCAGCAATCAGCCTGTTTTACAGTGGACGTAACCGATTCGCTGTTACTTTCTTCTGGTTTAAAAAAAGTCAGCCCATGTACAATAACATTCCTACGGCAATGTACAACGTTTCCTTCTTGTCTATCGTCTATCGTAACGTTTTTTCTCTATTTTAAGATCGCTTTTATAGGAGTACCACATGCGCAGTTACTGCGCCTTTAATTTAAGTTTGATATTTTCAAACAAATCTTGCATTCAGATAAAGAGGTACCCTTTTCGACCTCAGTCACGAATTGAAGACACAAGTGCAAAAAGGGTACCCTTTTTCTTGCTCTTACCGACATGCTTTAAATGGCTTGACTACGTATACGAACAACTCATCAGTCAATATAAGTTACATGTAAGTTCATTATTATCTTTTGTGAACTAATAAAAAAATGGCTGTGGTAGGTTGGCAGTGAAACATAAAACTATGAGCTACATCTATATGTACTGTTGCAAGCCATTTTCATCAAACTTCAGGGGACTCTTCTATATTTAACAGTGTAGTTTACTTACTACACTGCCAACAAGCAGAAATCTAGCGTGCTCTAGACTGCTCTACTCTGCAAAGAGAACTAATTTGGGCTAAATAGTTTTCCTCTAACTGATTTTATTTTATTATATATATATATATTTTTTATTATAAATAGATTTTTAGCCTATTTTTGATTGAATTTTAAACATGCTGTATCTCCTCTAGTGACCATGATTCTTAGCATTGAAACAATAGATTTGTTTTGATGTGACGTCATAATGAAATAGAGAAATTTATTTTGAAAGTTAGAGTCTGGAAGATTATTCAGCTATAACTGAGATATGTACATACTACCAAACTATATATTATCACAATATGTATAGCAGTTTGAACTGAAGATTTGTAAGAACACAAAAAATTATCCACAAAAAAACACACTAGTATGTCATGACGAGCTAGAGAGCCTAGTTACCAGTGTGAACACGTACTTTCAAAGTACCCGTCTCAAATTTCGGTTCTATTCAATGTATAAGGAATACTTGCATAACGTATGTCAGCGTAAGGATTAACGCAGCAGGAACTTTGCCTTGACCAGAACGGGTTAGTTCACAGGCAAAACAATCTTTATGTACAATGAACAGTCATTCATTGACTATTCATTGTACATCCCGCACATGATTGAGGATTTGTTTCACAGGCTTACTGTAATCGACGAAACGAAATGAGAACGAAATGAAAACGAAATGAGAACGAAATGAAAACGAAATGAAAACGAAATGAAAACGAAATGAAAACGAAATGAAAATTAAAAAAATAACCTTGATAGAAATAAAGTCAAAAAGGAAAATAACGAAAATAAATGTTATGTTTATTCAGTTGAGTGACAAATATGGCGGCAATATGCTTACATCAGAATCACATCACGCTTTCGCTAGATTTCCCATGCAAAAATAATACATACCCTCAAATAATATTCCCACAGAGTTCTATGAAAGGTTGATGATAGGTATGTAGGCATGCCATTCTTAATTTTGTACTATCATTCTTTGATTATCGTTCAAGACAACACGTGAGGCGACGGCAACACATGAAACAATCTCTCGCCGATAAACTTCACTTTTTCGCCGCTACAAACCACAACTGACGACCTAAAACTATGCCATGACAGTAGTACTTCCACAATTGTAGGTTGTGGAATAGCAAAAGACATTAAAACAAGGGATAAAGTTCTCATTTCGTTTTCATTTCGTCGTTTACAGTGCACTGTAAACAGAGAAACGAAATGAAAACGAAATGAATACGCACCCCCACCCCCTCAGTTTTATGATTATGCAATAAAAACAATTGTCAAGATTAGTTAGAAACGCTGCCGTGTCTCACATCAAACTATATAGACTTTATTTAAAAATACTTAACAATTCCTTTTAGCTGGACAGCTAAATAAAGGCGCATTTGTTTTGACTCGGTGAACTGTAATACAAGCAACGACTAATAAGGCGGGAAACACGACTGTCCAACTTTTGTGAAAATGTTAGAGAATCCATTGCTGTAATTCATGTTAAACTAGACATACTTGCTTCAGGAAGCCTAAGCGATTCCTCTAAGCTGAGCAAATCGACATAACATCCATTTATTACTCGTGCCCAGGCCTCTGGCACGAGTATTAGTCTGCTGCGAGTTTCTTGTTTTTTTCCTTTTTTTTCGCTGTTAGAAGTTTAGACAAGTTCAGACAAGTTCCATCAGGTCTGATTAATTTAATTTAACTAACAAAGAAAGAAATTTCTATGAACGGACCACGGGCTCGAACCTGCGACCTTTGGATTGTCAGGCTGCGCCTTACCCGACTTGCCATCGCGCCAAACATGCTGTTCGTGAGATCCATTAAGCTATATATAAGTAGTACGAGTTCAAGTCTCCGAACGGCCAATCTCTTTTTTGGTTCTTTTTTTTTTATATTCTTTTTTCTTATTCTTAAGTAATCTTTCTTTTGCAATTTTATATTCAGTTATTTTTTAATAAACAATTTTTTTTAATAATTAAAACGAATGATTCCGTCTCGCATCAAAACAGCTAAACAAATAATTAAAACGAATGCTTCCATGTCGCATCAAAACAGCTAAATAAAACTTACTTGAAGGAAAAACAATTCGTGGAATTGTTGAGAAGGATCATTAGAAGTGAACAAGATCAAAAAGTAGCAAAAAACAGGGGCCGCGGACAGGGAGGGGCTGGGGGGGCTTTAGCCCCCCCACTTTTTTCCCGAATTTTTTTTTTAATGTGTCGATAAAATAAAAAAAACAACAGCAGTCGCGATCAATTTTATTGAAAAGAATGACTATCGCGAAAGAAACTTTGGAACATTCAACCAACCCAGTGAATAAATGAGATTTTCAATACAATTAACTGAAATAGTTATTTTAGTTGTTTTTTAATAATGTACATTACTATGTTGAAATTTGAAGATCATCAGTAAAGTAATTTCTTGCAACACTTTCTCAGGTGTCCTAAGGCTTGACCTGCCTTAAATTTAGCCCAAAAAAACGTTTTATTTTTGTGATTTGATTAAGTTTGCTTCAAATGTAACCAAATTTGCAGATATCGATCAACTTTGGCATTGTGACATTTTTGTTGAAAAATATTGCGAAATCACAGTCAGGTGACCTAAGTCCGCCAATCAATGATCTCCATATTTTCAAGTCAAAATGGGGAAATTAAAGCAAGTTGAATTAATCCTTAAATGGTATTGTTTGAACACTTATGAAAAGATGTATATGAATTAGCCTTTTAACGTGACCTAGCATTCCTGGTTTACGAGATAATTAACAAAACAGGTCACGTGACCAAATTGCAAAACCATATTTGTCAAGATATCTCCTAAACTAGTAAAGGTAGTACAGGTTAAAAAGCTAATTCATATACATCTTTTTATAGGTGTTCAATCGATACCAAATTTGATCGAATTCAAATTGCTTTAGTTTTCCCCATTTTGACTTGAAAAATAGACGCCATTGATTGGCCAGCCTATAGTCACGTGACCGGGATTTCGCAATATTTTCCTATGGAATTGTTGAAATTCCAAAGTTGATTAACAACAGCAAGTTTGGTTACATTCGAGACAAAATTCACCAAATTACAAAAATAAAACAGTTTTTCGGCTAAATTAAGGCAAGTCAAGCCTGGCACCTGAGTTTGTTGAAAACTGACTGTCGATTTCTAAGCTAAAATGCCCTTCAGAACGCTGGAAAACGCATCTAGGAAGCTCAAAATAGCAAAATCCCCCTAGTTTGCAACCGCCTTCGGCGGTTGTTAGCCCCCCCACTTTTTGGGCCGCTCCGCGGCCCCTGAAAAATCCATTGCGAAAGTGAGAATTTTCAAGCTTGTAGACGTGACATATCGAAGCTCGCTCACTCGACTTGAAGAACGATTGTTTAGCGATGTGTATTAACAAAAGCGAAAAAAGACAAATATTTCAAAAGGATCTTTTGGTATCTTACACAAAGGAGACTATTTGGTCACTTCTCAAGTCTAAAAGGCTTTTTTTTTGGCTAAACTTTGCGAAATTGAGAGAAACATAACAAGACTAACAAAGGGCAAACTACGAATAATACTTATAATGTCCATTCGCTATGGTCCACGCTTCAACTGATTGAAAAATCTGCCCAATTTTGAAAGAAAAAGGGAAAATTTGCAGTATTTTTTCGTGAAAAATTGAAGTAAAGTGTAATTTATTGAAATCTTGTTTATTGAGCTTTTATGCTGATGTCAGTAGTTTTTGTGTAATTCTTGTTGATTTTGGAGTATTTTTTGCCGTTAAAGAAGAGGTGTTATGGATGGTAGTTTCCTGTCAGGTATTCTAGTAATATGTGTAATAAAGGGAAAAATAGAAATCGTGAATGAAAAAAATTAATTTATAAAAAAATAAAAAGGAAAAAAGTAAAAAAAATATGGTTTAAACATGAAGTGATAAGAAAAAAATTTTTTTTCAAGTCTCCCAGCATGGGATTCGAACCCGCGTACTTCCAATGAACCGCCTTTTTGAAAAGAAGAACTAGATTGCTTGCGCTGCTTGTGTTATTATAAGAGCTTTAAGGCAAGTTCGAGATGTCGCAAAGAAACCGTATTGCATATTTTGTGTCGTTTTGTTTCTTGTTTTTTTGTTTTGTTTTTTAAGAACCTACGTTCTTGGGCACGAGTAAACCCTGAATTCAGGGTCTAGTTTTTTCAATTTTGACAAATGTCTGACCATGATGATCGATCAGATGTGTCACTCTGGCTCTCGAAAATGCCATGGCCGATAAATCCACTTTTTCGCCGCTACAAACCACAACTGATGACCTTAAACTATGCCATGACAGTAGTACTTCCACAATTGTAGGTTGTGGAATAGCAAAAGACATTAAAACAAGGGATAAAGTTCTCATTTCGTTTTCATTTCGTCGTTTACAGTACACTGTAAAGAGAGAAACGAAATGAAAACGAAATGAATCCGCACCCCCACCCCCTCAGTTTTATGATTATGCAATAAAAACAATTGTCAAGATTAGTTAGAAACGCTGCCGTGTCTCACATCAAACTATATAGACTTTATTTAAAAATACTTAACAATTCCTTTTAGCTGGACAGCTAAATAAAGGCGCATTTGTTTTGACTCGGTGAACTGTAATACAAGCAACGACTAATAAGGCGGGAAACACGACTGTCCAACTTTTGTGAAAATGTTAGAGAATCCATTGCTGTAATTCATGTTAAACTAGACATACTTGCTTCAGGAAGCCTAAGCGATTCCTCTAAGCTGAGCAAATCGACATAACATCCATTTATTACTCGTGCCCAGGCCTCTGGCACGAGTATTAGTCTGCTGCGAGTTTCTTGTTTTTTTCCTTTTTTTTCGCTGTTAGAAGTTTAGACAAGTTCAGACAAGTTCCATCAGGTCTGATTAATTTAATTTAACTAACAAAGAAAGAAATTTCTATGAACGGACCACGGGCTCGAACCTGCGACCTTTGGATTGTCAGGCTGCGCCTTACCCGACTTGCCATCGCGCCAAACATGCTGTTCGTGAGATCCATTAAGCTATATATAAGTAGTACGAGTTCAAGTCTCCGAACGGCCAATCTCTTTTTTGGTTCTTTTTTTTTTATATTCTTTTTTCTTATTCTTAAGTAATCTTTCTTTTGCAATTTTATATTCAGTTATTTTTTAATAAACAATTTTTTTTAATAATTAAAACGAATGATTCCGTCTCGCATCAAAACAGCTAAACAAATAATTAAAACGAATGCTTCCATGTCGCATCAAAACAGCTAAATAAAACTTACTTGAAGGAAAAACAATTCGTGGAATTGTTGAGAAGGATCATTAGAAGTGAACAAGATCAAAAAGTAGCAAAAAACAGGGGCCGCGGACAGGGAGGGGCTGGGGGGGCTTTAGCCCCCCCACTTTTTTCCCGAATTTTTTTTTTAATGTGTCGATAAAATAAAAAAAACAACAGCAGTCGCGATCAATTTTATTGAAAAGAATGACTATCGCGAAAGAAACTTTGGAACATTCAACCAACCCAGTGAATAAATGAGATTTTCAATACAATTAACTGAAATAGTTATTTTAGTTGTTTTTTAATAATGTACATTACTATGTTGAAATTTGAAGATCATCAGTAAAGTAATTTCTTGCAACACTTTCTCAGGTGTCCTAAGGCTTGACCTGCCTTAAATTTAGCCCAAAAAAACGTTTTATTTTTGTGATTTGATTAAGTTTGCTTCAAATGTAACCAAATTTGCAGATATCGATCAACTTTGGCATTGTGACATTTTTGTTGAAAAATATTGCGAAATCACAGTCAGGTGACCTAAGTCCGCCAATCAATGATCTCCATATTTTCAAGTCAAAATGGGGAAATTAAAGCAAGTTGAATTAATCCTTAAATGGTATTGTTTGAACACTTATGAAAAGATGTATATGAATTAGCCTTTTAACGTGACCTAGCATTCCTGGTTTACGAGATAATTAACAAAACAGGTCACGTGACCAAATTGCAAAACCATATTTGTCAAGATATCTCCTAAACTAGTAAAGGTAGTACAGGTTAAAAAGCTAATTCATATACATCTTTTTATAGGTGTTCAATCGATACCAAATTTGATCGAATTCAAATTGCTTTAGTTTTCCCCATTTTGACTTGAAAAATAGACGCCATTGATTGGCCAGCCTATAGTCACGTGACCGGGATTTCGCAATATTTTCCTATGGAATTGTTGAAATTCCAAAGTTGATTAACAACAGCAAGTTTGGTTACATTCGAGACAAAATTCACCAAATTACAAAAATAAAACAGTTTTTCGGCTAAATTAAGGCAAGTCAAGCCTGGCACCTGAGTTTGTTGAAAACTGACTGTCGATTTCTAAGCTAAAATGCCCTTCAGAACGCTGGAAAACGCATCTAGGAAGCTCAAAATAGCAAAATCCCCCTAGTTTGCAACCGCCTTCGGCGGTTGTTAGCCCCCCCACTTTTTGGGCCGCTCCGCGGCCCCTGAAAAATCCATTGCGAAAGTGAGAATTTTCAAGCTTGTAGACGTGACATATCGAAGCTCGCTCACTCGACTTGAAGAACGATTGTTTAGCGATGTGTATTAACAAAAGCGAAAAAAGACAAATATTTCAAAAGGATCTTTTGGTATCTTACACAAAGGAGACTATTTGGTCACTTCTCAAGTCTAAAAGGCTTTTTTTTTGGCTAAACTTTGCGAAATTGAGAGAAACATAACAAGACTAACAAAGGGCAAACTACGAATAATACTTATAATGTCCATTCGCTATGGTCCACGCTTCAACTGATTGAAAAATCTGCCCAATTTTGAAAGAAAAAGGGAAAATTTGCAGTATTTTTTCGTGAAAAATTGAAGTAAAGTGTAATTTATTGAAATCTTGTTTATTGAGCTTTTATGCTGATGTCAGTAGTTTTTGTGTAATTCTTGTTGATTTTGGAGTATTTTTTGCCGTTAAAGAAGAGGTGTTATGGATGGTAGTTTCCTGTCAGGTATTCTAGTAATATGTGTAATAAAGGGAAAAATAGAAATCGTGAATGAAAAAAATTAATTTATAAAAAAATAAAAAGGAAAAAAGTAAAAAAAATATGGTTTAAACATGAAGTGATAAGAAAAAAATTTTTTTTCAAGTCTCCCAGCATGGGATTCGAACCCGCGTACTTCCAATGAACCGCCTTTTTGAAAAGAAGAACTAGATTGCTTGCGCTGCTTGTGTTATTATAAGAGCTTTAAGGCAAGTTCGAGATGTCGCAAAGAAACCGTATTGCATATTTTGTGTCGTTTTGTTTCTTGTTTTTTTGTTTTGTTTTTTAAGAACCTACGTTCTTGGGCACGAGTAAACCCTGAATTCAGGGTCTAGTTTTTTCAATTTTGACAAATGTCTGACCATGATGATCGATCAGATGTGTCACTCTGGCTCTCGAAAATGCCATGGCCGATAAATCCACTTTTTCGCCGCTACAAACCACAACTGATGACCTTAAACTATGCCATGACAGTAGTACTTCCACAATTGTAGGTTGTGGAATAGCAAAAGACATTAAAACAAGGGATAAAGTTCTCATTTCGTTTTCATTTCGTCGTTTACAGTACACTGTAAAGAGAGAAACGAAATGAAAACGAAATGAATCCGCACCCCCACCCCCTCAGTTTTATGATTATGCAATAAAAACAATTGTCAAGATTAGTTAGAAACGCTGCCGTGTCTCACATCAAACTATATAGACTTTATTTAAAAATACTTAACAATTCCTTTTAGCTGGACAGCTAAATAAAGGCGCATTTGTTTTGACTCGGTGAACTGTAATACAAGCAACGACTAATAAGGCGGGAAACACGACTGTCCAACTTTTGTGAAAATGTTAGAGAATCCATTGCTGTAATTCATGTTAAACTAGACATACTTGCTTCAGGAAGCCTAAGCGATTCTTCTAAGCTGGGCAAATCGATATACCATCTATTTATTTTTTCAATTTTGACAAATGTCTGACCATGATGATCGATCAGATGTGTCACTCTGGCTCTCGAAAATGCCATGGCCGATAAATCCACTTTTTCGCCGCTACAAACCACAACTGACGACCTAAAACTATGCCATGTCAGTAGTACATCCACAATTGTAGGTTGTGGAGTAGCAAAAGACATTAAAACAAGGGATAAAGTTCTCATTTCGTTTTCATTTCGTCGTTTACAGTACACTGTAAACAGAGAAACGAAATGAAAACGAAATGAATCCGCACCCCCACCCCCTCAGTTTTATGATTATGCAATAAAAACAATTGTCAAGATTAGTTAGAAACGCTGCCGTGTCTCACATCAAACTATATAGACTTTATTTAAAAATACTTAACAATTCCTTTTAGCTGAACAGCTAAATAAAGGCGCATTTGTTTTGACTCGGTGAACTGTAATACAAGCAACGACTAATAAGGCGGGAAACACGACTCGGTCCAACTTTTGTGAAAATGTTAGAGAATCCATTGCTGTAATTCATGTTAAACTAGACATACTTGCTTCAGGAAGCCTAAGCGATTCTTCTAAGCTGAGCAAATCGACATAACATCCATTTATTTTTTCAATTTTGAGAAATGTCTGACCATGATGATCGATCAGATGTGTCACTCTGGCTCTCGAAAATGCCATGGCCGATAAATTCTCTTTTTCGCCGCTACAAACCACAACTGACGACCTAAACTATGCCATGACAATAGTACTTGCAAAATTGTAGGTTGTGGAATAGCAATAGACATTAAAACAAGGGATAAAGTCCTCATTTCGTTTTCATTTCGTCGTTTACAGTACACTGTAAACAGAGAAACGAAATGAAAACGAAATGAATCCCCACCCCACCCCCTCAGTTCTATGATTATGCAATAAAGGTAACTACATTATACTTGTTTCACAGACGAGTAAAGTTTACTCATGTAAAAAAGTACTGCTGGAAATATAGTACGTCATGTACTATAATTAATAATAATTGATATTATAATAATTAATATGTAATGTAATGTGGTGCTTATATAGCGCACTTCACTCAGTCTCAATGCGCTTTACAATCTTTAATATTTATAGTATGTAATCCGGATTTACAAGCATCAGGTTGATTAGTAATTAGTATGTATTAGTGTAGGCCTATCACCGAGGATGGTTGTACCTGCGTCCTCAGTCGTTCTTTTACGTCCCCCCGTTAATGGTTAATGTGTAGTGTGGCGAGAAGGGACCTCCAGTTTTATTGTCCTTATCCGAGAAGACGCGAACCCTTACAATTATAAATCGAAGAACATTCTCCTCAATTATTTAAAGACTCTGAGTGATGGTCCGGTTGAGGGTTCGAACCCGCAGCCTCCCGGTTAACAGCCAACGCTCTCCCAACTGAGCTAACCTGTTAATCGGTAAATAATATAAATAATGTGAATAATATAAATAATAGGTAAATAATATAAATAATGTGAATGATTAACCTAGTTCAGTCGTTATGTTTTCTAGTTCCAATTTTGTTTTGTTAATATATTGTAAAAATGTAATAACGCTGATAATATATTATTTACAAGTTCAAAGTGTCATTTATGTCGACTTTATTTTGTTATTCACTATCCACTCATCCATCCCGATCCATCCATCCATCCAACCATCCACCCATCTGTTCCTTTTTGTATTTCCACACTATCATTTACGTTATTCAATACGTTTATTTAAAAAAAGTTGTTTGTGAATCAAATGTATAAGTGCCGGATTTGCCAAGGGGGTGGGGGTGGGGGTGCAGATTCATTTCGTTTTCATTTCGTTTCTCTGTTTACAGTGTACTGTAAACGACGAAATGAAAACGAAATGAGGACTTTATCCCTTGTTTTAATGTATTTTGCTACTCCACAACCTACAATTGTGGATGTACTACTGACATGGCATAGTTTTAGGTCGTCAGTTGTGGTTTGTAACGGCGAAAAAGTGGATTTATCGGCCATGGCATTTTCGAGAGCCAGAGTGACACATCCACACACCAACACAAATCCCTTCGTTACGTAATAGTCAACCACGTGGTCCAAACTATCCACTTCTTTTATCCTTCTTTATCCCTCAATTGTACCTAACTATTGCCTCATGTCCACCCCACCCACACCCTAGATACGCCTGGTACGAATACCTGTTCAATAGCATGTATTTTTAGACATATTATTATGGCATTTTCCCTCTTACCTCCCCTCACCCCTCTCCCTCTCTCTCTTATACGCCACCTACTCCCTTCATCCACTATCACTACTCCCCATTTTAGTAGAATACATTCAATGACACACACATATTCCAATTCCCAACCCACTACCCTGCTCACGCACACACAACCCTTTTAACATTCCAACTCCTAACAAACAACACCCTAATAGCACCCACAAGCACCACCAACACATATCCCATTCCCTCTTTAATAATATGCCTTTTGAAATGCCATATAATTACAATAGCCTCAGTTTCCCACTCCACTTATAATATGTCTGAAATTCATGTTGTTATATAAAAAACTCTGTGGGAATATTATTTGAGGGTATGTATTATTTTTGCATGGGAAATCTAGCGAAAGCGTGATGTGATTCTGATGTAAGCATATTGCCGCCATATTTGTCACTCAACTGAATAAACATAACATTTATTTTCGTTATTTTCCTTTTTGACTTTATTTCTATCAAGGTTATTTTTTTAATTTTCATTTCGTTTTCATTTCGTTTTCATTTCGTTTTCATTTCGTTTTCAATTCGTTTTCATTTCGTTTTCATTTCGTTCTCATTTCGTTTTCATTTCGTTCGAAAGTTTCGTCGATTACAGTAAGCCGTTTCACAAGATCATCATTTATATAAGATGGCGCCTATTTTCCGTGGTAGGTTGGCAGTAAAACATGAAACTATTAGCTAAATCTACATGTACTGTTGCAAGCCATTTTCATCAAACATCAGGGGGAGACTCCTATATTAAAGAGTGTAGTTAACATCAACAGTGCAATTCACTTACTACACTGCCAACAAGCAGCGTGCTCTGCTCTACAAATAGAACTAATTTTTCCTCACCGAGAGCAAGAAAAGTAGGGGAAAGCAGCTCTATCAGTCAGAGTACTTAATTCTTCACTTAGCTGCTTGTTGGTGAAAGCAAATTCTGATGGTCTTATAACCTGAACCTCATTTCATTTTTGATATTTTAATTCATTTTCAATAAGTTGAGCCCATTTCTACTATTCTTGATAATGAAGATGTGTTCTCACTGGTTAAATCAAGGCTGATAAATAAACAAATTTACAATGAAAGTTCAGGGATTGACATGAAGCGCGGATAAAATTATTTCTTACAGTACTAGTATAATTTGTAAATATAATTTGTATAGTCGTTTTGGACTTATTAGCTGGATATTTTTGTGCAAACTGTGTGATTCGCTGTGAAGTTTGGGCAACAGATTGTATTGTATATCTGCCCCGGGGGGGGGGGGGGGGGGGTAATATCCTATATAGACTATACGGGGATGATCCGCTGAACAGGGTATGGTTTTTTGACCTTGGTGTCATGAACAGGGTATCTAATTCTACTCTATTTCCGATTTAATCCAAACTTCCTGTCATACTCAGGGCCCAAAAAACATGAGAGAAATTAGTTTGAATTCAGGAAATCGGCAGGAATAAGATCGTTGACTTTAAAAAAAGATAAGAGCAGCACGTGTGTCTGAATTGATATATTTGTACAAATCATATAACGTTCTTAAGCAATTGTAATTTGTCATAAACAGGGTATGGAAGTTACGAATTTTTTGTCATAAACAGGGTAACCCCTACAAGATCCCAGCGGAACACCCCTACCCAGATCTGAAGGGAGTACCCCCCCGGGAAATCTGCATGCTCATCAACAAACTCAATACTGACTTGACCCAGCTGCTCAGTGACAGTCGGTCAACAGTCTTAATAGATGGTTTTGAACCATTCCCAGGAGACAATTTAAACAAAAGACAATAGCAGCCATGCTGGTGGACTTTTCAAAAGAAAACCACCACTGTGACTGGTGGACCCTTTTGCTCCACTCACTCTCCTGGGAATGTTTGAAAACCATCAATACAGGGGGATATTAAGTGCAGTACATTACCAATCAAATTTCACACACAAAAACATAACAAGCAATCCTATGCTAATGAGTTCTAAAATATGAGAATTGCATTTGGGAATGCACGCTTTGATCCACAAAGACCAAAAAAAAATGCTTTGATTTTTTCTGGAAGAGCATAAAATGTTT